>KV016294.1:402803-496987 GCA_001598015.1 Dorcoceras hygrometricum
GGGGGGGGGTTTCTTAAGAGTAGGCGTCTTTCATTTGTTGATGAGACAGATTGGCCAAAATGATTTTTTGAAATATAATTTTGTCTTTCACTATCGTGTTTGTGAAGCCTAGTTGAAAATTAATCGCCAATCCAAAGAAGCTGATTGAAATTTTGATGTGGACAGAAAACAAGTTTCTTAGCAGTTTTATTTTTTGAGTAATGAAGAGTTTTAGTGGGTCCTGTAGTTCAATCCAATTGATGAAATTCTTGTACTATTCCCGAATGATCTTGTACCAGGGGTCGAAGGTTCATTTCACACTAGAGAACTTAGTTGCTTTCTGATATTAGAAAACTGCTTTAAGTAATGCATTGGCACATGTATGTTATAATGTTATTTCTTTCATATATTTCATTTCCTTTTGTCTGTCAAATGTATACCTTGTGGATTCAAATTGTTTATTTTCAATGGGGATCGTAGGGGTTGTTTGAGAGCATAGAAGGAGACCTTTAGCATCCAGGATGGGCCCAGGAAATTCAATATGGGAAGGCTTGGGGGTGCAGGGAAGCAATTTCTTATATTGAGAGGGCCAGCTAATTATTTTATTGAACACACAAGAAATCAATTTTTTTTACCTGAGGGAAGGCATCAGTACCCAGGTCTGCTGCGGGGTCTACCCCTGCTCAGCATGTGGAAGCGGTATGACTTTCAGGAAACAAAGATCTTTTAGAAGTGGAAGTTCCAAGATCTGTTCCACCATCTTTTTTTATGGTTCTAACTTCTTGATTTGGAGGGCACCAAGTATGGCAGAAGTGAATGGTTTTTGTATCAACGATGATAACAAGAGAGATGGTTAATCTATATTTCCAGACCTTAAACTGGAACATGATTCTTCTGATTTAGTGAAACTCTTTTTCTGAGAGAGTTGCCTTTAGTTGGCTCAATCTACTATTCCTGTTGCAGGATCCATCTCTCCTGGAGATGTTGGCGTTAAATGTATCTGATCCAGTTTAGTTCAGCATCTGTCTTGAACTGTTCAGTGGTTTTGATATTTTACCAATTTTCTTGAAAGTTCGTTCTCAAATTTATTGGATGCTAATTTTGTGAATTCTTCAAGTATCATATGATTCTTTCTGAACCGTGGCTGTGTCTAGTAGTATCTGAAACAGGCTCAGTTATTTAAATTTACATTTCAAATCTTCAGGCTCAGTTGGCATTATCTAAATTTACATTTCAAAATTTCAGGCTCAGTTAGCAAATCATAATCAGCTTGTTGATCACTATGCCTCCAAGCATCCAAAAGAAAAGGCACCTAGCAGCTCAGAATAGCATAACTGCGTCCTTTTTCTAATGGTAGATTCACAAACATCGGAATGAAATGGAAAAGTTATGGTACTCTCGTTTATATCTGAAGGTATTTTATGTCTTGATTTTCGAAGATCCTCTGAATTACTTCGATGCTGCATGTAACAAACAAATCAACAGAAATGTACTCTCTAAGCTTCAAGAAATCAACTGTTTCCTCATGGAACTGATTCGTCTGCAATATAAACGTCTCATTATCTCTACCCTAATGATAATATCAGTGATCCTCATCCTTTTCTTTGAGCAGCTCTTCCCTATCTTATGCATAATGTAACAGTAGGGGATACTGTTGTATGACTTGCTGAGAGAGAATTTACACAAAATATAGCAGATAATTACATGTAGTTGTCTATAAATTGTATCATGTGTATTTTTTTACCCAAACAATAATTGAGTTGGTTTGCTTCATACCAAATCCGTGACACAGGTCGACCCGATTTATACATAAAATGAAATTTAGTACTTTGACATATATAGTTATATTTTTTTAATGGGTTAGACCGAAGATTCGTCCTATCACATATATAAATGTTCTTGATAGCAGTTTTAGAATTTGTGTTGGAAACACAAAGATCAAATTATTCTTCTAAGATATCAAGCAGGGAGGCGAACAGAACCCTCTGTTATTCAGATCAGAACCTGTTGTTGTGTATACTGAGCTATCATAAAATAGACAGATAAATTACAGATATATATTTGTCTAGTGGTGATATGTAATTTATTTGAAAGACTTGGTGTGAGATTATTATTTAATATATATATATATATATACATATATTGACTTGGAAAAGCTGTGTTTCGTTCTTTTCACCATTCCATTATTATTTATTTATTTATTATCTATCGTTTATCTATTTATGAAAGAGAAGTGTTTTGTCTTATCATCAAGAAATTCATTAGAATGATTGTTTTTTTCCTGTAACAAAACATAAAAGAAATAAGTGTGCAAAATTAGAAAAAAATCTATTTTATGAGTAATATATCCTCTAGAGTACTAAACTGAATTTTTATGGTTGACTAAATTCAAGCTGTTCAATTAAATTATTTTGAAAACTTCAAAATGAGGTAATTGTAATCAGATACACATTGATAAAAAGCAACAACATTATAATGTGTTTTGCATAATACCAAAGAAAATGCTGTGCTAGTTCAGAATAATTTATGAACAGCTCAATCTTGGCAAAATATGCATCGTGACACCATGGAACCCTGGCGGAGCATCCACAAACCACAGACTACTCGGTGGTGGAGCCGCCACGTCCACCACCACGATGCCGCCACCATCAGCACGGAGAATACACACCTTGCCCTTCGCCGCCGCCACTTGTTGTGCCCCTTTAAGCATGTCATCCTCCATCAGCTTTACCCACGAATCCTTTGAATGATCGTATCTTTTCAGTGATCCTCTCGTCTCATCCACAGCATAGATGGTTTCTTCATCCATCGCCGCAGCAGGCCCCCGCCATCCCGCCAGCATTCCTTTCGGCATATCCTCCCAAGTATCTGTCCCCACGTCGTATATTCTTCCGTCCTTCGCTGCGTCGCCTTTCACGTTAACCATGCAGAGCTTCCCCCTCCATCCAACGGCGTCGATCGCTTCGCGGCAGAACTTTCCGTCCTTGAGATCCGCCATCTTCTCCCATCTCCATTGGTGCCATGGCTTCCGTTCCATCTGTGGTCTCTGGTGCTGAATACTGAGATCCCATTTTTCTACAGACCGCGCTACCTCAGAGTTGTAATGGGATCCAAACCCACTCGCCACGAACACGGAAGCGCGTGAAGCTCCCATGGCGCACCATCGACGCGGCGTGGAGATTGAAGGACCCCGGGTCCAATTTCGAGTAAGGGGGTCGAATAAGATGGGCCCAGATAAGGCCGGCTGAAACTGATCGTCGGTGGCGGCGAGGAGTACGAGTTTGCCAGCAACGGCGATGGATTGGATTGAGAAATCGCGAGAAATAAACGATGGATGACGTAAGAGGAAGCTGAACGAAAACTCCGGTGGAGACGGAGGCAAGTTTTGCCATTTACAAGAGATGGGATCAAAAGAACAGAATCTCAAACTGTTGGAGAACTGGGGAAGCGTTTCAGTCGATTCGAAAAGAGCGTAGATTGACAGAAATGGAGGGAAAGAGGCGGTGTAAATTAGGCGGCGCCATGATCGGCAGACTGAGTACAAAACAGATGGGGAAACGCGAGAAAGACAGAGCTGAGCTATGTGGTCGGGAAGACCAGGGAGCAGAGGCTGGTGGTGGATCTCCTCCTTCTCCGTCGCCACCCGGAGGTGGAGGTATTTCCGTCTCTTGGCGCCGGTGGCTCTTTGGGTGGAAATGAAGGAATTGGAAGGTGAAAATTCAATAACTGAAGCGGCCATTAAATTGAAAAGCAAAGAATTGAATACTGGGAAATATTCAGTTGGATCTTTGAATACAATGAATCTTTTTATAAGGAGACGAGGACTTCGGTTAGTTGAACTTAGATTTGATACACACGAAGGGGGCAGAGTCAGAGGTGATTAAATGAGTGAGGCTGAGTGGTAAGAGAGCATTAATGTTAAAAGGTGGGAGTTGGCTTACTACTGTTGGTGCAAGTGGGATGCAGAGCATTGACGTCATCCCATTCATTGGCTTTTTGAAAATGACGTAGTCTTATCAGAATGTGGGAGAAATCCTATTTAGTCACCTTTTTTAGGACCCTATTCTCGGTTTAGTTCCTTATTTAACAATAGATCTGATTTACTCCCCTGGTTTTTGATACAATTACCGAAACGGTCCTACAGTCCAAAATACTTTCAAGCAAATGCGAATAACCCTGAATTATGTTAAAGTTATAGAGAATAGAAAAAATGTCATGAAATATCATCAGAGTGTTGGTTGATTTAATTTCAATTATTTAAAATTATTATTGCATGATGATCAAACTTCACGAGACGGGAAATTTTCACAATATATGCATCCGAGCATATGTTCAATATTTATTTTCTTTAAAGGAGCGGCTAGGATAAAATTGGTATAACCAGGTACGAAATTGATTCAAAATCTTGATTATATCTATATTTCATCTAAGTTTTCAACGAGACCTCGGGTATATCTAAAATTGGTACAAAACTATGAAAATCGTATATATTCGACTATATTGAAGATTATAAGAAATACAAATTAAATAAATTCTTAAGAAACATACATAACTTCTTGTTACATAGAAGATAATAGCACATTTTATGATTGAATTAGATGATGTTTACACGTCCACACTCATTTCTATTACAAAGGTCAATCCTTCGAGACGATTGATTTCTAAACTGGAAAGCATTATAGTACATGGATCAACACCTTGTGCGGGGGATTCATGTACCCCTGGCAAAAGTTTTAAGTTTGGATCACCAGTAGATAAGTCAAGTAGTCAACATATGAAAAATTGAGACTCTCGATTCTCGTCCCAAGCCCTCAAGTCAACATTTCATCTCGTGATTGAAGAGAGAGATCGACCTTAGACTCAAGTTGAAAAGGATAACGACCTTACAATTTCTCCTTTCAGATTTATCCACTGAGTTGGATAATTTAAATCAAAATATGAATAATCCTCCAACAGTCGGGTTGATATAGTAGGAAATAACCAAGGATTTGGATGAGAGTTAATGCTTATCCAAAATAAGCTGATATATGGTATGAATTTGGGGCTCTTGCCTCGATTTATACCACTTCTCTGTATTTTTTTTTAAAATATCATTACAACCGAGGTGATCCAATAAGGCACATAAGAAACTTGAGCAAACAATCAATATTTGTCTAGGTAAGATATTTCGGATTTATATTTTTTTAGTGCAACTCTATAATTAACTGGTAAGGCTCACGTGAAACTTTCATTTCATCGAACTAAGGAAGCTGGACACCACTATTCAAAAATTTATTAAGGATCATCAATCGATGAAATTCCTCTAGTCTCCTCACTAAGTTAATATGATATTTATACTAGAAGAGCATGGAGATATGGGCCCATCACATGGAGAATGTGGGTTTGTCACATAGATATGGACAAAGTTAGGTTTTCATCCAAATTTATCAAAATATGCTGTTAAACGCTATTAGATGATAAGCTACAAGATAGTAGAATAAAATTCAAATAAAAGATAAATATGTGGAACTGTAAGATTCCATAGAGTAAATAAAACTCACCCTAAATTTTATAAAATGACTTATATTGGAAGATGGGTAAACACAACATGTCAAATCACTCGAATCAGAAAAAACCTGAATTTTGGAAAGATATTCTACCTAGATCTAACCAAAGTATCTTGCAAATACAAGTTTAAGTTACGAGGGACCTTACAACTTACGATTTTCTCTTGACCCTACCAAAAGCAAAAGATTCCCCAACAAAGTTAAAAAAGACGTGATCCATATCAACCGCCACCACCACATCGATAAGACCACTTGATGAATAATTAAAGTGACAGTTGACAAACAATAATAGAGATTCTGTCACGAATATGAAGTCGAACTCCGTCCGAGGCTTCTATAAATAAACATGTCAAACGAAGTTGAGGACATTGATAATTCCCTTCAATGTTCTTTGAAATCTTTTCCTGTAATATCATCAAACGTATTGGAATTGAAGTTCAGCGACAATACATGGCTAAAACTAAGGTTTTTTTTCTCTATTTACTAAGAGGTTATCAATAGTTAAAAAAAATATAATAAACAAGGATGTGCTATGTGTTGTTGAAGTCATTGACGACAAAAACCATGAGTTGCGTTGTGTGGTTGAACTGCGAAAATAGTTTATAAAATATCGGTGGAGATGATCCGACAACATCATACTTCTGAAAATAAATTAACTCTTGTACGTTTGAAGTACAAGAGTTAATATATTTTTTGGAAGTATAATATGCAAAAAAATATCAAAAATAATAATAAAAAAAAGAAATAGAGAAAAGGGGTAAAATATGAATTAGGAGTAAATTGGAACTAACGGTGAAAGAATAAAGACTATATTGAGATATTTAAAATATAAATGACCAAATCAAGAGATCATAAAAAATAGAGGACCAAATAAGAAATTTATCCTCGATGTGTGTTTTTTTAGCTAAAAAAACTCCTTGGAGATATTCAGGGTTTTTTGACCCTGTCTGTTTGATAAAAAATAATTATTTGTAATATCAAAAAAATTATTACTTTTTATTCTTAAACATGGATCAACAGTGAACCATTTCACAAATTCAGATTATAACTCTGAGCGTGAGATCATCTCATATAACTTCAACTTTGTTTAAATACATATAACAAATTTATGCCTAATTATGCAGGCATAATAAATAAATAAATTCCACCCCGTTTGACTCTACAATAGACATCAACATGACTAACTCGGTTTGGTCGATGCTGTCTGTGTGGGTACTGCCCACAAATGCAGGTGGCCATTCAGCAGCTGACATGTGGCGGAAAACAGTAGAATTAAAAAATAAAAAATAAAAACCAGCTGCAAAAAAAAAAAAAAAACCAGCTGCAAAAAATTTTCATGAGCTGCAAAAAAAAATCAGCTGGTTTTTTTTTTTTTTTTCAGCTGATTTTTATTTTTATTTTTTAAATTCTACTATTTGCCGCCACATGTCAGCTGCTGAATGACCACCTGCATTTGTGGGCAGTAACCACACAGGCAGCATCGACAAAGCCGGACTAACTCATAGTTTCAATTTCCGGATGTCTACGGTATAACATTACAAAATGATATTTTATAATATATGATGTTTCAAATAATTACTGAAAAATAGGAAATCAATCGACTTATATTGAAATGTATATTGAAAAATAACTATTATAATTATCATTATCATTATCATTACTTAGAAAGGACGTTTGGACTTATCCCCAAAAAAAGATGATGTGATGTCTGTCCTATAGTTAAGTCTAATAAATAATGAGGCCCACTCTATCATGCATAAAGTTCTAAAGTTTGAAAAAGTATTTTTTGTCGGGTTATGTATAAATTCATTATTATTATATATATATATATATATATATTAATCATAATTTAATTAATTTATCATTATGTATAATTACTCAATACTTTTTGCATCCTTCAAATTTGTGTGTTTGTATATTATATATAAAATAGTGTCAAAAGCTTCGATCAAGAAAAAATGGTTATATTATAGGTGCATACATCGTTTGATATATATTTATATGAAAGCACATTAAACGAGGAGGCGATACATCGAACCCTGCCACAATGAAATGGTCCTGAGATGGGCTGACGAGTGGGGGGATGGGGTTAACCTCCCCCATATAATAAAAAACAAAAACAAATTGCCTAATTTTTATTTTATTGTTTTAATGGCATTCAGTAGATGACAACTGTCAGCTTTTTGAAGTTATTATTTGTTAATAATAAATTAATAATATCAACTGACTCAAAGTTAGGGCTCCAGATCCTATGCACCATTCTGTATGATATCTCTCTGCTTCATTCCATTTTAATGAGCAAAAAACAATGAATAAAAAATTGGAAATCATTGGTTTATATAACATATTTAAGTTTGATAAGTAAATCCAAAATTGAATTCAATCATCAATATTTTTTTTTTTTGAAGAATATATCATCAGTATTGTTTAATGTAATATACATCACTTGTATGATGTACTCCATGCATGATAACAAAGTTGTAAGATTAACTAAATTTATCAATTAAAATTATTTTTAACTAGTCTACACATATATCAAAAAACGTAAATAATTAATTTATAATTTTTATCCAAAAAAATATTTTGTCCTTGCTTTTCACCCACAAAATTAAAAAACATTTTTGTAGTTTAGGAATTCAAATAGGAATCATTAATTTCTATTTAGTATATTCTAGAAACTAATTCCATTTTTTAAAGAGAATTATAGAAGAATAATTTTTCCCTTCAGGGACATCCGGTTAAAAGGATGGTGCAATCTTAAATTATAATCTCTCAACAACTTGGAGATTTTATAGATATATAATTTTTTAATTTTTTTTGTATATCATTTGTAAGGAGGGAAAGATTATTTGGTTCATCGAGATGTCATAAATCATGTCCAAAGAAACACCTACTGAAATAATTTCCAGTAAAACAAAACCTAAATAAATAACATTTTACTTCTATTTTTCATTTTAGATAATAATAAGGAAAAATTAAGTTTGACAAGGAAACAATGGGCGTGGTTCACTAAAGATGGAATTTAGGGGTGGGCATAATATGGTCAAAGCCACGGAATCGAATATCCTAACCAGAAAAATCGAAAATTAAACCATAATTGACTCGACCCCATTGGTGGTTTTATATTAAGAGAAAAAAAAATTACAAACAATCACGTGATGCCATATAAGACAACACTTTCCTTGTCCCCAGGGGCACATACGAGTTGGTAAGACATGTGGTGATGTGGGAATAACTTTCCCGACTTCACGAGTTCGATTCTCGTGTGAAGCATATTCCCCACTGAAATATTGTGGGGGTATGCTCTGGGAATTAGTCCGTTATATGAGTCATCTCCCCCGGGTACCTTATCTACTCATGCATATCATTCGATTTACCACCTGTATGGACCAAGGGGCCTCTGACCTATATAGAAGTTAGCCCATTATTGGATTAATTTTTAAGGAAAAAAAAAGACAATACTTTCCTTCCCCTAATAGAATGTGCGACGCCAATTCGCAATATTTTTTAAATTAAAGAATAATTTGGTCGAGATTATAATCAATGAGATCTTCGAATCAAGTCGACACGGCATGTAATTAGCATAAAAATGGGGGAGAATTTAGTGCTACATGTGGACGATGGAGCAGCAAAGAGAGTTGATCTAATAATAATGATGCTAATATGAAAAGCAGAGGAGCTCAAGGAACATTGTGCTTTGGACCAGACCCGGAGCTAGAAGGTACACTCGGGCCAGAGATCCATCAAGTGGGCTTCTAGTTAAAAGGGCTAGATCCACATGTCAGGTATCAGATATTTCTGTTCGAATGCACACAGATAAAAAATATACTAGTGAACACTTGAATGCCATTTCTCCACGTAAATTAAATTTTTATCTAAGATATAGTTTTGTATTTATGTTTAATAATGTTGTTGTGAAATATAACGAAATCAAAGTATTCTTTATTTAGATTTAACGTTTGCAGATTTAATTTGTTATGTTTTTTCTAGTCGCTAATTTATTGTGTTTTATTTATTGCAAAGCTAATGATATTTTGGGAAATAGGTATTTGGGGAAAATTTTGTATAATTAAGAGACAAAAAAAAAAATACTGCATCTTTTTCTTTTTTTTTCTCTAAAAAGTTAACTCATTAATGGACTAACCTCCTATATAGGTCAGAGACCTCTTGGCCCATACATGTGGTAAATCGAGGGATATGCACAAGTAGACAGAGGCTCTAAGGAGAGGACCCATATAACGGACTAATTCCCCGAGCATACCTCCATAATATTTCAATGGAGAATATGCTCCACACGAGAATCGAACCCGTAAAGTCGGGAAGTTATTCCCACATCACCACAGGTATTACCAGCTCGTCTGTACCCCTGAGGGGCAAGGAATACTACATCTTGCTTTGAGATTAGATGGACCCTAGCAAATGAAGAGGAAAATTGGCCAAAACTTGAACACCTTCGAGTTTAACTTGAATGTGACAAGTTTGATTATAGCTGAAATATTTTTACTAAACTCAAGATTTGCAAACTTGAATGTGATCACTATTGCTATTGCTATTGTTATTAATACTAATACTATTACTATTATTATTTATAATCATCATCATCATTATTATTATTTGCATCTAATTATAATAACAATGTGTACTGATATTTTCTAATAAGTTAAAATTATAATTATTTAATTTTTTATTTATTATATTTCCGTTTTAGCATTACCTCATTATTCGTTCTTAATTTATTTAAATGTTGTTATTATTATTTACCTCAGAATATACATATATATATTGATACCACATTGATTTTGGATGCTTGAGAAAATAGAATACGGAGAAACACTATATCAACTGAGCGCGACCCGTATATAAGAAATCAAGTCGGGTCATGAACCGTTAATTGAAGCAGAAGAGATTTTATTTATTTTTCTCGGGTTCTATATAAACGAGCATCATCTCCTGTTATCGGAATCGAAACCCTCGTCTCCCTCAAATTTCTGACCCGCAGAGATATAATTTTATCTGAAGATTTAATAGGGAAAATTCTGTGCAAATTACCGCTCAGGAGATTGTTGTTTGGTACGTATTCATCTCTTTTTCATGTTTGTAAAATTACTTCTTTAATATAGAATTTCAGTCAAGGGTGGATAGATGGATCCGCATTACATGTTCCGTTGCTGTTTCATCGACCTAGGAAAAACAATTTTAATTTTTACGTTAAAGCCAGTTATCAGTTAAATTAGTTAGAACCGGACTGTTGGTGGGGGGGTCTCTTTTAATTTGCTTGTTCTTAAAATGGTAAAGTTCGTCTCTTGGGTAAGATGATGTTGCTGATTGGATTTGTGAACTTTTAAAATCTTCAGGAAAGGTTATTTATTATTCCATTTTGAACAATTGGATTACTTATGCATCTTTTTTTCCCTGATTCAATATTCTACGATCAACTGCAGGTGTATTTATAATGGCTGCATAAGCAATGTGTGACATACAAGATATGAAATTTAATGGGAACTGTTATCGGTTGGCAGTCCTTGATCATGTGGTGTACGTGGGAATAAGGTGGAGTTGTGGAATTTGATAAAAGGGATATTCATGGCTCAACAGTCTTCCCGGTTGCATCGTCTGCTTACTTTACTGGACAGTATCCTCTATGCATCTTAATATTTAATTTATAGTATTTAGCTGCACAAGTATATTTTCGCATGCATGTCTGTCTCGTATACGTACTTTGGATATGGGTTATAATATAGTGCATATTTTATGTTGAAATTGAAATATCTTCTCAGCTTGAGTTTTTTCTAAACTTCATTGTTGCGTGTACTTTTATTCTATCTTCCACTGGAGTCTGAAAATCTAAAAAATCTCTTGCATTTATTGTAGCAAGAAAATGTTTGTCCCGAATTTTCTCTTTCAGGTTGTGTCTGATGTACAGATTTAAATTCAATTATCTCTTAGGGCACAGAATAGCAGTCCTTTTTAACAATTTCCCCCAATTAAGTGTCAACCTTGTTTGTTTCTCTTTAACAAATGTTAAGCTGGTTCAACCCAAGCAACAAGGTTTTCAGCAGCAAGGCAGATTGGTGAAATAGCCAAATCGCGACCTCAGGACCTTATCGCCCTCTTAAACAAGGTATGGTTTGGTTGCCTATGTTTTAGTTTTCCTATCGATTAATCTTGATTAATTGCATGAACTAACGCTTGTGCCTTGAGAGTATCTGTTATTCTCTCTTCATTGTGATGCCATTGGGATATTATGTGTGTCCCAGGGACACTTTGGCACAGGGTTCTTGTTCTTTAGATGGGCTTGGGCTTTTTGGCAGACTTCTTGTTGACTTTTTCTTAGGTTGGATTAATAGCATCTGGCACACACTATTATTTCTTTCTTTAATGAATTCCAGCAGAAAGTTTAGAAGTTTAACCCTGGTTTAAGTGAAAGGTTGTTGATTTTATCCAATGGAACTTTTTTTTAGAGCAATGGTTCAAGAGAGAAATAGATTACCTACGCTACATGCACAAAATCAATAATTTTATTTACCGTTGATTTGTATCGTACACATATTGTTAAATTTGTTCATGGAGCCAAAATTTGCCAGTTAATTTCAATTACAATATGCATCTCTAAATTCCAGTAATCCAGGAATTGGTATCTAGTCTGATTTTATAACGAGAAGTCGTATGTTGGGATCTGATTTCTACTGTGTTTCTTTTATGGCATGTTCGTCTGGGGACCCCCCCTTCTACTTACGCTGATTTATGTCATTCGTTATTCATTTGTTAGTCTTTTTATTTTCTTTTCAATTTTAATATTAGTGTTGAAGCTCTGTTTACTCCTGAATTGTATCACGAGTAGCACTTCTCATTTGTCACCTGGAGTCTCACTCCACTTACTTGTGTAGGTATCTCAATATTTACATAGTAAAAAGTGGGACACCAGAGTTGCCGCAGCTCGTGCTGTGGGGGCCATAGCAGAAAATGTCAAACATTCATCTTTGACAGAACTCGCTACTTGCCTTGAGGTGAAATTGTCAGAAGCTGGTATCTATGCTACCTTCGATGAAGTGGTGATTTGGCCCAATTACCATTCCAAAATTGTTGCTGGCACGTCTTTTAGAAGGTTTTTCGTTCTATTAAATATATTCTATATAATTTTTTGTTATGCTTGTCATAATGCCTGATCTATAATAATTACTTGTTATTAAGAAACACCATCTCCTCATAATGTTTGATGAAATGGTTTTCTTGTATAAATATCTTCCATGTGATCACTTTCCGCAGTTTTGATCTGAATAAAGTGTTGGAGTTTGGTGCTCTGTTGGCATCTGGTGGTCAGGTACTTTCCTCTGTTACCTATCTGCTTGTGGTAAACTGATGATCCGTGTGTCCACAAATTGTTTATATTTTTGTATGTTCATTTGTGAGTTGGCAGTATGGAGCTTCCAATCTGAGATTATTGTGAAGCAAAGTTTTTCCTTTCTCTTATGTCATTAAGTTATCTTCTGAACATGTGAAGTACAGTGAGCATGTTGCACCAGATATTGATTTTTCAACAACATAATTTCAGGAGTATGATATTGGAAATGACAACTGCAAGAATCCTAGAGAACGATTGAGCCGACAGAAACAAAACCTTCGGCGTCGATTAGGTCACTGTTATTTTTCTTGTATCAGTTTTATGGACTATAAGTTTCTCGATCAAGCAGTAACATTTGGAGCATTGTCTTCTAGCCGTAACATTTGGAGCATATTGTCTTCTAAACACATGTATAAGGAACCTGATGCATTACATTACTGCCTTGTTTCAACAGATTCTTTTTCAACTGAAAATTATCGATTCTACAACGTGTTGAGATTTCTTGTATACATTTTTGACCTTGTCGATTGAAGGTTCCATTTTAACGTTGTGAACCGTTGAATCCTGGGAGAGCACCAAACTTTGTTCCTAGGCTTGGAATCTCTTTTGAAATGACACTCGCTTGTGTGTTGTTTCCTTTTGAAGGAGATAACTCTATGTGATGTACCAATGATTTGATTTTCTGTGTAACGTAAATCTGTCTCTAAATGTATTATTTTTTTTTCTTTTTTGCTTATTGGTCTCCTCCCAAAAGATTTTATTGGCTGATTTGATTTGATTGTTGAAGCCAAATTATTATACTCTTTTAGGCCGAATATGTGTCCCATTTCTCAGTGATTCTCTACGACAGATTAATTAGTGTTCAATTCCTTATATGAGTTCTAATTCTGTACTAGGTGGCTCACTATTGAAAGTGAAACTTTGAGCCTGCCCCGATTTTACTGCACTTTCCGTTAAGGTATTTGGGCAAGTGGAACAATAATCTCTGATGTTTGACTTCCACGTTTTGGTATGGTCTCATGTAAGAGAAGCAAATGAAAGGCTTTCATAAAATTCTCGTAGAATCGAGAATGAAGTTTTCATTCTGTACATGCCAGATCATGAATGAGTAACCGCATCCAATTTTTTTAAAAAATCCAAATTGTGTTGAACTTTCCATTTTTGGAATGGAATAAGATCAAGATCAAACCCTATTCCATATTATTTACATGAAACGACTTATTAGTAGATTAATAGATCATTTCGGTTTGGGATATACATCACACACCCTGGATCAAATAAAGACTCTGGGTTTTCAACAAGGTACTGCTAAAGCCATTTCATTAGGAATTGATGATTTTAACAATACCCTCAAAGAGATGGTTCTGATTCAGTAATGACTTTTCTAACTGCATTAGTTTGGTTAATCTTTCATTATTGTTGATCCAGAAAAACTGTTCAAGAACTGCTGATGATTTATTTCCCTTAAAAAATTTTTATGTTTAAAATTGATATGTCTTTTTGGTGGATATTGGATTGGTATTGAAATTGCGGTTCCCAAATCGATCCAATCATTACCATCTAGTTTTGTACCGAAGATGCAGTTCATGAAGTGATCTTTCTTTGCTGTATAAATATATGGAAACCAAGTGCCTGTTAGTGATTACTTAAATGAAATGGTGAATGCTAGAACAATATATTATGTTCTATGTTGTTTTAATTTTTTATTCTTATTGTAGGGGGTAAATGGCTTTACCTGAAATATAAAATTTGTTATATATCATGCACATTGTTTTAGTTCACGACTTGTTTTTGTTCTGCTTATACTTGTCTGTGAGTTACTTCTGAATGTTTAATTTTATTTATTGTCTTGGTGACCGAAGATCTAAAGGAAAGAAAAGAATAGAAAACATACATATTGGAGGAACTGGATGGCATCTGCCATTGATGCTGTGTGGGGGCATAGTAAATTGTCGTAACATCAATTATCAACTCTTATGCAGGTTTAGATGTGTGTGAGCAATTCATGGATGTCAATGACATGATAAGAGACGAGGACCTTGTTTTGCACAAGCTTAATTACCCTGTAAATGGAATTCCTTCTCACTATTTTGCGTCACAGCCTCTGCGTAATATTTACAAACTCGTGACGAGTATGGTTCCCACCACAAGATCTAGGAGGCCTAGTGCCAGGGAGCTGAATATTTTAAAGCGTAAAGCAAAAAGTAATTCAAAAGACCAATCCAAAGGTTGGTCGCAAGATGGATCCACAGAGGCAACCCAATCACACGATGCAATGGCACCCAGGTCTACTTCCCTGGACTCACCAGCTTCTCAAAAAGGTGAATGAAGAATGTCCCATTTTTTTAACCAATATTATAAGCATCAAAATGAATAATTTCCATCATATTCTCTCAACCATCGTATTTTTTGTTCCAACTGAAACCTAGGTGTCATTGACTTGCCTCAGTTTGATGCTTGATACTGCTTCTGATTTTAAAATGCGTACCTGCTTCGTCTATGTTTTGTCTTGGCCTTTTGTGTTGAATACCGTAGTATGCCATACACATTATTTATTCATCCTTGTTCTGTTTAGCATTTACCTCGTTGAAGCTTGAATGCTGAAGGCAATCAACGGTTGGATCCTTCTTGCACATGATAACCTCTTAGGCAATCTCCAACCAATAACTCTATTTTGGTGCAATTTTTGCATTAAAATGGTGCAATTTTGCACCAAATACAACATTAACGTCAAAATATATATTCTCACAATATTCCTATAATTTCGATATAGCTTTTTATATTTTGCATATTATCTTTTAATAAATTTTAATATGATTATAATCAATATTTTGATTATTAGTTAAGAAATCCACAATTGATTTAAATATCTGTTAGTTATGTAAATATTTTAAAATAAAAAATTAATTTTATTTAATATATATTATTTTTTTTACATTTAATAAATTTATAAATGTTTTAATATATAAAAAATAGAAATAGTTTAAATATTTATTAGTATGAAAAATTAATAAGTATTAATTTATTATAATTTTATTTTTTAAAAGTTATTTCATTTAAAATATATTTTCTAACAAAAACTATTTTAATTTAAATTTTTTTTAAAGAATGGAAAAAGTGGAGTGGTATGGCCTTTTTTTTAGCCGCACTGCACAATTTCTTCAAAATGGTGCAGCCCATTGGAGATAGCTTCCCAACACCAAAATGGTGCAAAACACCATTTTGTGCTGGGTTTGAGATGCCCTTACACCTGTCAAACATCTTGGCTGGTTTTATCATAATTGATACTTTGATATGATTCTCCATACTTTTAGCTTGATGAAAGAAGGTTCCCTATTATTTCAATTGAGACTTTCGAGTTGCTATGTGAGTTCTTGACTCGACTTTCCATTTCTTTAATTCCCATTCGTTCTAACCTCACATCTGACGTGTCAGCTGAAGCCTAAAATGGCTCATCAGGAAAAAAATGTGGACTTTTGCAATGTTTGAGCTCGGTGAAAATGACACCCTTGTTCGTCTGTGACAACCCATGATTTTAAAATTAAAGGAATGGAGTTCTCACGTATCAGAAACCCCTTGAGCTCCAAAATTAAAATATTCTAATAAAAAGATGCGAATAGTCTCACAGTTCTTAACCAACCATTTAGAGACCTGAGTCAGGCTGTTTCTAAGGGAGAGATTATGAATGTCAGCATATACGCATATAAGCAACCCTTATACATCCACAGTAGGTTTAACTGATTCCAAACTTCTGTACTTACCAATCTCAACAGGAATAATATGTTTTTAGGTGGACTGCTTCATCGAACAAAAGCAGATTTGACTGTTCAAACTTCAAACAGAAAATGCAATATCTTAAATCATGTAACCCATAATCTTGGACTGGCTTCTATTGTAATTTGAATGACAATTGTGAGGGTCGTTTGACTTGGATTGATGGCAATGAGTGTACAGAGAGGGTACAGCATTCAGCATAATTCTGTATCTGAATAAATGATATTCCACAGCCAGAGTTGTTGGCTCTCTGATTTCCTAACGCTTTTGATGCGAGTTTCTATACTTCCTTCTGGACATAGAGCATGTTTATTTGGTTGTGTGCTTTTTCTCCTTTTTTTCGTTAAGTTCTTTGAAATTGTCAAGGGAACCAGGAATTATCAAGTATAGAAATTCCAGGCATCTCGTGCAAGTCAGTCATAATGCTCTCATTATGATTGTGCACGCTTTTCTCTTGCATGCACGTTCTACCAAGCCTTTTCCTCTTCCTTTGCAATCTCTCATCTTGTATTGACCTCGTAAGACTTTCTCTGGATGACTTCTAAATGCGGCCTGCTGAATAAGTTTTTGATTCAGTTAATTACAGATACCATTTCCGATGATGACAATATTGAAAATGATGGAGATGGTGGTTGGCCTTTTCAAAGTTTTGTCGAACAACTCCTTGTTGATATCTTTGACCCTGGTTAGTAATTACTTTTTCGAGTTCTTATCATGATAATGTTAAATTATATATTGTCTAATTTTGCTACCAGTTTGGGAAGTTCGCCATGGCAGTATCATGGCTCTTAGAGAGATATTGACCTATCAAGGAGCTTGTGCGGGAATACTTCTGCCTGAGTTCAGCTGTGCAGGTTCATCAGGATTTGATTTGGAGAATGTGAGAAGAGAGAGGGAAACTGATTTTGATTTGCAAGTCTCAGTTGATGACTCAGAGCCAGTATTGAAGAGACCAAAGTTGGAGGATGATTCTAGTTCAGTGGTTGAATCCATTGATGGGGATCTAAATGCTTGTCCAAAAGTTGAAGGTGATAATGGAGCTGCTTTTCCCATGCATGCAAATGGAGAAACTGATGGCGATGGTTTTGTGAAGGGGGAACCACAATCTTTTATTGACAGCACTGGTCATTGTGAAAAAGATGTAAAGGATACGATTGACTATTCTGAAGATAAGGAATTGGTGGAGAAGATGACAATAATAAAAAAGATACCTCAAAACTCTGAATTGATGAACTTGGTTATGGAGAGTAGGACTTCTTGGCTGAGGAATTGTGAGTTTCTACAAGATTGTGCAATTCGCTTCTTGTGTGTCTTGGCCCTGGATAGGTATGATTTGTCTAATAATGTTCACCCGTACTTTGAATTGTTGGTGGTGAAAGTCAACAAAAAAGTGACTACGAGGGGAAAAAAAAGGAATTAATGACTCAATCATGAAAGATATCAACTTGCTATAGCATATTTTTACATGATGTTATGGAAATACATATGTATTTCCTTTATCATGTAACAAATTCTTCAATTGGCTGTCATCCTAAATTCATTGTATTCATTTCTTTCAATTGATAACAACTGGAAGAGTTATAATTTGGAAATACGAACCTTGAAACAATGGTTGAATTTACTGGGAACTTGTTAGAATCTATCATTTTTCTAATGTACAGATTTGGAGACTACATCTCTGATCAAGTTGTGGCACCGGTGAGGGAAACCTGTGCTCAAGCCCTAGGTGCTGTTCTCAAGTACATGCATCCAACATTAGTACAAGAGACACTGAATGTTTTGTTGCAAATGCAGGTAAACATAGAGTAAAGAGTGTTTACTGGAACATGTTTGGTTAGACTCTCGTTCTTTACTGCAACGTTGTTCTAATTAGCCCTCACTTTTTGCAGCGTAGACCAGAGTGGGAGATTCGCCATGGGAGTCTTTTGGGTACTAAATATTTAGTTGCTGTGCGGCAGGTAGATTGTTGTGCTATATAATAAACTCACTGTTGCTGGAATGCATTTTTCCTTATGATTTTCTCAGCATGGTTCTTTTGTAATGCTCCATGACTTTGACTTTATTTTAGCGTTTTATCGGCAGTTTCAATGTTTTTTGATGGTACTGGATCCATTTAAGAAACTCGTGCTGCTGAGACAGAGGCCTTGTGACCGTGAAAAGATTTACTTCGCCAAACCTTTGCTCTTAATTGAAAATAAACTTCTGATTCTAAAAGAATATTGTTTTAAAATCTGGTGTCATTGCTTGATTCTCGATGATACATTGTGTCTTTTTTCCTTCTCTCTCCTTTCAGTCGAGCCCTTTTAGCCCACTCCTCAGAGAGTCGAGCTACTTCGTTACCCTGATGCTATCCTGACTGTGTTTCTTTTGTAGTACACGATTATCTGCTAGGTAGGAGCAGAACTGCATAGGAATTTTTGTCATATTAGACAATTTAATTGCTTTTTCATGATCTGGAATGTGTTTGTTTGAGATTTACTGATGTTGTTAGGCAACTAAAATGTGAGCTTTCATCACATGTCCTTTCTGGGGAGTCTGACATATACAATACAAAAATTATCTCATTATGTCAATAGGCGTGGTGTTCGCAATTATTTGAGAGTTGTGGTTTTTGGAAGGAGCACGAGATTGCAAAAAATCATGTGGCGACTATGAATTGATGGATTGAAGCTTGACACAGAAACATAGAGACCTTAAGAAACCCCATCTGATTCTTCTCATTTGGATGCCAACTTGTATTGCAATAAGTTATCTTTTGTGCATTTTGTATGAGTAACTGAAGGCAGAGTGCCAAGTTAAATATGAGAAAGATTGAACTAGATGATGTCGAGTCCACCTTCCAGTTGTACTATTGTAGATTTACTTAATTTAGTTTCTTATAAAAAATCTAAATACCAGCTTAGCATTCTGATTACACATTGAGTAAGAGAATAATATAATGTAATTTCTTTGTTATTGTTAAATTAATTGATTTAATGGACAATCTGCACCACTAAAACTTCTCCCCAAGGATTAAGTACAAGGGTGGGTTACTTCTGGGCATTGATATGAACGGAGACAAGTTTGTGATATTCCTGGTTGGTAGAATTTTTGTGTTGAGGTAGACGCATTACTGATACTGAGCTTGAACAATACATTATTTCTGTTGCATTTGACATGGAGTCAATGCATGGGATCATGCAGTTTCTTTAATTTGCAGTGTGCCGTCTTAAACCATGATTTTCATTCTCCATGGTCTATATCTTGCAGCAGCTAGATCTTATTCAGAAATGTGTTAGTGGGCGAATGCTACTTATTTATTACATATTTGTGTAGTCTTTTCCTTCATCCATATATCTTATAGTCTTCATGGATTTCGTTTTATATAAATTCAAGAGGTATTGCATTTTTGTGCTCTGCTGTTGTATACCTAATGTAATTGTGTTTTTTTTTTGGCCTTTCTCTGTAAGTTTCTTATCCATTATTTGAGCTAGTCATTTTGTATATTTGTCCATGCACTCTATAATTTGAAAATTTTGTCGCTTTGATTCTGCTTAATCTTTTCACTGTAAATCTAGGAAATGCTCCATGATCTGCTTGGCCCTGTTCTTCCTGCTTGTAAAACTGGCCTAGAGGACCCTGATGATGATGTACGAGCTGTCGCTGCAGAAGCTTTATTACCGACATCTGCCGCTATTGTGTCTCTCAAGGGTCCATTATTGCATTCTATTGTTATGCTGCTTTGGGACATTTTGCTTGACCTGGACGATTTAAGCCCCTCAACCAGCAGGTACTTTGTTGATTTTGTTGTCTTTGAGGTTCTTGCTGGTACATCTGCCTGTGTTTTTGCTAATGCTTTTCAATCTCTTTTTGCTATATTTTAAGTGGTTTTTGAAAGTTTTCTCCCACACTAGTTTTTGATTTATTGTTGCATATCTATCTTGTGTGCGTGTGTGTGTGTGGCATTTTTCTAGCAGATTGATGTCATGAGCTACTTCAACAACTTCCCTTTAATATTAAGCTGGATATGTGTTTCGTTGGATGGAGCATATTTATCATCAAATGAAGGCCAACTGCTCTTGGTTAACCTCTGCTTCTGCCTCCTTAGCAGTTCTTTTTATCTTTCTCCAACCTAGTTAACCGTGTCGTGAAATAAGATTTTCAATTTCTTTTATCAGACATTTGAACCTAATATGGGCATATCAATATGTTTTTTATTCTGTTAATTCCGTTTTGTGGATCCTAACAGTATGCTCAGTTGATTTAAGACATGAATGTTCATTCATCATTGGTCAAATTCCACTGTATGTTGTCTTTTAAATCTCTTTTCTGTTGTATAATGTTCCATTTTCATCAGGTATCGGTTGGTTGGTATGATTTTGTGACATAGCTTCGTTAACCATGGTATTCCACTTTTCCTACCTAAAAAAAAAAAAATTCTAGACCTTCACATGAATACTATTCCACGATAACTTGTTAAATCTATTGTTTTAGATCTCGTAAGTTTATAAATCCACTTTTGTGGGATTATTTGCCACGCCTAGTTTTACTCAGGCTAATTTGGCTACAATTTTTATTTAACCACTAATATTCTTTTCTACATTCATTATATTGTCCAATTTAAGGTTTGTTGCTATGAAATGCAATAAGTCTTCGGAAACTTATTAGTGCATTGCATGGTGTTAATTTACTGGATGGTAGGTCCTACCATATTGTCTTTCAATCTTCTATCGTATTTCTTATTCTTAATTTTCTTTAGCAAGAAAATAATTCAGTTAAACATATGAAAGATAAAAATTTAAAAATCAATATTTAATCAACCTGTATGACACTGTCCTTGAGTGAAATTGCCATGCCGGGGCTTGCGAAGCGCAGCAGCATAATGGGCCCTTGTAGCTCATGGGGTTAAAAAAGCATTTGCTATATAGCATTTATCTCTTGGTGTTGCTGCGATATTCTTCTCTAATACCGACTCCCAGGACCAAGCTAACAAAGTGTCACTATGTAGTCGGCCTCTGTGGCAACTTTCGAATCAGCCCTAGCATTACGAAAATGGTTCAACACAGGTTCTGATTTTGAGCCCATGTGGGATAAAGGGTATCACAGAATCAACTTTAACATGCATTTATTTATTGTTGGCGTTCCATTTTTGAACAGTAATAAGTTTGTACTGTGATGGATTCTGCATATTTTGATTGACATGGTATTGACTACTTTGCAGTTTTGTTTGAATTTTATCATAATACTAGAATGTCTTCTTGCAAATTTCAGCTTACAGCTAGTTTGTAGTTGTGCAGCTGTGTGATGATTGATATCTAATATTTTGTTAGTTACTTGGAAAGTTTGTGCTTGATTGTGAAAGCCACTTACGAGCTCTGATTGTTTTGTGGTTTATCTTAAATATTATTGTAAGAATATGCTTAAATGGAGGTTTAAAACGTTTCTAATATAGCATACTGCTTTTGCAGTGTAATGAATCTATTAGCAGAAATTTATTCCCAGGAGCAGATGATTCCGAAGACTTTAAGTATGTTGGGTTCCAGGGAGAAGCTGGAACTTGACCTTAATGAAAGCAGTTACATGGATGATCGCGACGATGGGACGAGTTCTCTGGCAAATCCTTATATGCTGTCAACGTTGGCACCACGATTATGGCCATTTATGAGACATAGTATAACGTCGGTTCGCTTGTCTGCTATTCGCACCTTGGTATTGGTTATCTTGTATCTGACCTTTCATTTTCGTAACTTTCTTTTCACTGTTTTTCTTATTTCGTGCGACCTTGAAAGATTTTCTTTCAAACTCATTGCTTTTTTCAGAGATAGATTGCTTGTATCTGAATAAAACAGTGAATTTACTGCTTTATTTGCTTAAATTAACTTAGTTAGGAACTGAACTATGTGAAATGCGCAGGAACGTTTGCTTGAAGCTGGTCATAGGAGGATCATCGCTGATGAAGTTACATCGTTTTGGCCTTCTTTTATTGTTGGTGACACTCTAAGGATAGTGTTCCAGAATTTATTGCTCGAATCAAATGATGAGATTCTGCAATGCTCAGAGAGAGTGTGGAATCTCCTTCTCCTTGTATGCAACTTGCCTGTAGTACCAATTTTACTGACACCATTTCATCATTTTTTTCTGTCAGCTATTAATATTATGACAGCTGTTGAACATTCGATCTTGATAGTTTCTCAATCTATTTGATTATTGGAGCTGAACCCATGATATAAAGAATCTAGAAAATTGGTAATTTACAAACACAAGCAAATTTTACCTAGGTTTTGACTTTGATGTCTGGCAGAATTGTTTTCACGTGAATCAAGCTTGAGTTTGAGCACCTTAATCTTGCTAATAAAATATGATTAATTCTATTGTGAAAGGCGTTGTAGTCCTGAATTGTGTCTTAATCCTTTAATGTTTTGATCGCACCTTTACCATTAATTTACAGTTTTACAAATCATTTTATGGAGTTACTTTGGCAGCGGCAACAATAAATTAAACTTTATGTAGTGCATAATTGACATGCATTGAAGAATAATGGAACTGTTTTAATATATTCATTCCTGCCTTTCCGGCTTCACTACTAACACGGTTCGTCAACTGTTTAGTGCATGATGGAAGATTTAGAAAATGCTGCAAAGTTGTACTTTTCGTCGTGGGTAGAACTGGCAACAACTCCATATGGATCTCCGTTGGATGCTTCCAAGATGTTTTGGCCTGTTGCCTTGCCTCGTAAATTTCATTTCAAAGCTGCTGCTAAGATTAAAACAGTTAAGCTTGAAAATGAAAATTACAAAAATACATCCTTAGAATCTGTGGAAACAACGCCAGGAGAGTTAAATGGAGATGCTCCAGCAAGTTCATCTAAAATTATTGTTGGTGCTGATCTGGACATATCAGTAACTTGTACAAGAGTTGTCACAGCAACCGCTTTAGGAGTTATGGCTTCCAAGTTAACTGGGGCATCTTTGCAGTATGTGGTTGACCCATTATGGAAGGGATTGACTTCATTATCTGGAGTTCAGCGGCAGGTGGATTCTTTACTGGCAAAATCAATTAATTGGGGTAATTATTGGTTAAAGTGTTGTAACACTATATGCTACTGATAGCTTTGTTTTTTTGTTGATTGTGTCAGGTGGTTTCAATGGTTCTTATATCCTGGTTTAAAGAATTGAAAGGCCTTTCGAAATTGGATGAGGTTTCTGCTGGCATTTCAAATAATTTTCGGCGTTGTTTATTAGATTTGTTAGTTTGCAATAACCCTGCTTTTCCTACAAAGGACTCTCTTCTACCTTATGCTGAACTCTCTAGATTATGCATTAAGATGCGGAATGAGGCCACTCAGCTCTATTACGCTATAGAGTCATCTGGCTTGTTCAGTGATCTTCTGCTGGCGACCAAGGTGGACCTTGAGAATATGACTGCTGATGATGCAGTGAATTTTGCATCACAGATCACATTTGTTAGTAATATAAAAACCGGACTGGAATCCGACGGGAAAAGTTTATTTGAGGAATTAGAGTCTCTAAAGCAGAATCTTTTGACAACTGCCGGATATCTGAAATGTGTCCAGGTCTATCAAAACATCTACTCTCTTTACCTGAAAGAGCACATACTCTGATTTGGCATAGGTTATTGTATAATTAGTCCACTGGCTATGGAAAAGATTTTCTAACATTTCAATCTCTGCTCTTTGAGTGTTTGCAGAATAATTTGCACCTTACTGTCTCGGCTTTACTAGCCGCTGCATTTGTATGGATGTCAGAGCTTCCTGCAAAACTCAATCCTGTTATCTTGCCTATAATGGCTTCCATAAAACGAGAACAGGTAATATAAAGGTTATGGTGTATCTTTACTTGGAACACCAAATTTTGGCTAAAATAGTGTTTTGTTTTAAGGAGGAAATTCTTCAAAGTAAAGCTGCTGAATCACTGGCAGAACTCATCCATCAGTGTATTGAACGCAAACCAAGTCCCAATGACAAGCTAATCAAGAATCTGTGTACTTTAGCATGCATGGATCCTCGTGAAACACCCCAAGCAGAAGTCCTGAGTTCTGTGGAAATAATTGAAGACCAAGATCTTCTGTCGTTCGGAAGCAGTAGTATTCGATCAAAGTCAAGAGTTCAGGTGCTATCCTCTGGTGAAGACCGTTCAAGACTTGAAGGTTTCATTAGTCGACGAGGATCTGAACTTGCTTTGAAATATCTATGCTTGAAATTTTGTGGTTATTTGTTCGACAGACTTCCTAAGATTTGGGATTGCCTTGTCGAGGTCCTTAAGCCTTGTAATATCGAGGGACATATACCGGAAGATGAGAAACTGATTGATCAAGCTATTGATTCTGTTAAAGATCCTCAGACTTTGATAAACAATATTCAAGTAAGCAAGCATGTTAAGCTGCACTTGAACAATTGTTATCTTAAACATCATGTTTAGAAAATGAATGAATCTGTCTATATTTAGGGTCTAGGGATGCTAATTATTGTATTGAATTGGAACCAAACCGGAATCTGTAGATCAGTTCTACCTGTTTGAATCTGTTTGTTTACTTGCTTTTTTACGATTACTCTAGTTTGGAGTTGGTGAAGGAAACCTGATACTCCCAGAGAATTAAATATTGTGAAAGTGTCTGTTTTTGCGTAGTCTTATGACTCATGCCTTGTAGGTCTCTTATAGTTTGTGGTTGGGGTGCCTTTATGTCGGGATTACCCTGAAGTCTTGTGGAACTTAGTTCCACATTTATTTACTTAGGTATTCTTCCTGTGTACTTGGGTTCTATCCATTTCTTGTTCACTTCACTGAAAGATAGTTCTACTGGTTTATTGTATCAGACGTGAGAGTTATTGAACATAATTTTACTTTAATTCTGTGCAGGTTGTCCGTTCTATTTCTCCTCTACTTGATGCAAGTCTAAGACCAAAACTTCTCACTCTTCTACCTTGCATTTTCAAATGTGTGCGCCATTCTCATATTGCCGTAAGATTATCTGCTTCAAGATGTATAACGGCGATGGCCAAGTCCATGACTTTGGATGTCATGGGTATGATCATTGAGAATGTTATACCTATGTTAAGCGATGTGTCATCTGTACATGCTAGACAAGGAGCTGGCATGCTAGTTAGTTTGCTTGTGCAGGGGTTGGGTTTGGAACTGGTCCCATATGCTCCGTTGTTGGTTGTTCCGCTTTTGAGGTGTATGAGCGACTGCGATCATTCTGTCAGGCAAAGTGTGACACATAGTTTTGCTGCTCTAGTACCTTTTCTTCCATTGGCGCGTGGTGCTTCTCTGCCTGATGGCTTGACTGAACGCCTGTCTAGAAACAATGAAGATGCCCAGTTTCTAGAGCAACTAGTTGATAATTCTCACATTGATGATTACAAGCTATCCTTTGATCTAAAAGTGACTTTGAGGAGGTAACTTGTTTTTATATTTTGCTGGCAATTCTCACACAATCTTTTGATTTAAACAAGTCTTGAATGAAAGGAAGTGCAATTACGATGGGAAATTTTCCTCATTTGTTTATTTAATAAGTGGGGGTTAAAGGACCTGTTTTAAAATTGGCCACAAGTGTTCTACAGTTGTTATGTTCTCCTGTCTGTTGCCTGTTCTTTCTTTGATTTTCTCAGTGTGCCAGTAAACACAAGCATGTTACTTCGTTATAATGTATTTATGTATAGCAGCATGTTCCGTTTCGTTGTTTTTCCTTCATCGCCTATTGTTTCCCCCCTCCCCCCAACTTGAGATCTACTTGTACGGGGATCCCGAATATGTCAGGCTTTAACCAGTGAACATTTTTATCCGCTAAAAGGATTCTTTTCTTCCCCTTAGGCAAAAAGTTAAATCAAAGAAGCTATTATGGTTTTAAATACCATAATTAATGTCTGTTATGGTTCACCTGATATTATAGGGCAACACTAAGCCCAGTGCTCTCTCAAACGAACCATGTGCAAACCTTATAGTAGGTGTTCCCTGTCTTTGCTCTAGTGTATCCTTGCTGCTAAACCATTCAATGTGAAAATAGTAGCTTTAGCATTGGGCAAGGATAATTCTTGCCATTGAAGTAGCAAGATAGTCCTGTCTAGAAAGACGAGTAGGTGACTTCTTGCTGTGTGCTTGTGAAAATTGAGGAATCATGGCAGGAAACAATTTGAATGGTTTTGTTAACTATATATTAATGACACTTCTGGTTGACATCAAATGTTATTTTGAACTCAACAATAATTCATAGTCAATTATTTACCTACATAATATGCTTAAATGTTGTATTTCCTGGATATAAATATGATCAAACAATGCTCTGGTGGGATTGTTTGCTGCAGAGAAATGAATGCCCCTTGGAGTCTCTAAAAGGTGCCGACACCTAGAGCAATGAGAATGATTCATACCATCTTTACCTAAGCTCTCAAACTAGTTGATTTGGCTACAATTTTCGTTTTTATCACCCTTTTTAAAAAAAAATGAGGCATGCTATATAGCATTATTCTAAGAATCTGCTCTTTCTTTTGTTTGCATCTCCTCCTATTCCTCAACAATGTTGATTGGTGTCAGCTTGGGTCTCTCATGTCTGCACAGGCTGATATGGCGCTAATCTAGAATAATGGTCTTATAGAGATTCTTTTAAGTTGAATCTACTCGTTAAGACATGGAAATATTACCTCATTATTGTAGGCATTGTTAGTGTCGTACATGAGGAATTGAGAATTTTGTTTATTGGGTATCTTACCTTGCAACCATGGCATGGGATTTCTTTGAAAGGTGGTTTCAACCACAATGCTTGCACTTTGATCTTTTGTGGAGAGTTCCTCGGAAATCCACATCCTTGTTCTTCCAAAAAGCTATTGCCTTTTTTCCATCACTGATTTCTGTTGTTTATTCTGAGTTCAAAATTTGAGTTCTACCATTTGGTGTCTAGTTACTGTGATCTCTGTATTACTTTATTTTTAAGCCACCAAAGCGAAAATTCTTTTTTCCGGGTAATGATATTGTTATCTGCTGGTTGAAGTAAATTCAAGTCCTATTGTCCTCACTAATATGTGGTTCTAATGTCAACAATCCATCTAGGTTGTCAATGTGCTCTATTTCGTGGTTTCAGGTATCAACAGGAAGGTGTAAACTGGCTAGCTTTTTTAAAGCGGTTTAATCTTCACGGTGTTTTATGTGACGATATGGGTCTTGGTAAGACTCTTCAAGCATCAGCAATTGTGGCATCTGATGTAGCAGAGCACATTGCTGCAAATAATGGCAAGGACTTGCTACCATCTGTGATTGTATGTCCTTCAACACTTGTTGGACACTGGATCTATGAGATAGAGAAGTTCATTGATCCTTCTTTGTTAACAACACTTCAATACATTGGCTCTGCTCCTGAGCGTTTGTCTTTGCGACAGCAATTTGATAAGCATAATGTCATTGTGACATCATATGATGTCATTCGCAAAGATATTGATTGTCTCAGACAGGTTTCCTGGAACTATTGCATACTGGATGAAGGACATATTATTAAGAACGCGAAATCCAAAGTCACGATTGCTGTGAAACAGTTAAAGGCTCAGCATCGCCTCATACTGAGTGGAACACCAATCCAGGTTTGTTAGGAAGCTCAACTTATAATTACTTTTTGAATTTGTACAGTCTCTGGTTAATCTAGATTTGATTGCAGAATAATGTGTTGGATCTGTGGTCTCTATTTGACTTCCTCATGCCGGGGTTTCTTGGAACTGATAGACAGGTATTTTACATTGGTGCTTTCCTTCATTCTTGAAGTTTTTATTTTCTTGTGTTTATCTATGGCATTATAAATCTTATATTTCAGTTGGTAGAATGAACAAACAGGAGATTGTAAGCCGAAACATTGGCCTTGTTTCTAGTTTTGAATTTTTATGTATTGTTTCTCTGTAAAAAAATGCATCCTTGCATGAAATATGTGATTGTGTTTTTCCGTAAGAAATATAAAAGATAGAAACAGTCAGCTTCTAAGCCTCCAAAATCTCAAACTTGATCCTTGTGGTGTAGTGTTTTTGTGTTTGTGAATGCTGATATGCGTTTAAATGTTCATGCACAGTCCATCCACCTCCAATGCCATGCATAGCTAAAAAATATCCTATACTGTTTGAATATTTTGCTGCATAGTGCTTATGTTGTTTTTGACATTTCTGGTGCTAACACTCGGAAGAAAAATTGGAAGATTTTTATCCGTGCATGAAGGTGAAATTTTGAAGCAACCTATGGGTTCTGTTCCACTTCCAGCAAAGTCGTGGAAGTGGAAATGAAATAAATTTTGATTTCTGTACTAAGGATTTTTCCTGTTATCTTATTCAATTCTCCAGCAGTGGGATTTCAAACATAGACATTGAGTAATAAGACTCCTTATTAAGCTTATTGCAATGGTGACTGGAAGTGTTTCTTTCCGAAGTTGTAATTCTATAATTTAATTTTTGAACATATGATGCATTGTGATGCTAAAGAATATCTGTTGCTTCCACAGTTTCAAGCTACTTATGGAAAACCCCTGTTAGCTGCACGTGATCCAAAATGTTCAGCAAAGGACGCGGAAGCTGGTGCCCTTGCCATGGAAGCATTGCATAAGCAGGTTTCATAATTTTAGCTTAAACCCTCTTGCCTGTTCCCACTATCCATTAACATTTTTTCCAGTTTCTTGTATTTGCTCTTATTTGGAGTTTGCTTGACTAGGTCATGCCTTTCCTCTTACGCCGTACAAAAGATGAAGTTTTATCTGATCTTCCAGAGAAAATCATTCAGGACAGATATTGTGATTTAAGTCCTATTCAACTGAAGTTGTATGAACAATTTTCTGGTTCACATGTTAGACAAGAACTTACAACCATGGTTAAGCAAAATGAAGATGCAGGAGGGGCACCTAAGGCATCTGCACATGTTTTCCAGGTAAGTTGAGTGAATTGTGCCATTCCATTACATTGTTTTTTCTGTCTCCTCATTTCACTTCTTTCAATTTCAGGCACTTCAATACTTATTAAAACTCTGTAGTCATCCATTACTTGTTCTCGGTGAAAGAATTCCAGAGTCACTCTTGCCTATGCTGTCGGAACACATTCCTGTCAATGCTGATATCTCTACAGAGCTACATAAAATAGTACATTCCCCTAAACTTGTCGCTCTTCAGGAGATAATGGAAGAGTGTGGAATAGGTGTAGATGCATCAAACTCTGAGGGCAACATCACTTTTGGCCAACATCGGGTTCTAATATTTGCTCAGCATAAAGTAATAACATCCTTCGCTTTTTAAATGATGTTTTATCCATTGTATTGTGTACTTCCCTTGGTTAATTTTTCCGTTTTTGCAGGCTTTCTTGGACATTATTGAGAAAGACTTGTTTCAGACTCTCATGAAAAAGTGAGTAGGTCCTTGTCGATATTTCTTGTGGGATGAAACTTGAAGTTCTCTTTCCTAATGTTTTTTCTGAACCTTTATTGTCCTTGCAAATTCTCGGAAATTGTCCTTTCCAAGTAATTCTGGGAAGGAGCCTTTCCCCCTTTTCATATTGTTATTTATTTAATTGCTTTTCCGCTCAACGCAGTGTTACATATTTGCGGTTGGATGGATCAGTTCAACCTGAAAAACGCTTTGAAATTGTCAAGGCTTTCAACTCAGACCCAACAATTGATGCTCTGTTGCTGACGACACATGGTACTACTTTGCACTTGACGATTTCATACAAATTCCACATGTAAAATTTAATGGTGGTTATTGCAGTGGGGGGACTTGGTTTGAATCTGACATCAGCAGATACCCTGGTTTTCATGGAGCATGACTGGAATCCTATGAGAGATCATCAGGTAAGAGACTGTGTGTTCTCTCACATGTTGTTCTTGATTCTTTTTTTAAGTAACTGTTCTTCAGTTTCGTTTTTGGTAAAAATAAACGTAGAGACTCTAGATCAACCGTATTGCTCTGAGGCTGGATTAGTGCATATTTATCTGATCTGAAATGATCCTAATACAAACTCATCTTCTTGGGACTTGTGTTTGACTAAATTGTTGCCATGTCGTCTCCTAATGTTTGATTCTCTGTATGTATGGTAAATCATTTATTTACCGAAATGAAAATTGGTGCCATTAGATGGAAAATATTATCCTTTTTAGATGGCTTAGTCTTTGTTTTCTCGATTTAAATTTTTGGCATGGCTTTACCTAATGTTTGATTATGTATGTGTGGTAAATTTTCCCTGAAATGGAACTGGTACAAGTAGATGGAAAATAATGTCCTTTTTGGATGGCTTAATCTTTTTTTTCCTCGATTCTCGAACATTTTTCACATCTTGTTTTGAAAGAACATATGCACCGTTTCAATTAACAATTCATGATTTTATAAACATCATCTTCCGACAATAAATTGGCAGGCAATGGACAGAGCACACAGGTTAGGCCAGCGGAAAGTTGTTAATGTACACCGTCTGATCATGAGAGGCACCATGGAAGAGAAAGTTATGAGCCTCCAAAAGTTCAAAATTTCAGTGGCAAATGCAGTCATAAATTCAGAGAACTCCAGCATGAAGACGATGAATACAGATCAATTACTTGATCTGTTTACTTCTGCGGAAGGCAAAAAGGTATATATCCGCCAAAATTTGAAAAATCATATATATAGAAAATGTGAAAAAATTGAGATGACCCAAGTTCAGACTTTGAAATACGTTAAGTTGCTTGTCAACTAAATTAATGGATTCTCCGTTTCAGACATATACCACAAGACTGTAACCAGTTCAGCCTGTTTCTATGTTTCATTATTTTGTTTTACTATCCAGGGAGCAAGAACGTCAACATCTTCAAATGGAGTTGACCCGGATGCCAAATTACCGGGTAGGGGCAAGGGACTAAAAGCCATTCTTGGTGGGCTAGAAGATCTTTGGGATCAGTCACAGTACACTGAGGAATACAATCTTAGCCAATTTTTAACAAAACTAAATGGCTGAAGTATGCGCATTAAGTGCTTTCAAGATTTTGGATTTGAGGATGCAACATAATTGCATCATTTTGCGGGTGGATACACGAGCTGCACAGATGTGTAGAACTGTAAATTTTCCATCGTCGCAGCTCCAAACTCAGAGGATAAGTTATTGTTGTCTTTCCCTCGTATTTTCATGTTATTTCCCTCAGTTAGTGGATGTGGCGTAGAATTAGTTCCTGGGGTTTTTGTTGGGCTAGTTGATGCCAATAGCTTATTGAGGATTAAAGAATCTGTAAATTTTGGAACACTGTAAATACATTCAGACATTTTTGTTTGAACGATAGTGCCGCAAAATTATTTATCTTCTCAAGTTGGGATCTTTTGTAACTTCTTGTGTGATAATGTCATCTGAATGAACCTTTAATACCAGCACATATACTCATAGTACAAATTTAATGCTTTAAATTATGAACTTAACAAACGTGAGAATGTTACGAATCCATTCTGATTGTTGTTCTGTGTCCAAAACTAACGATTGATTTCTGACCTACATTTCCATGGAGCACTCCAAGATCCTCTCACAGACGTGTGCTGGTGCGCCATGTATCTTCTCCAATCTTCAATCACCATTCTCAGATCATGCATCTTCTTCCCCAACCCAACACAGCAATTGGCATGCATCGTGCACACCAGATCCAGATCTTTACTTGGCTCACAGAACCCGCCAAAAAAAGCAGTATCCAAATACCTTATCTCCAATCCGATTTCGCTAATGTAAGGACTCATCTTTATCATCTCCAGCACATCCTGATCGTGTTTTCCTGGGAAATAATGCCTCCCTCTGTACCAGAATCTGTAGAATTTGATTGTACGAGGATTGGATTTGACGTAGTTGAAACCTCCATTTGGGATATTGCTTGGATCAGTGGAGGATTTGAACACATCGCAAGCAATTTGGAAGTCAGCGTCTGGGTCGAATCTGGGAAATGGATCCCTGAGCCACATTACATCTGCATCCTGCAAAATGGACATTTTGAAGTATAATCTGTGCAAGTGTGTAACTTTAGGTATGGACAGTCCCTTAGATCATGAATATTTGATAACAGAAGTGGATAAAAAAACGTACCGAAAATATGAAATTATAACCCAGCTCAAGAACCACCCTGAGAAAATCAATCCTTCTCCACATCATCTTCAAGTAATCCTCGGTCATGAAGGCGGCCTCGCCGGAGAAGTCGATTCCGGGGGTAGTGAGGGCAAAACAGTGAGGATGCACGGCTGAGCAACGGGAATATGCTGTTTGATCCAATGCCACAACCACCACATGATTCACAAGGCTCTGCGTCTGATGTCCAATTCTAAAGCTTTCAAGAAAAATATCAAATATCGAGTTTGCCTCAGTCCATGCCGCGTTTAATGTGGTGATTATCACTGTTTTGGTGTCTTCCATGGCTGCTTGCTTTAATGCACTCTCCAGTTTCTTGATTTCATGTTTGGTCTAATCAATCAAAATTATGAGTTCAGCCGAGAATATATATATTAAATTTCAAGAATTCTATTGCCTAATTTCTTGCTGAGCTGAAACACCACCACTTCTATACTGATAAATGGTACCCATTCAGCCGCCCTCAAGGGGTGTCCAGTCGACTCCCGTCTATTAGGACTTGCACCTAGGAAACTCAGCCCAAATATTAGCAAAAAGAATCTCACGGGTGATGGTGAATTTTGGATTTTCGACCGAAAATGTATTACTTTCATCCTTTTCACTACAAATACTTCGGATCGATCGGCTAGATCAGCCTACTCAACTATAAGCATCTTAGATTGGAAATCTTGCGGAGAAACAACAGTAGAAGCAATGTAGTAAACCAAAAGCAACTTACATAAGATGGAAAGTCTTCGTCATCATATGTAAACCCATGTGTCGTTTCATCTGATGAAGATGAAGCAGTCTGTGGATCTGACTTACAAGTTGGAGACGAGCAGTTCAATGAATAAGACCTTTGAATTAATTGAATAGGAAAATAAGATTGGCTTAGGACAAGATAAATGAGGCCAACCACCATAGATAGCAACAATATTCTAACAACTAATCGGGAGAGGTCGTGATTGCGGCGATGGTGGTGGTGGCCGTGGCGGCAACGCTTTGAGTCATGGTGGTTCCGGTTGGTGCCGCCATCTTCAAAATCTATTGCCATCTTCCTACTCTTGTAGCATTTCCTTAGATAAATGTTTTGAGTCAATCTGACGATTTTGTTTTTAAATCCATCATTCAATATTATTTTACACTTTTCATCACGATTTTCAGAACTATTCTCGATTCATATGTCTGGTTTCTTTCGTCAATAAAGGACGCTTTCGAAAACAGCACTCATTCTTATTGCTATTATAGGTTTATTGACATTAAACCAAAGAAACATATTGCTATTATAGGTATTATAGGTATGTTGACTAATAGTTAAGGTCAAAATTATAGTTTTTTCCTCTAGAAAAAATTGATTTTCTTTTTTTTTTTTCTGCCATAAAGTAGATGCAATAATGTTGAATTTGATCTATATAATTAAGGGATTATTATTAGAGTAATCAAAAAGTTTGCTATCAAATAAATAGGTCGGATTAGTAGTTTCTCAATCCAACCAAATGGTGCTTCAACCTCTTTAATGTTAAGACTTGAATTTCTTTTTGGTTTAACGAAGGCGGTGGATTTTTTGGTTTGCAACGTAAGACCTCCCGAATTTGGAGAGGTGATGTAATTTGACATGAGAGGTCATTGGCATTAAGAGTTCAACTAAAACAAATATACTAGGAATAACAATCTAATAATAATAATAATAAAAAACCAATGAACATCAGAATGGGCTTTTGGGCTCGAAATTGGATGCGTTGGGCTACTTTTGACGCAGTTTTCCATTGTCTCCGATTGCCCACTTTCCTGCCTCTGTTTCACTTCTCCGCTTCTTGTAAAACAGCTGCGGCGCGGCGGTCAGGCTTGCGGCGGAAATAACCGTCATTCGCCGCTAAATTTGCCACCGTAACTCTAGTCCATATCACAACCTTTATACCGCCCCCGGCCCAAGTTTTGTGTATTTCGATTTTCAGGTTTAGTTTCAGTCTTTTAGCTTTTTCATCTGAGTTTTAGGTAAAACGATGCTTCTTGCAGGTTTTTCTTGTGTACATATTTTGATTGTTAAAAGAGAGTCGCTGATAGCTTCACCAAGGAGTGTGTTTTTGTTAAGCTCTTGGTTAAAACTATAGTTGGAGACAGAAATGAGTTAGGTAGCATAGATTAGAAGGGGGTATGGAAACAGAGAAAATTTAGTTGGGAATTCAGCTTTTTGTTTGTTTCATGACATCAAATGTGATAAAAACATGTGATTGATTATGCTAAATTCGTTCAAAGAAGGGTAAAATGTAGCAAGTTACATCAGAAGTATTATATATATATATATATATATACATCGATTCTTGAATAGTTTTTACTGAATTAAGATGTTATTTTTATGTTTTCGTTCCGGCTTTGCAGCTCAGAAGAAGAATATAGATGGCAAAGGGGCAAGGGGCCAATGCACGATCTTCGGCTGCTGCTGTGGATTCCACGGAACCAAAAATGGATATCAAGTCTATCCTGAAAGATATTGAGTTTTTGGGTATTTCGAACATTTAATATGTTCAATAATATTAACATAGTTGTTTCACATAGTCGTTAAAAGTCCTAGAAAGTTGTTGCAACATGGCTGATGTCTTTAGCTTGAAGATGGTGCTGTCCTTGGATTCTTGTTACAGCAAGTTCACTTGCGTGGCATCTGGACATTAGAGAATCACAGATTCATTCCTTTCTTAAATTTGTTTATTGATCAAGTTGTTATCCAGAATTTGTTTCAAATAGTATATGGTTCAACCTACTCTTTTTTTCTTGAAACTGTGAAGTAGCATTTAATAGATTAAAAAAACGAGGGTTTTTTTGGTTTACAAAATGTAGACTAAGTTATTGTTATTTACCTGTTTACGACACCTCGATGTATTTCAGAATCCTCTCATATGACGTGGAAACAGAAGAAGGACTTGGAGAACAGAAAAGTAGTCTCTCTCGGTGGAAAGGTGACTTCACTTGTCCTTAGGCTGTCACTGCATAATTGAGCTTGGAATTTTCATATGTTAGCCATTATTTTTTTCTTTTACAGCCCCCAAAGAAGCATCGGTTACCGCTTAGCGTGGCGCGGGTTGCAATGAAGAAACAGAAGGAAAGAGAAGAAAAAATGCTTGAAGAGGTTACCACCAGTACTTCAGTTTTATCCTGGCTTTGATTGTGTAAATGTGCATGCTTTTCAACAATGACATTTCTAAGCAATTGTTATTTCAGAGTGCTATACTAAGAAGATTTGGAGTTTACACTAGCAGCAGTTCCACTAAAAAGACAGTAGAGAGGCGTCGACCAGAGGAACGAGTGTTCAAGACAACTGAAGGTTACTTCAAAAATGGTGTCCTTGATGTCAACCACCTGCTACAACGCTCTACTCCTCGAGTTAATGATGGCGACATTAAGCATGCCATCGGTAAAGGGAAGAAAAAGAAGGGTGGGCAAAAAGGCAAGCGTAAAGGAAAAGGTGGTGGTAGGAAAAGACACTAAAATTCTCAGGAACTGCATGATAGCTAATCTGAGAAACGGAGTAGATTTCTCTTAATTCATCGGTCGAAGGGAGCATGTACCCTTGATATCCAGTTGAAAATTCTGTACAAGTTTTATTCTGCTTAGCAGTTGTATATTAATCTTGAAATAGGCCGTAAATGTTATTTATGTGGCCTAACCAAAACTAACACCATCATTAATCGGTTGATCTTTTGGTTTTTAGAGTATTCATGACGTGATGTCTACAGAACACTCAAAACTATGAGACGTTTATGTCCAATTTGTTTTCCGTAGTTATATAATCAAAAGGTTTAATGCTCTGGTCCTAAGAGTTGGTGCGCTTATCATATTTCTTTTATCATGTGTTAACAGTATGGTGTGACTTAAAAAACCGAAGAACGAACACCAACTGGTTTCGAATCTTCTTTATTCATATTCCTTGATTTGATGTTTGTCAACAGTTACTTCGATTTATTCTAGTTTTGTGTATGATTCAAGGAACATAGTGCATACACGTAGGACATAATTAAACTTTTCTTCTCAAATTATTAACATTGTATTCTACAAAAATCGGAAAGTAGAAGGAAAGGAGTAAACAAAAAAAGAAGCCCTTACGCCTTAAGTCCACGCAATCTTACTAAAAATCAAAAAAAGTGACAAAAATTAAATTTCTGATATGATAACATAATTGGAATATAGAATCATAGGCGTGCCAAGTAGATATTTCTATAGAATAGTGGATATACAGATCATTAAGACGGCAGTGAGCCCAAATATCTGGCTTCCCCCAACTGCCCACCTCCAAAGCTTAAAAATTTGTAGGAATATCGATCTTTTTGTTTCCTCTTCTGTTCATCCCATCACTGTAAATATACCAAGTCGGTGTTGACAAAAATTGATGGCATCAGCAAAGTACCACTCTGCATCTTCTCCATTTCTTGGCCATCTTTTTCAAGAATCCTTCTCCACAACCAGGTACTTTACACCCTTTCGGTAGTGTTCTGTTGTGCGGTTGTGCTGGGGCGAAGTGGAACGAGAGTGGAATGGTTGATGCTTCATATTTAATAATTTTAAGCTCGAAGAGCCTGCTGATTGAATTATCCCGTTTGAGTCATTATTCATTTTGGCTAAAATTAAAGTTTAGCGTAATTCTATAGGAAGAGAAATTGGGGGCTGACAGTGAGTACAAAGAAAGCAAAGTTGTCATTGACAAACGGCAAGAGGGCAAATCTTTCTGCAAGAAAGAAGGAGAGAGTGAAGCTCCCTGATTATGGTGATTCTAATGGAGGCAATAGCATTTACCATATTAGTAAATTTTTTTAACCATCCATCTGGGATTGAAGCAGTCTTGAATAGAAAGGCCTTGCAGAGTTGTCAGTCCCTTGATTCCAATGTTTATAGGTAACAAATTATTTAATTTTTTTTTTGCATAATTATTACTCATGATATAGGAATATAATTAACGTAGTTAATTATTTCATTCTTGGGCTTGAATGTGAAATTTCTTCATCCACTGGCAAGCAAGTGTTTGATGAAGTTCTGCAACAAGGGTGGTGAAAATTGTATTTCGAGTAAGATTTGATTCGGTTGTTGACTTGTTGGGGAGGTTTTCTCACCATGAACAGGATGGACCCTTGATATATGTTGGGAAAGAATTATTGTACTTTCATGAGGTGGAACTTCTGGTAAATTACATGTGAATTTTGAAATAGTCATTGAGAGACCACAACCCGTGCATTTCTGTTGAGTCCATCTCAGGCATCAAAAACTGTTTGCTTCGGAATTTCTAACTTAACCCTTTGATTGGTGTGCATGTTGAACCAAATGACTGAAATATTGCTTCATATGAAATCTCTCAACGTTAGGTGATTCACAAAGCTAAGACTTTTTTGTTTCAAATATATGACTACTCACCATTCATATCTGTGTAGTAACCAATTTTTGATGCGGTCTTGACCAATAAAATAATATTTTAATTAGAAAAGTTGTAAAACTAAGTTTTTGCAGTGTCCCCTCTTGAAATTCCGCGACCTTGGTTTATAAAGCACTGAGAAAAGATTTCGTTAATTTCATGCACGCTATTTTACTGGAGTTTAAGCGAGTGTATTATAATACAGTCGCATTGATGACTCCTATAAAACTTATTTCTGATCAGTACCAACACATAAAATTTTGTCATGTAATATAATTGTCGTGTCCCTTGTAGAAAGATCTTTGTGGTTAATTGATAACAGATATACACAGGTGCATTCTGCCGCAGATTCAATTTTTCAATTTTGAGGTTGCACCGGTTTTAGACTTGCAAGTGACTCCAACAAGTGAAGATTGCATAGTGGAGATGTTGTCTTGCAAGGTAAGCATTGAATAATGAGACAGAAGTAGAATTGCCTTCTGCTTCACTAAGTAGTTCCAAATTTATGTGAGAGTTCGTTCAGGCTCTATCAACACAATCTTTTTCAAAGTACTATGGTTGATGCACTTTTTGTGTACCAGCACCAATTGCCACAGTTGTCCTGTTTGACAACTCACTGTTTGGACTATGATTTAAAAATTTTGAATTGTATTAATAACTCCAACTACATGTTTGAGTACGGAGATAAGGATATGTTTTCAATCTTGCGCTGCATTTACGAGAACTTCGTGGATTGCAGTTCGAGGGTTCTGAAGTAATGGAACGCCACAATGAACGCTTCTCAGGTACATGTAATTTTGATAGTGTAAAAGTTTTGAGAAAACGAATCGTACCCTATTATCCTGCATCTTACATTCATCGGATCACCACAATTTGTCTTCCAATCTTTGCAGCTTTCATGAGGAACCATATAAAATGGGAAACTATTGATGCTAGACCATTTTTGGACTTCGATGTGAAGTTAAATCTCGTCCTTGAGGTTTCACTTGAGTTAATATACTCTGAATTTATTAAACCGTTTGCATGCTTAAAAAGGTCATTTTGCGAAGCAAGTGAATTGCAGGAATCCTGTGTGGTGACTGATGACACCTGTGTTACTAAAGTCAGTTATTTTATGAAGAATCCTTTAGCTTTAGTAATTTTTTGATTATTTTTATGTACCTTAGTGTAGCTCTCATTGCTAATTATTTCATATTTTTTCATATTACTAATGGCGATTTTGTGCAGATATATACACAACCATTTACGATGCTGCCTGTATCAGCAGTTGAGGGTCCTGGAAATTTGTACGTTACGAACAGATTGCATCAGTTAAAATTTATTTTCCTAGCTTCGTTGAGAAAGCAAGTTCGTAACTTTAGTAGCTCTACTTTTCACCCCGAGTATCCTTTGAAGAACTTAAAGTATTTTTTATATTTGTCAACATCCAGCTTCTATTTTTATCCTCCACGTTTAATTTACGTACGCTAATCTGATTCTTTATCCTTCTAACTTTTATCCCTCTTTTGTATAGTCGTGCATCCACATCAGTATCGTGTGTAGACAAGACAAATTTTGTAAAATGTAGCGATTATTACATCCCAGCTGCCACTATCATATTGATTGGCATTTTACAAATCTTGGTACTTTTGGTTATGAAATTTGCAGAACTCATGATTTTCCTGCCTGTGGTATACAGAATGATGCAGGCACTAGTGGACCAGTTAGTGCCATTGCTTGTGCAACAGCTGCTCCAAGATTACGAGGAATGGGTGCATGTCCAAACCAAACACCTCATACAGTGATTCTAAACTATTTGATTTCACGCCTAGTCGAACTTCATAATACTTTTACAGGAGAAAATTATGTTTAGTTATAGAGCAAGAAAAAAACAATCTCTGTAAAGCAACTGTGGATTGCTTTCGTGCCATAGTGATGCTATTAGATCAGACGATTCACTCTTTCTGAACAGCTAACAAGTCTGTGGAATCTTGAAAAGCACTGAACCAACAAGGCTTATTACTCTTTAAAAGTACAACAAATTGCAAACAGAAATGCGAGGGCGGACGATGATAGATAAGACATTTGATAAGTAAAACATGCATTACATTTCCAAACCAATTTCACCATACATATCGAGGTCAACTCACAATTCACAACTCAACAACTCACGAACAAAAGTACACACTACCTTAAAAGCTCTTTCTTATATTCGGAATTGATATTTATTGTTCAACATGCAGTGATCCAACACAATGCGTCCGAACCAGGAGCAGATCTTAACAAGTCACCACATTGCATCACCAGGATAATCCCACTGCAGAGAATTAAATCCATTGTCAAACAATAATCATTATGTATCAACCATATCCAAAGGGACTAACTTGCCCAATAGTCAATGTCCCTAACTCAATATGCTAAACTATTCACAGTTAAGCGAGTGAACAGCTTATATGACTACTATATGTCTGCACGTGAAAATCTAATGATGGGCACACAATGCATAGGCACAATGAGAGAAATCGGAAGCAAGAAAATAACCCATAAAACTTGAGAGTAGGTGCCATGGTGGTCTTACAGATGACAACAGATGCACAAGTCCTGAGTGATTTAAACACAAATTCTGAGAAAATTGCACTGCAAGCTAAAATTTCCATGACGAGTAGACCACGATGAACAGGGCAACAGCTTTCCTAAACCAGGAATCACTCCTTGTGAATCATAGCCATTGGATCAGGCTGGACTCTAACTCAAGACATGTTTAGATGGGCGGCAGCTACTCCGGGAGTTCTTCCCCATATGTAGCATAGATTTTGCCCGTGAACAGTGTGGGTTCACTCAATGAAATACCTATATGGCCAGACCAAAGGCTGATGCTTATTAGGGTCTATAGATGTTAAATCTCAGACCTCAGAAATACTCAACTTCCTTTGGTGTGTAAAATTATAAACTCCACAAATATTATAGTTTGCATAGATCTAAAACATTCTGGGCTTCTGGCAAAGAAACTCAAATCTTAACACATAATTTCAAGATTCACAAAAATAAATGTGCAAGATGCAGCAACAATTAAATTTACCATCCTTGTTTCCAATTGCGAGACATATCAATCAGGACTATGACCGGTGCCTAGGTCGCCTATCATCATTCCGGTCATCATCACCTACTTCTTCTCGTAGAACGTGAATCGTCATACCTAGCTCTCTTCAAAGTGTGTTCTCTCTCTCTCTCATCTTTTCTACTCCTGTGCTCCTCTTCCTGATCTCTTCCACGTTTTACCTGTTGGTTCTCAAACTTCTCATGTTTTCTGCTTGAATCTTTAACTCCATCTCTGTCATGTTTAACCTGTTGGTACTCTAATTTTTCTTCGTGTTTTCTGCTTGAATCTTTACCTCCATCTCTGTCATGTTTAATATGCTGATACTCTAATTTTTCTTCATGTTTTTGCTTGAAACTTTACCTCCATCTCTGTCATGTTTAACCTGTTGATACTCTATTTTTTCTTCATGTTTTTGTTTGAATCTTTACTTCCATCTCTGTCATACTTTCTTCCACGGAGGTCTTCTTCATCTCCCCATTCTCTTCTACTTCGTCCATGATATTCACGATAATGCTCCTCTCTCTTATTGTCATGCCGTGATTCCTTCCTACTGTGTTGTGCATCCCCATGGTCATCAGCATCAATCTCAGACCCCCCACTCCCCTTGTCTTTTGTCGGATATAAGTTTTTTGACTTCCCATCAGGTTGTCCGTTCCATCTTCCACGCTCATCTCCAGATTCATCTTCCTTCAATTTATACAGTTGTTCCAATTTCTTGATTGTGTCATCAGCTTTCTTAGAGTGCTTCTCCCTTCTATCATCTTTTTTAGATCTATCATCATAGAACTCGTTATCAGAATCATGTCGCTTGCTCCTCGAAGTTCCATGTAACCTCCGAGTACTATTTTTTGGATCTTCATCAGAACTACCATCAGAGTCATGATGCCTTCTGTACCTAGGCCGGGTTCTATTCTGACCATGGTGGTTGCCTTCATCAGAACTATCATCATCATAAGAATTGTGACGTCTGCTTGACTTTTTAGTCTTATACCCACAGTCTTCAGCAGAATTATAATCATCACGTCGTCGGCTTTTTGGGGGATGCCTTAGCTTTGAACGTTTGAGGCTGGAATCAGAACTGTTGTCATCATCTGAATCGTAACGCTTGCGAGCTTTTCCATCATTCTTGACATGATCAGACTCAGAACCAGAATCAGAACTTTCCCCAGATAGAGATTCTGAACCAGAAGAATCAGTTTTGTGTTTTACGACCTTCTTTTGTGTCCTTGATGTCTCTTCCCTCTTCTTGCGAACACCAATCTTAGAATCATCATCAGTAATTGGTCTTCTATTGTCTTTTTTGGGTTTACTCTTTACATTTCTCTCACGGTTCTCGTCACTGTCGGAGTCAGATGAATCATTAAGAACCCCTCTGTTTATGTCCTTGCTGCGAAACTTGGGTTCATCCTTGCTAGATGTATTTGTCTTAACAATCTTCCCCATCCCACCCTTCTCATCTCTTTCATTCTTTACACGATGCTTACGAAAATCAGCAGCATTCTTTTGAGCATATATTGGTTCATCCTCATCATCAGTCTCTGCAATGCTTGTGGCCATAGCATCATGATTTTTCTTTTCTCTATCACCTTCAGATTCTATTCCAAGAGCAGCTTTTAGCGTTTCCATCTGTTTTTCTTTCAATGCAGCAATCTGGTGAGTCTGCGTCTCTGAAACCCTAATTAATCAGAATAATACACCCAAACAAAATCAGCAATCATCCAAAAGCAAATTGCGAAGATATAATGGTTACCCAATGAATTCATGACAGCATTGGGCGAAAGTGGAACCAGGATAAGCTTCTATGTTTAATCAAAATTAATTGTGGTTTATAAAAATGTAACAGCGAGGGAACACAAGAGTTAACCGTGAAAACTTTCCAACTTAGAAGACACATTCGCTATTTGCATGAAACACAGTATTCCAAAAGGAATATCAATGATTTGTTCGCAATGAACCACAAAAACATAGGCCCGCTCAATTTACTTTATACATGACATGATATGTGTACCCAGATTGAATCAATAACTTTCATTCAGTGAACTAACATTTATCGAAACATGGCCCAACTGTCTGAATTGAAACCTTCAAGATGCGCAACAATTTTGCTTCATGTCACTATTCAACTATTCACCTTTCCCAGAATGTCACATCAAGTGATAGTAAATGGCTAAATCCTTCAAACAATCAACAATTTACCACTTTAAAATATTGACTCGAAAAAAAATAAGTTGGGATCAACAAACTTAGAGACTGGAAAATAAATACATTTTGTAGCCCATAACATAAGGGGACAATAAAGAAACGGAACTATATCTAATAAATTGCAATTACTTCCACCTACATCACAAAGATGAACGAATTTCATGCGAAATATGCAAGCTCAAACCAAAACCATACCCAGTACTTTACAGTCCACATATACTGCACATAAAAATCAGAAAAAATTCTTATACGACAAAAGACTAGATAAAACCCAATACTTTTCCGGGAATACAGCTGATTTACTCTCGTCACCAACATTATCCTTCTCCTCAAGCGACTTCCTGGCCTCATCAAGCTTCTCCGCAATCTCCGCATCAGTGTAACCTTGATCGATCAGCTTCTCCTCCAACACGAGAAGCTTGAGTTGAATCTTACGCTTACGGTCGTGCTCCAGTATATCCTTGTTGGGTTTCCGGGTCACGCCGGCCGTTCCCTGACCCGACTCGAAGCCCTTGCTCGAGTCCATAACAACTTTGTTGGTCCGAGACCTGATGAAGAACTTATTGGTCTGGACATAACCATTGGTTCCAGAACCTCTCGCTGTCTGCAATCCTATTCCGTTGTACATATTTAGAGTTTCGGATTTTGAAGAAAATCTCAATATTGATCTGAGTGGAAGCAAATCCGAACCCTAGCGTCCGGGAAATGAATCTCCAATTTCCCACGAGATTGGGGTTATGAATTGGGCTTTAAGGGTGTATCGAGGCCCCGAGGGTAAATTAATGGCCCATAATTCAGACTATAAAGAAATGATTCGAGATATCTCTATTTGAAAAATCTATTTTGAAAATTAAACAATATAATGATTATTTTATCAATATAGATTTGAAATATTTATGATTAATATAACATAAGTTCAATGAAAATCGTACCTATTATAAAATTTACTAATAACATCTTAATAATAATTTACCCTTATTATTTTTTGTATTTTTATATTTAATTTTATTATAACTTTATTAATAATCTCTTAATCAGAATTTACCGTTATTTTTATTTGTAATTTATATAAGAATGTTTTTAAACCGCTACAAACATACCTTTAAGGCTTTAACAACTTGATCACAATGAAGATTTTATAGATCTTTATCCATATTTTTAAAATTTTACCCGACAATGTCACACGTGATAAAAAAAAATATTGACAAAGTCATTGGTTTGAAAATAACAAAATTATTATTTTCAAATAATTATTCATATATATCTATACTATATGAGGATTTTATAACAACTAATTTTCAATTAATTTGATAAAACTTAAATGAAATTACATCGTTATTTATTCAATATTAATAAGATTAAAGATTTATATAACTAAGTTATTTATAGATTTCTATAGTCATGCTATTTTATCTATTTTTTAAAATTTATGAAGTTAATAATATTCTTATATTTTTTTTAAAAATATTTTAGTTCGTCGTATCCTCCTAAAATAATGTAAAATAAACTAACATAAAAAAAATTATATATATAATCGCATGCGTGCAAGAGACGGTAGTATATCAACAATTAAAATCGAATAACATAAATATTAACCAGATATCACACTTTTCAAATACCAACTTCGAAATCTAAATGGAAGTTTGAAACAATTTCCCTGCTTTAGGCACTGCCTTTTAAAGCATCATGAGTGCCAAGATCAGCTGCTGCAGTTTTGTCATCTTGGCCAAAGTAATCCTCTCGAGCGTTATCGGCTAACATCAATGCTACGAGCCAGAATAGGCACGAATCAAGAGATAAAAACGCCCCTCCACCTAGAAGACCAGTCTTGGCCGTTGGGCACTCGGTTGCAAGATTGTGATGGATGTTGCGGATCTGGTGAAGTTGTTCTGTGATGGTTGGCCATAACAACAATGTGGCGGCCAAACCAGTCGTCGCCCTGAACAAGAAACCGATAATACATGACAAGCAGACGAATAATAACAATAGAACATGACAGGAATGGATTATGGCAAATAATTGCCAGAAATTAGGAGATGATCTCATATCAGTTCTACATGCAAGCAACTGTAAAGTGTTTAATAAAATCAAGAATCTCGCAAATCTAAGAGACTAGTTCATCTCAGCTCTTAGCCTAATAGCCTGAAAATTTCTTGTTTTCTGAAAACGATCTTTAGTTCTTTATTGATACTCATCTCGCAACTAATTTAGATAGAGCTTGGGTAAATTTTAATCCCCTCTCTAGGCAAATCCTTTTGAAAAAAATGATACGAATTCAATCCTCGGTATGCCCTAATCAGTATAACTCGGCAGGTGAAAAGAGAAAACTGTAAAAATCAAGGGTGGAAGTGGAGGGAATTTCAATATCAGAAAAGACTTGAAGCACACTCACAAAGCAACATTGAAGAAGACAAGAAAGCCCTTGTTTTGGAATAAGGCCGACTGTGGAATGGACTTTCCTCTGTATGGGTAGAATAAGGCGAAATAACTAAACCCGGTGGAGACGGCGAGGAAAGCAACAGACAAGTAACCGAGGACAACAGTTGGGTCAGATGGATATTTGCACATGACAAAGTTCTTTCCAGTAATGATGTTGCCAGATGCCGGCTGCAAAATACAAGTAGAAGAAAACAGAAAATATCAGGGCTCGCTACTTTAAACTAGATACTGAAAGGGGAAAGTAGATCGTGTCCGATACCAATCAGAACGCAGCACACCACATCAAGACGAACAATGAAAGCAAAAGTATTTCTGATCATCTAATCTGGTTCGAGCAACTACTGCTCGACACAAGCAGATGTAAAAAGTAACTGCAAGCTTTTTGTGATTTCCAATTGGAAAATAACACTTCAATTCACAAATTTGATACGGACACACACCCAAAAAAATCCCGAAAGATCACCATAGTATAATGGAGAGTGCACATTGAATACAGAAGAAACAATTTCAGATAACGAACACACAGTATTGAACTAAATCCATCAACTCAAGAAGCTGCATAAATTGCATTACGACTGTTTTATACTCCAAAAGAAATATCCCATTTATTCGAATTTCCTTTCAATATGGTCTCATATAACTAATCCACCAAAGTAAGATAAACTGAATTACTGAAATATAAATCTAACTCCCAAAATGGCAAAATTACACCTGGCGGTCTCCGCTCGTCGAATTTTTTAGTCACAGGAATATAAAAAGTTATTCCAATATCGAATATACATTAACATTTAAGCATCAAAGAGCAATGGAAGATAAAAAGAAGAAGACGAAGAAGCATCAATTATATGATTTTCACATAATAATAAACGACCTTCTTGTTCTCGGCAATAACTCCAAATATGAAGGAAACCACCCCAAGAGTCGCCACTATCAAAGATGTTTGCTTGATCGTAAAAGCCATTGATTTGCCTGCAAAAAAAATTTAGTAAAAAATCAAAAAACGAAATCCCGGAAATTCAAGGAAAAGGAGATACAGGCCAGTACAGTTTACAAAGGAAATTTCGAACAAAAAAAAAAACATGAAATCACTCCTTTTATCCTAATTTTATTATCAGATCGGACTTGTCATATGAAAAAAATCTTGAGATAACGGAGACACAATCCTTCCATAAAAACGACAGTCTTGGAAAATAAATCACACCCCTTTACCACAAAAACAACAATATGGATATAAAGATCCAGCATTTATGAGAAATCGATACCTTAATATTTCAGAGAAACAGATCCCCAAAGATAAACTGGATGTGTAGAGGAGATCAATGGGACTGGATATTATGTAGAGTACTTCAGAGACTGCTGACTGCTGACTTTTTTTTTTTTTGGGAAGATAACAAATAGAATCCTTTCGGGATTCCGTTCAAAAAGGTCAGTTATACGATGTGTGCTAGCCCACGAGATAGATGAATGTGGACGAATTCGGAGAATAATACATTAAACGCTGAATGAATTTTAAATAAATACATATGATTTCGTTTAACCAATTTAAGAACTGTGGGCAATTAAATTATTATTAAAATTAAATTAATTTTTTTAAAAATTTTGTTGGTTGCGAAGAGATCCATAGATATATAATTGTTGTTTTTTAAAAAGAAAAAATAGCTACTTACTTATGTATAATGTATAAATCTGAATATCCGCGGCTCTAAGCATATGTATAATAAAAATATGCTAATATTTTCCATATTTGGAATAAATTTACGAGAATCCCAATCAATATGGGCACTAATGAAATATGAAAAACACATCTTATTTCATAAATGAAATATATAATTCATTGACTCGTGATAATTTGCAAAATATTTACTCACTAGAAAATATATTTGATTCATTGTATTGCACCAAAGAGCCACTCAACCAAATACATGCCTATGAATTAATAGTTTATTATTACTATTACTTGCTTTTATACAAGTTTTGCATAAAATTTAGAGATTACATTAATATCATGATGTTTAGATATTTTATAAATTTTCCTATAATTAATTAAAGTATCAACCTCTTTGTTTGTATAGGTTATTGTTTTTTCACACACACACGCATAAAATTGTATTTTTTAATTTTTTTGTTTTATAATGATTTTTTCTTATATGATGTTATTGTTTAAATATTCACAAGATCGAATCAATGTTTTAGTTAAATTCTAGTGTATCTACAATTTTAATGTACATGAAACACTAGAAGGATAATGATGGGTTATGGGTCGAGCGATTGATCTCCTAGGCCCAGGTTCAGGCCCACTCCACAAAGGATCAGGATAGTTACTGGTAGTTGGGCCCGAATGGCCTAATAACAAATGGTTCATTGAGTCACAAAGAAATGAGCCGGCTCAGATAAGGCTCAGGGAACATTCAATGCTCTCTATAAATATATAGTTCCATCTCAGAATTAATGTATGTTTTCAATAAGTAGCAATTAGTTCTTGAATTATTATAGCTGTCGAGCAACCGCTGATTTGAACGTCGGAGTGTCTTCGCCGGGACCTCCCGGCGCCTCTGACTTTGCTTTGTGATGCAGGTAACGACACACTCTAATCTTTCATTCGAGCCCTCGCAGGATCCTGATTTATTTGCTGAGTCGTCAAATCGACCCGCCTGATTTTTGGCAGCATCACCTACGTAATCTATTATGAAAATATTTATTTGATGCAAATATTTTTTTCTATGTTATTTGGATGTTCTTTCTTTACGATATGATCGCCACTCAAATAAGTTATGTTGACTATTTTGATTTCATATGATAATCCATGTTTGGTAGATCATAGCAAGTGTAGACAGAAAATGTAATTACCATTATTATTTATGTACACTTACACGTACAGATATGACTATCTAAAAGTTTAAAGGCAAACGATCACAAATCTTCATCCAAATAAACCTCCATTAATGCATGCTCGTGTAACATCACTAGTTCCTGATCCACCGCCAACCCCTCGATCTCGCATTTAAACTCTTCATGTGGGAAAGAAGATATATATGTATGTATGTGTTTCATATGATGATCTCGTGTTGGTCTCTATCGTCGAAGTAATCTTCGCGAACATTGGTGGTGAGCATTAGAGAGATCAACCAGAAGAGAGATGCATTGAGGGACACAAAAGCACCACCACCAAGTAGACCTGTTTTAGCAGTTGGGCACTCGTAATCAAGATTGGAGTGAATGTTTCTTGAGTGGTGAAGCTGTTCTGTTATAGTCGGCCATAGCAAGAAAATCGCAGCAAAGATCGAATTCGCCCTATCAAATCACAAAGTGTACGTACGTCAATATTAATTATATAATATATATATGAGTGTGTAGTAGTAGTACTACTTACACTGAAATAAAGAAGAATGAGGTGCACCAACTGCTGCCAAAGATTGCTGCCCTTGGGACTGATTTGCCCTTGTAGGGATAGAACAAGGACTGATATCCAACGATGGTGGCGGACGAGAGGAGTGCGAAGGAGGCGTAGCCCAGAAATACGGAGGGATCCGATGGGTATCTGCAGATCACTACGTCTTTCCCTGTGATCACCTCTCCCGCCGGTGGCTGGATGTATATAAATTAATATACATTTTCATCAATAAATTTTCTTGACATGTAAGATATCAGAAAATTTTGTTTGATCGATATTCAATCGTATGTATGTATATATATATATGAACTCACTTTTTTCATTTCTGCCAGAACGCCAAGAATGAAGGAAGCACAGCCTAGGATGGCCACAACCACAGCATATTGTACCGGAGTTACTGCCATTTTTTTAAACCACGAGAAGATTCAACCACTCCTTTGTTATTGACCTCCCCACCCCTAGAAAAAACAAAAAAAAAAAAATAACATGAAAATCGCACTGGCAATACTGTATATGTTTTTTTTTCTAAGTGAAGGACATGCATCAGTTTCATGATAATCCTATTTATTCTTATATACCAGCTAGATAAGGGAATGCTGCCCTAATTTTTCGGACTTCTGAAAAAAAATTTGATGTTGAAAATTATGTGCCATAATGATATATTAAAGTACCAACTATCCTCTAGGTTTGAATTGTTTTATCTTTCAATTGAATTTGTGAGAGTTTGGAGTTGTTGAGTCAAATTTAAAAAACGGGATTTCTGAATAATAAGTCAATCTTTTCATATTGCTAAGTTTTTCATATCAAGAATGCTGAATTCGTTGGATCTACTGAAACATTTTTTCCCATTAAAAAACAAGAAGTTATCTTCTCGAAATATTTGAATGTAGGAACCAAGCAATCAAATTCAAAGCACTTGCCTTATGTTTCTGGCTCCTAGCTTCTTGGGGTTCCCGGGAAATTCAGGAAATGGTTGAATACGTTGCAAAATTCCTGGAATCTTTGAGTTTCTTGGTCGTCCTAGGATTCTCTCTCTCTCTCTACCAGACAACTTAAATAAAGAAAATTTTACATGAATTTAGACACGTTTATTGGACTTGATTCACTGTTTCAAGGGAGTTTTCCTATAGTTAAGGGTCTCCCCTCAACCTTCGAATGGAATATAAGTTACTAGCTAGGAAGAATCGATACTGGTGTCTCCTTAAAATTCTGCGTCAATTTCTTGATTTATCATTCATCGGTTTACATCAAATCTTCGTTTACAATTTATTTTGTTCTCTTTTTTGCCACTTTGTTAATTACAGTTCTGGTTCTAATTATTAGTACAGTAAAATAAACCTTTAACTATATTACAGTTGCTCTGAATATCTGCTGGTCTTGCATGTATCCGAAATTTATTGACACACGATGATCAGTTTTATTTTTGGATTATATTTTATTATAAAGTCAAATTCTAATAATCAACTTAAAAACAATGTATAAACTTCGGATAAAATTACAAAATTAGAACTGATGTAAAGTAAAATATGCTAGAATTTTATTACTTTAATAATAAATTTGGTAAGCTGCCGGTGGCACATAATTGGGTCAAGACCTTAGTCATTGAACCTTATTTATAGTTGGCTTTTTATCATATCTTACCGAAGTCAAATGCCAATATAACAATAGAAAATTGAAAAGTATCACCAAAGAGAAAACTCATTCACCCAAACAAATAAACTTAGACATTGACGAATTTCAAAAATAAATTTAAGCATTAACGAATTTTTTTAGAATTAATCAAAGTAGCATCAAATGGAAGCTTATGCCGATTTGGATGGTAGAGAAAAAAAAATAGAGAAATTAAATCACTTCTATATGATAATATTTAACGAGTGTGCTCTTTTATTGGGCCACGTCAATCATGGGCTAAGCCCAACAAACTCTTAAAGGATGGAGCCAACAGCAATCCAAGTTATACTAATAATATTTTTAAAAAAGTAACCAGGGGCTGGAGCAGCCCAAAGAGGGGCTTTTGTGTTGGCTTAGCCCTTGTAAATATCAACACAAAAACATAAAATGAAATGAGCCTACATAGTACATACATTAAATTTCGACAATTATCATCTTATAATGGTAAGATGATTATTTTCCCTTAAAAATACCATAAAAACATATTCCAAGTCATAATTAACTATCACTTCTAATAAAATATTTCCTATCTTCATCTCCCTAACCCAAAATTTTTTTAAAAAGTTTTATGATTTTAAATCAATCTCTAATTTCTCACATAGAATTATTTATGAAGATAAAACAACATTGATGGTACATGCACGAACGCACTAGTTAAAATAAAAGTACGAGACAGTCTCAGGGACACAGGCGAGTTGATAGAGACACAGGCGAGTTGGTAAGACTTGGAGTGATGTGAAAGTAACTTCTCCGATTTCACGGATTCGATTCTCATGTGAAGCATATTCCCCACTGAAATATTGTGGGTGTATGCTATGAGAGTTAGTCCGTTATATAAATCATCTTTCAGGGTCCTGTCTACTCGTGCATATCTCTTGATTTAAACTATATATGGGATAAGGAGTTTCTTATCTATATAAATGTTTGTCTCGTTAAAAGGTTAAACTTTAAAAAAAATAAAAAAAAAAGTATGAGACAGCTGCCATGAGCCGTTTGACTTTCCAATAAATAAAAATTGTCTTGTTTGAAACGATGGGTTGCTTTCTTAGCAATCTAGAAAGCAACCCTACTTTCTGCTCAAATATTGCGCCAAGTGTAAGCTCGATGCATTCCTAGGATATACTCATTACTGCTAATCCAACAACTCAAATTAAGCCAAGCAAGTTATATATGTAAATGACATCACATGGAAAAGTACTAATTAAAAAACTCAAATCTGAGCCGTAATCCTCGATAGAGCATATAATTTTCCTCACCTTTGTGGGATATATACAAATTCGGGTTTTTGTTTATTTCTTAAGAAAAATAAATAGCATTATATAAAGGTGAAAAAATTAAAGGACTTACACACGGTTTCACATATATTTATTGCAAAAGATAGAAAGGATACTATATTATTTTACTTTATAATATTGAATTTTTCTAAAAGTGCATCCTTATTTTTAAACTACACAATAATACCCACCCATTCTTAAGGGTTTTTTAACTGTTTGTGGTAAAAAAAAAATTTTTTTAACTAAATAATGTGAAACGAGGGGATTTAATAAAGTAATGTATCACGCCGTTTGTGTAGGCGTGATACCATATATAAAAAGCAAGTCACGCCGTCTCAACCGGCGTGACTTGCAAAAATTATTTTTTTAAAAAAAAAATTGAGTCACGCCCCTAGGGAGGGCGTGACTCAAAGATTCACATTCGAATTGCGCAAATCTGTCATTTATTGCGTATGAACTCCAATAAATTCCTTTAACAATTTCCTTTTTTGAGAACAAAAAGTCAATGGGAGTCAAAAAGTCTTGATAGATTTGTGAGGTTGGAAGGCGAAATACATTAAATTATTCAGGCACAATTAGTAAATCTCTGCTCGAGATGAGAGCTTTGATTTGGTCTTCCAATGATTTACAAATTTAATACATTAATGGGTGTATTTAATCTATGAATTTAATGATTTTTATTAATTTATTTAATTGATAGACTTTTGTGGAATTGATAGAAATTTGTAGACTTTTATGGAATATCATGTAGTTATAAAAAGAATTTAATGGACTCCATTATACTTTTATAGATATTTAGAGAGATTTATAAAAATTTGCAAGGAGTTTTTATGGATTTATTGTTAATATAATTATAAATTTTATAATTATAACTTTTTTATAATGATTTGTTTGAACTTATAAATATGTAACTTTTTTTGTTGAAAAATAATGAACATTAGATACTTCTAATGAATAAATACTAGATATTAATATAAATTTATTTGTTTTTATTATTTATTATTTATTAAAAAACATAGTGTTGAATTGATTGAAAAATTCAATCAAAATGAAAAATTGATTTTTGCGCATTAAATAGTATTGTATTAATAAATTTTAATTGAGATGCAATATGTTAGTATTTTGACTTTTTCGATTATTTTATGCAGTATGTTAATAAAAGATTTATTTTAAACCAAAAAAAGTTATATATTTTAAATTTTATAAATTATATTAATGATAAATCTATAAAAACTTCTTGCAAATCCATAAAAATCTATCTAAAAAACTAGATTTTAATCGAAATCTAAAATTATATTAATAATAAATTCCATAAAAGTCTACAAATTTCTATCAATTCCACAAAAGTCTATCAATTAAATAAATTAATAAAAATCATTAAATTCATAGATTAAATACACCCATTAATGTATTAAATTTGTAAATCATTGGAAGACCAAATCAAAGCTCTCATCTCGAGCAGAGATTTACTAATTGTGCCTGAATAATTTAATGTATTTCGCCTTCCAACCTCACAAATCTATCAAGACTTTTTGACTCCCATTGACTTTTTGTTCTCAAAAAAGGAAATTGTTAAAGGAATTTATTGGAGTTCATACGCAATAAATGACAGATTTGCGCAATTCGAATGTGAATCTTTGAGTCACGCCCTCCCTAGGGGCGTGACTCAATTTTTTTTAAAAAAAAAATAATTTTTGCAAGTCACGCCGGTTGCGACGGCGTGACTTGCTTTTTATATATGGTATCACGCCTACACAAACGGCGTGATACATTACTTTATTAAATCCCCTCGTTTCACATTATTTAGTTAAAAAAAATTTTTTTTTACCACAAACAGTTAAAAAACCCTGGCTGTTCCCACTAGTTTAGACATGACTGAACACTTGGGTTTGGTGACTGTAAGAGCTCATCACGTAATAGTCATTCCGACATATTGACTGTGTCAGACTGTAAGAGCTAATCACCTATAGTCATTCCGACATATAGATTGCGTGAGAAATGAGGAGTATGTAAGAAATAAAAAGAATGAAATTATTCCATTTAGGTGGAATATATAGTTGACCTTTTGAATCACTCGTTTAAGGGACCAACCATGTATTTATGACAGATTAATTCAAAAATAAAACAATTAGAGAAGTATGAGCGCATTTCCTCAAGTAGATTCTTGTTGAACTATGATTTGTACATTACATCAAATATTATCTTCTATTATGACTCATAATGCATTGAATTAGCACCAGAGGCAACATCTTTTTGTTCAAGTTGCAAAATTGTTCACTTTTAAAAAGAATGTCAAGAACAATTATTTCGAGCTATGCTGTCTTATTCAGACGGTAAATAAAGTACACAGGATATTTCTCTAAAACCAACGTTTGCAAGTTGATGAATTGGAATTTGATGTGTATTCGATATAGAAAGCACACTATTTTGGAAACAAAAAAATGAATATTACAGGTACCAAGCATGCTTGCTATAAAATGCGCATGGTTTCCAATATCATATTTAAATTATAGAATACTACCATTTACACTTCTTATACTCGTCTTTAAAATTCAAACTACAATCGTCCGATGTCAGAGTGCATCGAGCTGATGCATAAGACATCAATAAAGATGTTGACCGAATCTGAAATGGCCTTCCACCAACTACCAAAATAAATTTAGTTCAAATCCATTATCGTTCTATAAAGTACGATTATAAATAAATCCAATTTTTTTCACTAGAAATATCATATCTACGGTTCAATTAGAAGAAGATATAGTATGCCAATTAGTAATATAGTTTGCACACTGATTTTAAATCTCATACATAGTGACAAATTTCAATTTACATGGTAAATTGTTTATGGCTATTATTGTTGTTAATTTATTAAAACTATTATTTTTATTATCAATAGTTCCTATTATTTTTATTTTTATATTCACATGGTTATGTATATTACCAACCTATTTATTGATTACTGTTATTAATATTATTTTACCTGAAAAATTAAAATAAAAAAATAAAAAAGGAGAAAATTGTGTAAATCTGCGTCTATGGAGAATCAGAAAATGCAAAGAATATTTGTAAATATTTATTTATACAGTAAAACAATGAGTTCGAAGCACCGTTATCTTAAAACATATATATAATGCATCGTGAAATAGATCTAAGTCAATTACGTTTAAATAATGTTAGAATCAAGCGTTTATTAATTCAAAAGATATAGTTGTTAGTCAATGTATAATTTTATTTTCTTATATTTGGCAGCGCAGAATGCACATATATGTGTTTAAGGTAGGGTTATTAGGCTTATGAGCGTGGGAAGATGCATGTCTAACTGCTAGTACTGTCTCATTTTCCTTATAATTATAAATCTTATCATTTTCCTACCATCGATCATATTCCCAGTACAGATATTATTACCCGTTAAGATATGACATCACTCTTTTATAGCCTATCTAGCCAACCAGATTAGGTTGCACAATGTCAGCAGCTTAACGCACGAGAGTTTCCAATAAAATCACTATCACAGTACTACTCTCATTCATTCAGAAGTCACACATCATAGTACTACTCTCATTCATTCATTTTTAACACAACAAAATTATTCTCATATGACTTGTAATAATTATTTGAGATGTAAAATCAGTGTATATAGGGTGTTTTAGAACATTAAATAATAAAAAGTTATGATTAATTCTAATGTGTTAAGTTTATTGCTCCGAGTATTTTACATTGTTTTCTGTGTGGTTTGTACACATACTCTTCTCAGAGTTATTAATTTACGGTTTGTATAGGGTTTTAGTTTTGGCGGATTGGTCCACCGACCCTCGAACCCATGGCACCACCCCACTTGAAAGTGCTAGCACAAAGTGCATTTGTTTTGTGTGTTAGGATTGGGTCTAGTCTAACTGTTGGTGCTCTCTCATATTCCTTAGAGATCAGTCTTACCCTTCTCCTACCTCCAGTCCTATCTCCAGTAATGATAATATTACCCGTTAAGATTTGAACGTCACTCTTTTTACGATCGACCTAACCAACCAAATAGGCAGACGTAATGTCAGCATCTCGACGCACGAAAGCTTCTCAGGAGGTCACCGATCGTAATCCAACAATTCCCCCAAGAAGTATAGAAATATGCTTATTGAGAAAATCAAATTGGTAACCTCGTTCTATATCAGTTGTTAGGATCAAACACTTGCCATTGCACCAAAAATTATAATTATTAACAAGGAGTGCAAGGTGCTGTATCTATTGTGTTCGTTAGGGTCGACTGTTAAGCGTAAGACATATGAAAGGCAATGTTCTATCCAAATTCCGTATCAAAAGGTTCAAGACATATACATGAGAATCAAGAAGAAAAATAACACGTCTCACTAAAGTCTCACATTCCACGTCATGCAACTCCAAGAATCCCACCCACCAAAGAATAAAACGAGAGACTTGTAAAAAGAATAACAAAGAAAAGAGAAGGAATAAATGAAAGACACTCCCACACGAAACCCATATTTTGGATCAAATGACTACTTAATAATTTACAATACTAATGCGTTAGCCATTTGGCAAGAATATAATTAAAATACAACGACTTTATTCTTAATGTAGTTATTATTAGGTCTCGTTGAACTAGTTGACCCATAATACATATCCTTAATGCCAATACTGCAGTTATATTTTCAGAAAATATATAATCATCATATTCAACAGACAACATACAAAACAAATTAATGAATATGCCATCTCTTATTACATTTATAAAAACAGGTCCCAAATTTAAGAAAAGATTCTGAGTTCAACTCCAGAACCATAAACACACTATAAGCAACATGACAAAAAACATGAGGATATAGCTAAATTATCGTATTGTTTCTGATTTTTTTTTTTCAAAATAAAATAACAACCGCCCCTATGCATAAAGAGAAATTTATAACAGTTAAAATATTTTTTTATATGTTAATTACTGTTTTTTGTGAAGATAATATGCACTAGATAAACCGTCATTGGCCTGTCCAAGAAAATATTAGCAGAAAAAATGATGTTCATACTATTGGACAAACGGTCAAATATACGAATGAATCTTCGATCTGTGTGATCCTAGCCCAGTAAATACCTTAATTCTGACTACAGTTAACATTTTATGTTCGAGAAAGCTGTCGGCTGACGCCACATGACTTTCGCTTCGGTCTGCAGGTATGCTGTCTGGGCTCGAAATATATAGATAATCATCAAACTTTCCTAAAATCCTTTACTCTTTCATATTTAAAATCTTACTTGCAGTTTCCATTCTTTCATCTCAGGTTTTCTTGTTTTCCAGCTAGCCTTTCCTGCTTCTTGACATATATTTCACTTTTAGTTTCACCGTTCAAACTCATTTCATGAAATTTTGAAGAGGCCCCGTCATCTTTCTTTGTTATCGTGAATTCCTTCGTTCTCCACATATCTTTGCACACTTTGTAAGGTTCTACTAGGCGACCAATATACAGTTGTTTTTAACAATCTTGCAACCCTTTTCAAATTCAATATGGGGATCTTGGGGATGAATCAAGTGTTGGCGCTCGCCGTATTTAAGGTTTTGTTCTCGATGAACACTGTTCATGGTATCGGAGCAAACTGGGGAACACAATCAAGTCATCTGTTACCTCCTCCGATTGTGGTGAAGCTCCTGCGGGACAACGGGATTCAAAAGTTGAAGCTTTTTGATGCAGAAGCAAGTGTTCTTAGAGCTCTCAGTGGATCGGGGATTGAGGTAATGGTGGGAATCCCAAATGAGATGCTGGCAAGTCTTGCAAATAGTGTGGATGCTGCTGAGAGATGGGTGGAGAAGAATGTTTCCACATACGTTTCATCCAATAGTGTTGATATTAGGTGGGTGACTTCTCTTGATTTCTGGCTATTGGTTTTTGCTTATCTGTTCTCTGGATATTTTTTTTTATGTCGATTCTTGAGTCTGCTTTTGAGGTTGCCAATTTTGGCTTGATCAATTTGGATTCAGATGTTATAGATTGTTAAACAGATCATTGCTAAAATTAGGATCTCTCTCTGTAGCGGAACTTCATCTTTAAAATGACTTGTTTTGTAGGTGAAAACATTTTTTCTTGTCTTCTCTCTTTGTAGCTGAATTATTCCTGCCTTACACAAAAAGCTTATGTGGTGATTCTTGCCATACTCGGACTTGCTTCATATTTTCTCTGTCGGTTTGCCATGAAAAATTACAAATTAAGGTGTAGACTGGAAAAGCTTGGAAATTTTTGAGCTCTGCATTCTATTCCGGTGACAAGAAGTTTTAGATGTCATTACGAAACATGTCTTATTATATAGCTCACAAAATATAAGTGCCCTGTAATCTTGAATTAAGCCAAAACTCGATCTATAGACTTGAAAATCAGACTGCTTGTAAACATAGGAGGCATGTCCGGAACTCTTGCCTTAGTTTTCACTGATTAATGCCCCCTGCCTTTACTAGGTATGTTGCGGTCGGGAATGAACCATTCCTACAAAGCTCCAATGGGAGTTTCATTGGCACGACTTTTCCAGCTCTCAAGAATATTCAGGCGGCACTTATTAAAGCCGGTCTTGGTAGTAGAGTGAGAGTCACAATTCCACTCAATGCAGATGTGTATCAAAGCTCAACTGAAAATCCTTCCACCGGTGACTTCCGACCAGAAATCCGTGACCTCATGGTGCAGATTGCTAGTTTCTTAAGTCTTAATGGGGGCATATTCACTGTAAACATCTACCCTTTCATAAGCCTTTACAAGGACCCCAACTTTCCGGTGGATTACGCCTTTTTCGATGGATACTCATCGCCCATAAACGACAATGGGCGAATCTACACGAATGTGTTTGATGCGAATTATGATACCTTAGTATGGGCCTTGCAGAAAAATGGATTCGGGAACTTGACTACTGTAGTCGGAGAAATCGGTTGGCCTACTGACGGTGATCGAAACGCTAACATCGCATTCGCTCAAAGATTCAACCAAGGGTTCATATCTCATATGAATGTAGGTACTCCAATGAAACCTGGTCCTCTGGATGTCTACCTGTTCAGCCTTATTGATGAGGATGCAAAGAGCATTCAACCTGGTAATTTTGAACGACACTGGGGAATTTTTAAGTATGATGGTACCCCTAAATACAACCTTAGCCTCGGTTCAAACAATAACGGGCTCATACCAGCCAGCAACGTCGAGTATCTGAGCCGACGATGGTGCGTTTTATCATCATCTGCCAATCCCCAAGACCCCCAGTTAGGTCCAAGTGTTACCTATGCTTGCGAGAATGCTGACTGCACGAGTCTTGGGTACGGGACATCTTGCTCGAATCTGGATGCACAAGGCAACGCTTCATACGCTTTTAACAGCTACTACCAGCGAAATAATCAGCTCGATAGTGCTTGCCGGTTTCCAAATCTTTCAGTGGTCACAACTAGTGATCCTTCGGTTGGAACTTGTAAGTTCAACATCATGATCCGATCAACAAATCCTGCTAGTAGTGGATTTTCGTTAGAGCCCAGTATCGGGTTCGTTCAGGTGCTGCTGTTTTTGTTGGCACTTTTTGAGGTTGTATAGGGAGGTGGACGGACAATGGATGATATATAATTCTTTGTCATATGCGTCAGTGTAGTTTTATCTTACAATAATGTCAAGGGATCAAACATTTATTAAACTTTCCTTTGTTGAAATCTATGGCATATCTTCTGAATATCTTTTTTCCCCTTTTTTAACCATTTGTGAGGGGATCATGTCAGTGGACAAGAGACAGGTATTATCATAAGGAAATTTGTGAAGGGTGCACTATGTCATTGTCATTGATGTAATGGTGCGCTGGTGGGAATGTGATTAAGGTAATTTTATAACCTTATCTTATTTATCATATAAGTTGTGTAGTAAGATAAAATATGAGTCAATAATAACCATCAATAGGCAACACAAGATTCAAAATGACAAGGAAATTGCGTCGTGTCGCAAATTCTGCCCTTTGGTGCGTTTATTATTTACTGTTCAAAAATTATTATTTACTGTTCAAAATAAATAGTTAGTAGCTTTTAAATAGTAAAAATTACTTTTGCAGTTTCGCTGTGTCCCAACTCATAATTCCTCAATAATCTAGTGGATAATTTAATTTTCACAAAATGTTATGGCATGAGATTGTATTATATAATATAACGATAGAGTTGTCCTGGGAGTTAATTACTAGACTTTCTTGAATTGAAAAATATGTTACAAAAAAGGAAAAAAGAAATACGAAAATTGAGTGGGTCGAATTTAAATGTATTTCCGAGTAAGAAGAGAAGGCATTATTCAGAAGAAATAAAAACAAGTAGCCATTCTTTTTAACATTTCCCCAAAAACAATTAATTGTTGCCTAGGCCAATTTGGTTTAGTTGCACCAACCTGTCCTGTAAACATTTTTCTGTAGAAGATATATACATCATCAAGAACAATCGTACAACATTCCAAAGTAATTGACATGAGTTACTTTAACCCATGCTTCCTAAGGTAATCTTTCGATCTAATGTCAGCCTAAACAATCAAATGGTGAAAAAGGTACAAGTAAATTTGTGAAGAATCATCTTTCAGAACTTTGAAGCAGCTGAATTTTAAAAGAATGGTAAAAAAAGACACACTCTAACCTGCCTGATAGGCTCTGGAACGCGGAATTTACAAGTAAATTTTGCAACTTTAATGGCTGTGGTAAGAGTCATGCGATGCCCAATTGATATAAATATGGGTTTTGAAGAGCCTCGAGTAGATCTTATAGCCTGCACCCAGTAAAGACATTGGGGAATGCTAATTCAAACGGTGACACTTCACAAATGGAAGACATAAATGCAGTAGGGTCAAACTGATGAGAATAATATTGATATAGAAACAACTTTGGTTTTGATATGGATCAAGCATTTGTACCTAACGTTATAGATGTTGTTAATCATAAAATTCAAATATCCTAAAACCATATAACTGTCCAAACACCGCAATTCAACTACTATGTCATCTAGGCACCTGCACGAGACTGACAGACAAAGACAATTGTTGCTTTCTAACAAATTCTTCATTTTGGCCAGGGTAATACCATGTTAGACATGTCGAGACAAATCATGATGCTTCAAAATGGTGGCAGTTCACATTATAACTGTTGTATGATACAAAACAACAGAGCAGAGCACAAGGGAGGAAAGAAATGGTTGTTCAACAATCAGCCTGAGATGTAGAGGAATTCTAAGTTGCTACAATTTGACGAAGGCAATTTCAGAGGGTAGTATTTATCCCAGAAAAGTTGTCAGTTAAAACCAAAAAGAACAATCGCCGGACATACGACAGCTTATAAAATGAGATTTAAATGGAAGTATGTGATTGGTACATAGGCTATGTAGCAAATTTTATTACCGCTCCTAATGCTGATCCGGAGGCACCAATCAAAGTAAAAACATCTTTTGATGAATCCTCCTCAGCTTCAAGCATCTGCCTAACTTTAGATTGTGTGAGGCCATCTACATGGTGTAGCTGGAAAAAGAGTGGCATATATCAATGACAACTTCAAGAGATAGAGCTTGACAAAAATATTCAAAATTTTAAAAAGTCGGTCAATGACGTAGCTTGCTAAAATATGCAACATTTAAAAGGTTCACTTCATGTCAATGACATCTAGTTACAGACTGGAGGCGGTTGCTATAACAACTTATGTTACAATCTAGCAAGTTTGTTATATAGAAACGTTTACAAGTCAAACTTACATTTTTTCCGATCCCAATTGTAGGAAGATCAGCCAAAACACCAAGATGGCAGGCCAATCCAAAGCCTATACAAGGTCCCAGTTAAATATGAATAAACAATGAGCAAAATAAAAGAAAATGTCTGGTATGCATGAAAAAATTTAATCCGTAGGCATACATTTGAAGAATAGATGAATCATTGAGTTTGCACTTAATGGTAGAGAAAAGAACCATATGGAAAAACACATTCATGTCCCAAATTCATAACCAGAGGGAGTAGATGAGTCTAGATGATAGTTATTTTCGAGGATAAATGAATTTTACATGTATACTTTCTTATCTTGTATGAGTATGTAATAGAAAAACACTTGCCTCGAGGATGAAGAAGTCCATTGCCATCAACCATCAATAACTGTTTAAGTTCCATTACTTTAGAAATTTTAGTGTTTGCATCAATAAAGTTTTATAAAGTTTTATGAGTCTACAAATCATATATAGCATACAGACACGAATCACCTGCGCATAAGTTTTTTTAACTGGGGAACTCCCTAGAACTCTCATTCTCGCAGAATGAAAATATTGCATAAAAACCTTTATTTCATGATTAAATCTAGTAACTTTCACTATTTCACCTCATGCATCAAGTGAGTGCAATTAAGGAATTGGAAAAAGAATACGGAATTTCAAAATTATATGGGCACCTGAGGATAGGTCGGAAGTTCTTTTTTCTTCATTTTCTCTAAAAGTTCTAGAAGCACTGGAGCCTGTTAGCGCAGACAAATATTTAGATAGATCCAAAGTCAGTATGATCTCACAATCATTAAAAAGGTACTAAATCTGCTAAGCACAACCCCTGGATAGGAAGAGTAATGAATGATAACAAATTGAAAGAAAAAAAGAACATATCTTTAAAGCTGAGAATCTATAATGGGAGTGAAAGCAATCCATCCTTAAATGCCCTGGAAACTCTTAACTATCATAATCATGAAACGTGAACAAAACGTGCTATCCCCTACAGACATTGAATCATGGTGCCTCAAAATATGATTAAGCATGGATATCCAATCTCATATGTCATAAAACATAACTACGATGGCGCAATTTCCTAACACCTAGCTCAAGAATCACTGTCATACGGAAGCCAATTCGAAAAAGAAGGGGGAATACAAGAAATGAGGTCTGATGTACGAGACCTCTCTGAATGCCAAAAATCCAGGAATATAAGGAACACGCAGCTCTACAAGGGCAGAATCTTCGTATACAACTTGAAGAGTACTGATATCCAAGACGACCAAGGTGGCGCATGCAGTTGAAGAGTCAGATTTCGAAAAGCTCAGGTCAACCCCGTGCCAAAAAATCCAGGAATATAAGGAACACGCAGCTCTACAAGGGCAGAATCTTCGTATACAACTTGAAGAGTACTGATATCCAAGACGACCAAGGTGGCGCATGCAGTTGAAGAGTCAGATTTCGAAAAGCTCAGGTCAACCCCGCACACATACTTTAGGATTTCGCCGCATTCTTGATCCTCTTCTGCTTCAAAACCATCGGAGTTTATGGGCAGATTCCAGGCGAATTCGTCCTCTGTGACCAGCCTTTTCTTGAGTGAATCCTGAATCCTGCACTAGAGTGAAAATTGTTATAGGAATCACTGGAAAGACGGGTAAGATCATTGAGCTTACTCAATCCATTCGCCGTGGAGTTCCGAAGACCGATCGAACGCTCGTCCTTCCATTTGTATCGCAAGAAAAATCTGGAAAACAATATGTCATCCGCTTCCCAATCTCAAATCATCGTTCCAGTTCTCATACTAAAGAAAAGAGTTAATAATACATAAATAACAATAGTTATCATTTGACAACTTCAATAATAAAATACCTATTGTTAATATAAGTATGTTTCTCAGAAGCCCAGATGTAGAGCTTTTAAAGCTTTTCTGATTAAAAAAACACTTATATTGCTATTTGCTTAAACATACTTAAAAAAGTCCTACTAAAAAATTTAATTTCAGTACTTTTGTAACCAAACACACTTATAAACTAATCAATAATAGTTTTAAATTTTCAACAGCTAAAAGTTGTTTAAAATATATAAACAAAAAATATTTATTAATATGAGTAGATAATTATCTATGTCACCAAATATAAATTGAGATTTTAAATAAGAAATTAAATTTGATATATATTATGAAAATCGTTTGAACTGTTTGACCGATTTGATCTGTGTAACAACTTATTGACAAGTTTTAATCATCGAACCAGTGATATGATTTTTTATCATTGAGATCGTTATATGTTTGAACCAATATGTCTCTCATGATTTATTAGATAATATGTCATAAAGTACATAAATTATTTGAAAATTTAGCCGGGTTATTAAAATATAAAAACAAAAAAGTTGACTTAGCACATGATAACATAACCAAATTAGTATGCATCAAACTAATAATGCACTTAGATAAGACATGATTAGAATTTCTTAAGTATTTTCAATAGCCCTTTTTTATTATTCTCCTCGGGTCCATCTCGATTAATTTTGACAACCTGAATAGGTTTATATATTTTATCATTGATATGAGTATAAAGTAATAATATTTAAATTAGAATAACAGCAACAACAATAATAATAATATAATTAAATAATAATAATAATAATTTAAAGAAGCAGTTTTATAAAATGTAATAGAACTTTTTGAGTGCAGAATGATAAGAACATTTTTAATTGGTAGAATTAAAACATCTTTAATGAATAAATTAAATTGAGGACATTAATGTTTTATGAAGCTAGTTACAATAATAAATAAACGAATTTACTATCTATAATAAAAGAAGATAGTCACGAAATAGTTCTTTTTATGGATTGACATTACCAAATTTGTTAAGGAAATAGATTTGATGGTCTCGGTATATTTTAAAGGAGATTTATATATAAGAAAAGTGGGACTGTTTCACATTTTAAAACATAGTTTTTAATGGAAATCTTAAATTTTGTTTGATTGTTTTCGTGGGTAACATTTAGCAACCCCTCCTCATCTTCAAAATTACATATATTTTGTAATATTTAAAAAGTAACCAACATCAACATAAAATAAGAATAAAAAAATATTATATTATTGTTGTTATTATTATTATCTTTATATGTTATTATTGCGTAACTATTTTCTTGGTTATTGTGGTTGAAATATTTTATTTTTGAATTACTCACCGATAAATGAGTACATCAAAACAATTTAATTCTACATACGTTTTTATGATCTCATAATATTAAAGGGTAAGTAGTATGATGTTTCCTTTACATTTAAAATATGATTTTCTAAGGGCATGATTAATTGAAAAACCGAGCCACGTAACTTATTCGCAAAAGTGATTTTATAATTACAGACAAAATTTAAATTATCAGATTTTTTATTTTAACTTTTAATACGATATTTTTTAAGTCTATTATTACACTCCTATAAGAATAGGATTGTTTATCACACGAATTTAAAAAAATATCAAATAGAAAAACAAATTACATAAAAAACTTTATGTTGGGTTAAATATATATGAGTGAGAGTAAACTGAGATGGGCTCATGTGAAACTCGAATAGAAGTTGTGATGTCAGATTTTAACGGTTAAAATTAGGGAAAATTGTCATTTTGGTCCTCTATCTTTAACTGTTTTCCCTTTTAGTCCTGTAATTAATGAAACTTCAGTATTGATCCTTTAACTTTTAATTTTTATATATTTTAATCCGATTTTAATGAATTGATCAATTTTGATATTAAATTGTTGACTAGGCAAAATGTAGTTGATGACATGGCAAAATTTTGGGAATTTATGAATTTAATACAATATTATCCTAATTGGAATGACACATCATTGGACAAAAAATATAAATTATAAATAAATAATTTAAAAAATCACAATTAAAAACACCAACCCCTTCTTGCTAAATTAATTTCGAAAAATACCAATTAAGAGTATCGAAAATGAGCAAGCGCAGGAACCCATGGGTATGGGGTCCAAGCGATAAGGGCGCCATATATACCATTGGATATATTTGTTTTGTATTATTGTATTATTCATTTTAACACCCGATAGCCAAATGAAAATGGTTCTTCTCTAAATCCAAAAATTTTAATATTCGGTAGTGAATCTCGTTTATATGCAAAAGAATGAAACATTTTAATCAATTACCAATGCAAAATTTTTAATGGAAATTCAAACTATAGGAAATAGGATTGTGCTGCATAAGGATAATAAGAAGGCTAACATTCCAAAAACATGAGAATGAAAATATCACAAAATATGAGAATAAAACATACCGTAGTGCTGTGGGGGTTGTTTATCATTCTCCGGTCTTCTAATCTTCATTGTGATTTTTTGGTGAGATTTGATTTTTATTCTAATGTAAATGAGTTGCCATTGTTCTGCTTCATGTCTAGGATTTTTTAGATTAATTTAGCAAGAAAGAGTTGGTGTTTTTAATTGTGAGATTTTTTAATTATTTATTTATAGTTTATATTTTTTGTTCAACGATGTCATTTCAAGTAAGATAATATTATATTATATGCAAAATTCCCAAATCCTTGCCATGTCATCAAATTAATTTCGCTTAGTCAGCAATTTAATGTCAAATTGGCCAATTCAGTAAAATCGGATTAAAATAGATAAAAATTAAAAGTTAAAGGATCAATACTGAAGTTTGACTAGTTACAGGACTAAAAGAGAAAACAGTCAAAGATAGAGGACCAAAATGACTTTTCTCCCGTTAAAATTACATCTACTAAGATACGACCGAAGAGAGCCAGACCATATTTAACATATTACGAAATTGATAGTCTATTTTTTCAAGATTTAGTTAATAATTATATTAGTAAAATATTAGAAAATATATACTACTAAATAAAGTATAAATCCTATATATTCAGAACAGTCAAGAGAGGAAAATTATGACCAATATACAGCGGGCTTAGATATGCATTGACATGAATTTGAATTCGGGAATCTTTAATTAATGCTCTTAGTCGGAAGTATGCGAAATAATTTTATTACAAAAAGATTGTCTCGATTAAATCGATATTACGTACATTTCAGTAAGTGTGGAGGAGTTTGGTCATTGGTGGGCACTTTTTGTAATCTAGTAAAAAAAAGAAAACTGTAAAATAAAAAGGCACATCTCGCTTCAGAAGCTGTACCTTGCTAGCGGTCCCCCCGATTCCCCGTCTATAAATACGAGGAAGCACACTCACTCAGATTTCTCCTGCCGCCGCGAAAGAGAACACAGAAAACACACTGCCATATGAATTTATAATCTGCGTTATAATTTTTGGATCCAACTATTTGAAGAGTTCAATTTGATTCTTCCGGTCACAATCTTTGAAGATATAGAAACCTTCTTCTTTGAATTTTCAAGCCTCTAATTTTGTCAAAGTTGATGGCCATTCACACTGTATAATTTTCAACCGTTCACACAACTTCAGGCTCCAACCTTCTATAAATAGAGATCTCAGTTGCAAGTTGCAGTTGTAAATCATCCCCTTGAGAGTCGTGAAAGCAATCCAAAGTTTGAGTTTGTGCTTTGAGAGTTTTTTTACCTGTAATATATTCTTGTGAGTAATAGAAGTATATTTTCTCACAAATTTATTTTCACAACACCCAATGAATCATAAAAAGTGGTATCAGAGCCTTGTTAGAGGTGTTGGTCGAGAAGTCCGAAACGTATGGTTTTGGCGACATGGTCGAAATTAATTTCTGAGCATACGGTTGGATTCCTCTCGTCGAACGGAGTCCAACACAATAAACGACGTACTATTTCGACGTGAAACGAGTCCAAAAAACTACAGTCAAAGTTTGGTCAACTCTGTCGAAATTACTATTCATTCGTTGGAGAAGACGACACTTTATTCGTCGAGAAGATGATGAACAGTACTCGCCATGTCAGCGCCTAGTAAGAGCCACGTTATCGTCCAGTCAGGGCCACGTCATTAGTATTATTCAATTTTCCGAAAACTGCATTTGAGTCCCTTGATATTTCTGAAAGATTTAGAAAGATACCTGTTTTTACAAAAAGTCCAGATTGGCCCCTGTATTTTTTGAAAATATCATTGGAACCCCTACAATTTCAGGAAAATTGCAGCTTGTTCACCAAATTTTCAGAAGTTGAATTTTGACCCTAAAGTACCTATTCCACCATTTTTTGCTATTCTGGACACAACGGTGCACTCCATTTTATGAGAATCAGCTCCTATTTTGGTAAATTAAATATTAAAAATGACCACAGAAGAGTCAACATCATATTCCGGAGCTATGATTATGCTCACTGCCACCAACTACACGCTGTGGAAACCTCGGATGGAAGATATCCTCAGCTGTAAAGATTTGTTCAATCCCGTTCGAAGGGTGTAAATCCTGATCCAACCAAAACGTCAGAGTGGAAGAAATTAAACCGAAAATCTATTGGTTAAGTCCGGCAATGGATTGATCATAGTGTCTTTCACCATGTTGCACAGGAGACGCATATGCCCTCTGAAAGAAACTGGAGGACATGTACCAGACCAAGATCAACAGTTTGATGTACAATATCTTTTCAAGAGATCATCACAATACTTATCGTTCATATAACCTCAACTCAACATATCCATTGGTGTATTATAATTATCGAGTCACCCTAAATACAATCAGAAAATACTCAAATTTCACTCTTTAACCCTACTTGAATTGTGACAAAATACCAAGTTACTAGCGTAAGATAAATTTATGCATAATAATGCTGCTATAATTAATCCGCCCGTGTGTATTTTTGTTCAACATATTATAAGGATTCTACCTTCCTTCATTTTATCATTCGATCCATTAAACTGACGCTTTTTCCATGAGAATCGCGGAGAACAAACTCTGTACAAATACGTACAATAAAACACAGTGGTAGATTTATAATCAATCAATCTCAGTAATTTTACCGCCATAAAACAAAGACGAAATAAAAAAGGTAAAGTTAAGATTGTGGTCCGGAACAGTATAGTGGCCATAAAGAAAGGAGAATAAATAGAAATAACTTAGACAACAAAGTCCATGGCACACAAATTCCAGACCACTACTTACAAAACTAATGTGGAATAACAAAACTACTCAACTCTCTTCTCTTCTAGATAAAAAAAAAATGGAATTTGCAAAAGCTTCAAGATCGACACTGTATTACATATGTTGAGGCTACATGCTTGGAACCCATGGAAAAAAGTGACCAAACTAACCTGCACAAAGAAGAAAATAAAAATGTTTACTTCCGTCAAATCCAGAAGCAGAACAGACCAAAATAGCTGGATATCGTTTCATAGTGATGACACAAAACGAGGTAACGGAGTTGATAAGAAAAAAACTAGCTTTCTTTCGCATGAACTTTTTGACAGTGAAAGCACATGCAGCATATGTTGAATACAAGTTTTGCAACTTCAGGTTCAATCAACAATTAAGCAAGTGCACCTGGAATCAAGTAAATGGAGTTTTAACTCGTCACTCATCTGAGTGTCCACGTTTAGCAGAGTGTTTTAACTCATCACTCAACTGACTGTCCAAGTTTGAGTGTGCACGTTTAGCCTTGCGACGTGAATGTTTAGTGTTACCATTGGGAACACGCTTCCTGCCCTTTTTGCTGCAAACAAAGATTATTTCATAATGACAAAAGAACCAAAAAAAAGACAAACGTCAGAAGTTAAATTTTAATAAACAAATTCCACATGTACAAACTCAAGACAACATACTCTCCACATCAAAGAGAAAATAAAGCTGGGCAGGGAGACCAGATGACTAACCAGAAAATGGCTGAAAATAATTTCCACAGAATAAAGATGGGCAGAGCCAGTAGTGCAGAGGCCTACAATATTAAAGGTCAAGTTACAGTTTGCCCTACATTTTTTCGCTTTTGCACTGAAAATGGCAGATAGACACAAAAGTCATTTCAAATTCTTACAAGAAACCAAATCAACTCTCTGGTCGCAAGAGGCTTGGTGAGCTCGTGACTCTTCAGTCTCTCTTGCACTTTGTCTTGAACCTTCATCATAGATGAGAAATATGTTGAGATCAAGAACCAGAAATTAAGTATATATATATATATATAAAGACAAAACGAGCTACACGAAAAGAAGGCTCTGGCAAGGTTCATTTATGCACATCAACCAAAAACCTCAACAACCCTCTCACCGTGGTCACTGTAAATACAGACTACAGAATTTGAAGGGAAAATAATTTCACATACCTGATTGTGGTAAGTAGTTGCTGACTCGAGGAATTTACCATAAGCATGAACTGCCTCCTTTGTATAAGGCTTCAGAGCAACACGCAGTTTATCAACATGAGGTCTAGTTACAGTGGCAGCCTGATCAATATACGGTTTGCTGAATTTCTTCAATTTCTGCATGGTAAGAAGATGGTGTCTCACGCTGCAGAATATAGAAGATAGGCAAGGAAAATAACCTAATCTCACCTGAAAATAGGGATTCGTAAGCTCCTGAACTTTAATGATATGGGGAGTAACGGCAACCTTAGAAGATTCATATAGTTCAATAGTTTTTTCACTTAGCGATTTGACATGTGGTTCAGCATTGGTAGATATCACCACCCACTGTTCCTTTATCGCTGGTACCCATTTCTTCATATTATATGGAATAGGAAAAACACCGAATGGCAAAAGAAACAATTAGACAAAGCGTAACAACAAACCAAGAGAGAAACAAATCATACCACTATTAATACTGAATGAACTGAAAACCAAAATATATCTCATTTAACCACATAATCCAATCCAAAGCATATAGAACCACAAATCAGCTAATTGTTAATACAAGGTTGAAACAAGTATAGATACAAATAGAACGTCATTGAATTTTATCACATGCAGGTCAACTTCCCTTTTCTGCATCAAAGACTCATCGGAAGAAATCAAACACACACAAGCAGGATATATGAGTGCTTGTGAGACTTACATTTTTAATTCTATCTGTATGTGGTGCAGCCCATTCTTCGGCTTGCCTCTTTTTCTCTACAGCCTGGATTGAGATAAAAGTGTGAAAGCTGAATTTAAATATTCCCGAATGAGAGTATGAGCCATCACATATATCACACCAATGTCCACAAATAAGAATAAGCAGTTCAAGAAGCAATTACCTTCTGCATCATGATCTCCAGAGCAGGCTTCCCATGTAGCTGCCAGTTCTTTTCCAAGCGCGACTGAAATTGCAAGCCAGTAAACTACATTTAATAGATAAAGAGCATATATCAAAGAGATTAGAACAATAATATAAAACATACCCGATGATGAAATAAATGTTCTGCAAGCCAAGGTGGAAACCACGCACCATGAACCTGATGACAGTTCCGCAGATATTGAAAAAGAAAATTCAATAAAAAAATATATCCACAAATTCGTTTTTACTTGCTAATAATGGAATTACATGGCACATAATCAAATACCAACCAAAAGAAAAATAACAGAGAATTACATGTTCTTTCTCTTTATGTTCAGCAGCTCTTCAATTTGGTCAAATAAATTCTCAGAAGTATACAGATGAAAGGTGAATGCGCAATTCATTCCTGTTTCTATGATAATCCAAGTTTGCCTGAGAAGCTTGTCATTCTAAACATAGTTGTCCAGAATAATATCCTTGCATTTACAACTCTTCTGATTGATGACATTCTCAATCATAAGTAAATGCAAATGGTGATAGTTGGAAAAGCCTTGAAACAACCCTTACAGCACAATACCACAACAAATTGGAAATTTAAAAATTGGACCTAAAATAAGAAATCAAATCATCCACTTAAACTAGATAATTTTGCATGTGCGATATATATCAATCTAGTTTCAAAAATACATCTGCTACCTCATAAATATTTGTTCAATGGGCCAACCATTACTCACCTCTAAAGAATGAATAGACAATTACGGACTTCACTGATAAATGAATTGGCTAGTATGTCAGGATTGGGTTTTACATATTTGTTGCTAATGAAATAAGCAGAGGACTTTGATACTTAAATACGTCAGAAAGAAGAAAATCTCAGTGTATTTTATTGTATAAAGGATTCCAGATAGAGAGAGAGGTCAACATAACAATAAGAATTAACAAATATATGGATGTGCATCAGGAGATTAGAGTGCATATCACATACTATTACTCACTTTCAGAGCTGTGGAAATAGAAAGTAATCCAATGGAATTATACCTCCATCAGCTCCTTGGTTTTGGATGAAGCTTCAAACTTTGCCTTCATCATTTCTTCCTATATAGCAGTAAACAAGAAAATCAGTATTCAATCATACAAATCCATGTATTTGTATTGATAAATTGTCGACACGATACCTCAGCTATTTGAAGAGCTCGTTCTGTTTTCCGCAACTTTGCTTTTTGTTCTTCATAAATCTTTTGAAGCTGTAAGACGAAGAATGTCACGGCAATAACATATTATACACATAAGTAAATTATATGCTGACCACATTAGGCAGAGAAGTAAATAAATTTTGTATTATAACCCATGGAATGCAACAAATAATCATCATAGAGTCCATGTACATGTCAACGCTCTATATACGCTTAACCATGAAGATCAAGGATGGAGTAAATGACTGCCCGAGATACAGCTTTCAGGAAAACAGAAACATGAAAGTTCTCAAACAGTGTCAAACCTTATATACACGTTTATGAGACTTGGGATACATGTTACTTACTTTCCCAACTTTAGAATTCAATTCTGCTGCCTTCTTTTCAGCTTCTGCAGATCGGGTTTCCAATATATCATTTTCCTTATTTCTCAAAGCAATATCGGTTTTGAGTTTCTCCACCTCCTTTTCCAATTCATCAGCTTTTGCATGTGCCTTCCTTATTTGTTCAGTAACATCTAAGTTTCCCTTTTTCTATGAAGTAAAAAAGTTCCTTAATAAAATAGCCTGAACGGAACCATTTCTTGAGCTCGTTGCCCAATCCAATATATTAAGCTTTATACATAACAACTCACCTGTAGAGAAGAAATATCTCTCTCCAATGATGCAATGCTATCTAATTTCTCCTTTATTATCTTTTCCTTTGCAGCAATCACCTCATCCTTAAGTTTTGTTTCTCGAGCTTTCTCGTCGATATGGGACTCTTTATACCAGACAAAACATACAAGAGAACAGAAGTCAGAAACCAAATAAAATAGCAAGATGTTATTCTGCTAGTCTATGGCAACAGAAGGCAGTAACAAGTGCTGTCGGTTCCCATAAATCGAACGACGGAATAGATTCTAAAAGTTCGCAACTTTTCACACAAGACGAAAAAGAGGTATTACAACAATCCTGACGGGTTTTACATCTCAAAGGATACGTAACTTAGGTAAGTCCTGTAGCAATAGTGATATCCCATGAATCTGACAGGTAATAAGTTTCAATATTCAAGAAAATGAATCAGATAGGTTCTTGCATGCACTATACCTACTTGTCCTTGGTAAGCAACTTCTTGAAAATAAACACTCAGAAAACAAAATTTTAGAGAAAGAACCATATCTGATTGCCTTCGGAGCACAAAAAACTTCATTTCATTTCAAATATATAAAAATTCATTACTTTAAAATAGCACTCGACTTTAGTTTTCAATTGACACACAATTGGACAAACAAGTAGAAATACGGCCAGTTCCACAAAGCATTGCCAATCGAGTTACACAAATTGACCACAACATCAGCATGAATGCTCTTCAAATGGAAACTTCATACGTTGCCAAGGATACGGAAGGAATAGCAGAAACCGAATCCTTCCAAAAAAATATTATTTTTCAAGGTTTTTTTTTTTTACAAGTACAACAATTCAGCTCTCGACATTAGTTCCAACGTAAGGATGAAGGAATACATAATCTGCTCTACTTCTTTCTCTTTCATGCTTCCTTTTGCATTAGCTAAAAAGACTTGAAAACAATCGGTAACGACCACGAAATATAATCACTAGATTCAAAATTATCCCAACAAAACAGGTCAAAATAAAGGTTTCCACAACGAATAATAGAAAGGGGAAATCTTCAACAAAACTAACCAAGAAAATGGATCTTGGACTTCAACTGCTCCACCACATCTGAATCATGGCCGCCCGATCTCGAAACAGCATCGCCATCCAAAATCGGCACATCAGCATCGGCAGCGATGCGGCCAACAATCAGCGAAAGAAATACGGTAAATATGAACAGCTTTAACACCGCCATAAACCCACGAGTCGAGGCCACGGCGCTCCGGCGACCGAAAATCGAAAAATTTATCCGTTTATTTGACAATCTAAGACGATAATCTTTGGTTTGCAGTGTGTTGTCTGCCGCGATGGGCACGAGGAAGACTTTATAATATTTTCCGAGTTTTAAATATCTCTATATCTTCTCATTCAGCAATTCGAGTAACTTCCGAAACCAATTGACAATAATACCCTTGGCGGCAAGCCTGGCTGAATACCTTTCTTGCCCTTTATCAGTTGCCATCGCCTAAACCGTGGTGCTAGGGATAAAGGTTTTCTATGTTTGTTTGTCTAAATATTCAGCTCCAATTTTACAATTACCAAAAGTTAAATATAATTATGTTATTTTATCTTTAGAAATTCAATTATTTATCACTTTATAATATCAATTGATAGAAGTGATTAACAACTGCATTTATGATAAGACTTATCACCTTGATCATTTGAATTATTATTATTATTAGCTTATCTCACTCTTTTTGTTAAACAAAAGATATTTAGTATTTGATAAAAAAAAATATTTGTCCTTAAACATAATCATACACATTCATATATCATATGTCACTTATGCATATCAATATAATATGAATTATATATATATTCAACAAATACACAATGTCTATGTATGATCAATTTTCAAGTATTAAAAAAATTAATTGGATTGATAACTCAAAAAAGATAAAGCAATAATAGAATCCGAATGGATTTGTATATTATATATAATTATTGGATTATAGTTATTTTTAAAAAAGTGATAACGTCAATCGCTTGATTATTTATAAATCTCATAAAATTGATAATTACTATAAACCAAATAGATCGATGGCTGATCGAATCTAATATAAACATGACAATAGGACATGAAAAGTGAATACACCAGTTAATGATGATTAATAACGTAGTTACTATATTGTAGCTCAAAGAAATAGGTTGTGACAATTTAGTCAATCCATCGTGAAGGCGACGTGTCCACTAAGTTTCTATTACAATTACTCTTTAATAATACCTTTTGTTTAAATATAAAATTACATTTATGTGGTGGTAGGGGTTGTTGGCATGCACGTGTCTCTTTTGCTTTGGCATCCAAGAATTCAGACTCCATCTGGACTTTCTGATGTACAACTGTGCCAGCAAAATGTATAATCGCCCAGCCGATGTAATATAAAATCTTCTAAAAAAAAAAAAGAAAGAAAATTGTAGCATTCGTTTGACGATGTGTTCGATTGGTAGTAGTTATCAAACTACTTGAAACTGCTGACCAAAATAAGGTTAGTTCGGCCTAAGAAAAAGGTTGATATACAACTAAAGTCCACGTCATTTTTTCTTATAATTCAGTACATTAGACAATATTAACAAACACATTCGAGGTCTTTACAGTATTATCATAAGTTTTTGGGATTGAATAGTTCAAAAAGAATATAAAATATAAACCATGTGTCGATAGTCAACAAATAGGAAAATTTGTAAAAACGTGACATAGCACGTAAAGCTCTTCCTTTTCAATTGCCCAAATGAATGACAGATTAGACAAAATCAAACACATCGATGATTCCGTCGAACAGCTATGATTTAGTCAATACAACCGAAATAAAGTTATCGTTGTTTGACGTAGCTTTCTAAGTAAATGAATCTTTTGCAATCTATTCAAGCGAGCTGTGGTGACCAAAATTTTTTAAGGTAGTTGGAGTCTAAGATGAATATAATCTGTTAACAAAACCTAAGATTATTTAGTTACAACATTCAAGAAAATGTGTCGAGAGAAACTTTTGCTAGAAATATATTTTAAGTACCCAGATTCGATTTCAAGATTTTTACGAATTTGGTTTCCAGTTTATATGTAATCATCGTTCTTTAAATATAATACAGTACTTTCAATAGTGGGGAAAAAAAATACAATCCTCCTATTTAATTTGTGTTCATGCATTGACCGTTGGGTGTTAATTTATTGTGTGTATACAGTATTAATGTATCCGGTCAAGTATGAAGGCTACATTAAAGTTTGTCTCACATTATATTTGTTGCAGTTATTTGTCCTTTGTTGGTAAACCAGAGTCGGGCTTATTTCAAGCCCTCTCACATATGGTATAGGCTCCACACGAAACAAAATTTGAGAGGGAACATTACCATTACCCCACAATCATCACATATTCTTATAGTGCAGTAATATTGCTTCGACAAAAATACTTCACATCTTCAATATCTTATTTGGGTGAGGGTTAACACTTACATCTCCCAACCAAGGGAGAGACGTGGATTCGAACTCGACCAACACCATAACATGTTCCAAGACTCCATGCTATCGAATAACAGGTCTCCACAGTTCAAAATCTTTCGAATGCTAACTCATTAAGGTCGTTTCGGAAAAATTTGGCACTCAGTTGCCCCTAAATTCAAGAAAATGCAAAGCAATCTGTCTCCCTATATCACGATCTGTTTCCTCGACCGCCCTTCCATTTGCTCTCCTCTCTTCTTGTTCCTGAGGTAGTCGCCCTGTTATTTATTGTCTTGGTGTTGCCAAATTTGAGGGCGACGATCGGTTTTATGTAGGACATTCCTGGAAAGTTTCTCTTTTCCTTAGGTAGTGCTCGTAACTGAGGCAACCAAAATGCGACGAATTCTCCTTCAGGATCATAATTCTGAGCCTGAGTAAACAAAATCAAATTTAAATTTTTTATGTAACTCATTCCGAGTATAAGAATTTTTCTCCCAGCCTGCTTAGTGGAGCAGCTGGTTGATTATCAGTACATAAGACTTGGACTATGGACTAGGTATATGTGTGAGTATTTTTCTGCAAAAGAACCTCACTTGTTTAGGAATGCTGAAGTATCTGTCTTCCCTCGGATCATTCCCAACACCTATAAATAAATAGCAAGTAAAACCATGATTGTGATCAATCATATATAATCAGATTGATTGTCGAATGGCTGCGGATTACCTGCTCCATAGGTCCAATTTCCATAGTTGGAACACGGATCATAATCCAAAAGACAAGTCTCAAACCATTCAGCTCCCATTCTCCAGTCAATGCCCATGTCTCGAACCAGAAAGGAACACACAATCTATGAAAAAGAATGTTAAAGACATTATCTTGCTACGGTTCGTGTTCATTCAGTCTTACTATAGTCTTCCTTTTTACCTGTCTCCCACGATTGGACATAAACCCAGTACTCAGCAACTCTTTCATGTTTGCATCGATTAAAGGGTATCTGTGGAAAAAAATGCTTCAACAAATATGCCAATAAAATTGGCAGACAGCAATCTGTTTTTTTGCTAACTTTTAAAAACAGAATGACTGCAATAACTGATTGATCGACGGAATATGAGCTACGCTACCCAGTACAACCATTCTTCCACAAATCAAAAAGTGTCTGATCTTGGCTCCAATTAGCCTGAATTTTTCGAGGACCGCCTGAACACAGACACACAACCAAGCATAAGATAATATGTTCATTTTGTGCCTTTTTTAAATTTCAAATGGTTTTTTCGGTAAATATGTTACCTGCATGAAAGAGCGAGTTACCCTGCTTGATTGATAGAAATCTGAAGTAATCTCTCCATATCAATTCAAACAGTACCCTGAAAAACATAATAACATTTCATAGATACATACAGCTGAGGCAAACATGCTCTTTACCTAAATGCAGTGATAAAACAAAGATTATGGCATTTCAAAAATCTGACAATACACAAAAGACGAGCACCAAAGTAAGAATTTTAGACCACACACATTTCATTTTTGAAAGAGAATCAAGAAGGAATAGCTAAAATGCTTAGAAAAGAATACCAGTAAGTTGAATCGTTCGATTCTCTAGTCTTCTCATATCTCTTTACCTGAAGAAGTCAGATAGAATTGGGCCTCTCTGCGTATTATTCCAAATTGTTATCAATGGAAAAAAAACTGAGAAATGAGATTTATACCTCTTCGTAAACATATCGGGGCGAAAGGCATCCTGAGGCAAGCCAAATGAAAACTTTGTTGAGTAATCAGGTCCCAACATTCCATTTCTTGTGATTTTGTAGGTCCTCAATAGGTCCTACTTAAGAAAATGGCAATATTTTTCCAGTCAAGACACAATGGTTGGAATAAGCAGATGGGGAAATAAGAGGCACAAGTGAGCTGAGGGTTTATTTGATGATTGACATTCTAAAAAGAATTCTATTTTTCATGTGCGACAATTCTCGACCCCTCTGGGGAATGTTCTGGTAATTAGATATCGAGTACAAGCAAAATGTACATGCCTTCTTCCAGAAATACTCATGTACTCGACTCAACGCCGCACTTTCACCACCCATAAAGCACATTCCCTTGCTGACCTGCATCAAGACCCATAAATCTGAAGAAAACTTAAACTAGAAACACCTCCAGCGAACGTATAACTGAACAAAACGTGCCTTTTCAGTCTGAAGCCCGAGTGAAGTCATCTCAGGAATAGATCCCCAATCTACGACATTTGGTGTAGGTTCAAGTGATGTTGGGATCTTAATGCAATTCCGTATCAAAGACTTTGATTCAACTGACTGAATATTCGATAATCAGACATCTAGTAAGCAGGAAAAGATCCACCAAAATGTAAAATATAGAGATCAAACTCTAAGAGAAAATATCCACCTTACGAAACTGAGTGTAAATATCCGGTAAGGACTCGCAGCTAAATGGAAGGTCATCTATGTGATACATACTGCAACCCCAGATCAATTCTAATTTTGTTGACTTTGGATTCGTAACTGCCTGCAAATTCTTGGACACTAGTCTCTCGACTATCAGCTCTTCACTGCACGTTTCTTTGCTGGATAAAAGATTGAGACCCCGGTTCTACCAAACTTTACTTTTCTAAGTCCCCCAAACATTGTATTAAAAAGTGTGCTCTCAGGGCTGCCAAACAGGTTAACACATAAGCTTCTTGCATAAGCCGATATTAAAAAACGAACATGTTGCAACTGTAGAACAGACACCCGTTCAAAGTGAAGGAGGCAAAATAGTGCAACTCGAAATGGTGAATCGAGCTCTTCAAATTAAACAAAATCACTATTTCTAAAGACAAAATGTCAGATACAAACCTCATTTAGTATCATATACCAGCCTCATTTACACTATGTCCAACAAAGAAAACGAACAAAATAAGACATTAAGAACAATGGACAATACCTCCAGTCTTAGGAAACCCAAAGTAATGCGTTGTCCCAAAATTTCTGGGATCGACACAGTAAACGGGCAAGACAGCCTCGGATGAAGCCCAAGCCTTGAACAAGACCTCGTTATCGAGAATCCTCAAATCATTCCTGAACCAAGCAATCGCGACCCCTTTACCCTTCCGCTTCGGCAAAGCCGATGCCGAGGATCCATCATAACTGTACCTCTGAAATGCCTGTTCAGCAACGCGCTCAATTTCATCAGGGTCCAAGTCCGGAACTTGGTGCACCGTTTGCGCAGCTCGAACAGCATTCGAGGAGTGCATGGTTCCAGTCAAACAGCAAAAAATGGAGAATCTGTCGGGTGATCTGGCCTGAAAAGTGGGTTTCGTAGAGGAAAGAAAAATATTTGCGGCGGGACGGGAGAAAATTATGGTTAAATTATGGATCATTTCGTTGGAGTTTGCTGTGATTTTGAAGTAGACGGGGTTCATTGGTCGTTCTAGTTAGTTTGGAAGGTGACACGTGGATATGTGAACCGTACTATGACGTGGCGTTTCGCTAGCCTTTAGCAGGGATTGGGCCTTCACTTGGACTGGAAGTAATCAGGAAGTTAATTGAAATTTCTAATCTTTGTAATTAAAATGGGTCCTTGAACAAGTTTATAATAAATTTGATAAATCAGATGTTTATATTTACCAAAAACTTATATTAGTATTATCGTTATAATGTTACTATGGTAATCATAATATCAAGAATGTTATCTTAGTTCCTTTGTTAATACTAATAATATAATCAATCCGTTGGCTTGGTACTCCCCGTTATTGATTAATGTGATGTTATATCAACAGGATAAACATCCCGATTACTACCAAATCGGTTAGCTTCATTGAGCTAATATGTTGCATCACAAAAAGTTTGATAAGTTGGGTGAGTGATTTATCGTTCAGCCAAGAAAAAAAAAATAATTGGTATCACTATCTAATTTATATTATCTTTAGGGCAATACCCAAATCACATATTCAATAAATCGGATCTCAATATATATATAATATTAGGGATGACAATGGATGGAAGAGGGACAAGTCTGTCATCCGTATCCCCACCCCACAATAATCACCGCAACGGGGATGGGGATCCCCAATCCGTCCACATCCTCGGTCAGGGATCCCAATCCCCGACCGGGGAAGCTTTGTCCAAGTTAACCGTCTATCTTTTTAATCATCATCATCATCAAACGGGTTTAGGATGGGACGGTGACCTTGTAATCACCCGAAATTTCATGTGGGGATTTTTACAATCCCTAAAACCAAAACCGGAAACTGAAACCAATGAGTTGGTGTCAAAACCAGCCCGTTTAGATTTTTCTTTATGGACCGGATCGACAGGAAAATTGTCTTCATCAATAATTGTCATCATCAAGAATATTAATATTGATGTTGATGGTAGTAAATATATGAGTAGCTGAATCATCGTTCAAAACAACACTTGGAAAATTGTCATCAAGTAATATTAATATTGATGTTGATAGTACAAATATGGTAAACTATGAGTAGCTGAATCATCATTCAAAATAACTATCAAAAAATATAAAAATGATATTTAATTAGAGTCCCACTATGAAGATTTGGATAAAATTTTACAACCACGCACTTATATATGAAATGCCGGCTTCCCAACCCGGTTCTTTGCAGACCGTATGTGATCTATTTATTTGTTAACTATAATTTCATTTAACAACTGAAGCTCCAATTCAATTCATTTAACAACTGAAGCTCCAAATTTGCAGGAGGCGGTAGTAGAAAAGCTTCATACTGCAATCGTCAAGCATCGGCATATATGGGCACCAATCCAACCAATGTCTTCGTCTACGGTAGCCTTCTCTCCGACGACGTCGTATCTGCTCTCCTAAGTCGCGTCCCTCCTTCTTCCCCTGCCATCCTACCCAACTAGTTAGTCTCTGTCTCTTTTTTTACTTTCTTCCTTCCTTTTTCTTTTCAACAAGATAAGGGACGCAGTGTTCGGAGCTTTTTTCCTAATCTGGGTTGTTTGTAATTTTTGTTGAGATTCAGTGGATGGTACTGCTTCTGTTGCATGATTTATATTGTATCGTATTTGGGTTGGTGTTTTCAGATTATACGTTTCGAGTCTTTTGACTATTTATTAATTTGTGGCAAGAAAAGAGGAATAATTCACAAATTTTGAGCTCCGATGTTAGTTGTAGATTTAATTCAGCAATTTTCGCTATGAAAGATAATCTTTTGGATTGTGCAGATCTTTGTGCCCAGTTTGAAACTGCAGTATGCACGATGTAGTCCCTGTTATTACGGTGTAAATTCATTTATTCAATCATTATACTTATCTGTGACTCTGTGAGTGTGAATTGAGACCAAATTGACCTCCATTTTATCTTTGTATATTGTTTCAAGTGGATATCAGTGTCCAACTATATTTATGTTCAATATAACTAGATAACACCATTTTGATCTTTTATGTATGATCTTTTGAATAAAGAGTTTTTTCAACCAACATGCAGGAAGCAGGGAGCTGTGTCTTTGATCTTGATTGTTGAATTGTTTCTTGATGTTAATTTGTATAATTCCGACGTTTTTGTTTCTTTGCCTGTATTTTGAATAGCCATAGGTTTAGCATCAAGGGGGTTGTTTATCCTGCAATCATTCCTGTCGAAGATAAGAAAGTTACTGGGAAGGTGTGTCGTGTGTTACATTTTCGATCTTCTGAACTTTCTATGTTGCAGCATATTTCGTGATGTCTGACCTGCTGCCACTCGTGCATTTACTAATGATCACAAATTGGTTACAGGTACTCCTTGGCATCACCCCTCGTGAACTTCATATCTTGGATACATTTGAGGACATAGAATATGAGAGGAAGACTGTCGATGTACTCTTGACTGTAAGTCACCATGTCTGGGATCTTTATCATTTTGTTCTATATTCATGGTTCATTTAGCTTGACCTTTCAAGCTTTCACGAGTGAAAGGCATTAACTTGGTTTTTACCTTACTTGGAACCTATGCAATTTTGCATTTTGACAAGATCAATTGTAGAAAAGAAGAGAATGGGCTCATACCTTGGCGGAGAAGCCTCGGCTTGCTATATAATGAGGGAATGATGTCTTATGCTATAGTTATGTGAATATCAGTGCAGCAATTTCCGTCTGCATTTTATGGCACTTAAATATAGAACGTCCGCAGACATTTGGTTGCGAAAAAAGTTAGGAACTTGATCTAAATGTTCTTTGGCTGCTCAACTTATGAAGTGTAACAATGTATTGTATATATTCTTATTTTGCTGTTTTCTTGAATCTGCAGGATAGCAATGAGACGTTGCAAACGGATACATATGTTTGGCAAAATAAAACGGATCCAAACCTCTACGGCGAATGGGATTTTGAGGTGACTCTTGTGTCTTTCTTTCAGTCAAAAATAGGAATTTCATTTGCTATTATGCGACACATACATCTAAAAAAGTTTAGATGGATCACAAAAGAAACTTTTCGAAATGATCATCTGCTAAAAAGTCTTGAATGAGGACGACATATCTTGAATAATCGTTAACCGTGCCTCGTTACAGGAATGGAAGAAACTGCATTCGAAAGACTTCTTGAAGATGACAGCAGAGTTTAAGGAAGAATTGGAGCTACCCGATTCAAAGACGCGGGTTGCAGCTTATGAATCCTTTTATCAAGGATTGGCCAGTATTCCTTGAATCAATTGTTTCAGCATATGATCAGGCATCTAGACTCGGTCCATTTCTCCTTCGTATTTGCTTTTAGATCAGAATGCCGTCCGGAACAAACCAGGTTAATCTTCATATGTTAACCATTACTTTTCTCAACTGCAGAATCTGTCCAGAGTTGGGAGTGCTTCTGCATTCTTAAACACCATGTAATAATATCTCCTTTGTGTTTTTTGTACAAATATAAAATTTAAATACATAGGAGGGGTGCTTAATTTTTTTAAAAAAAACTCGTGGATCCTTTTTAATAAAAATTTTATTATTCTAATTAATGATTACTTTAATATTGCATTTTGCTTATGTCTGATGAATTTAGCTACTCATTGCGATAAAGGGGTAAGCATAATTTTATAAGAGTTTTTTTCCTGCTCCAATTACATTTTCTTGATTTCTTGTCGGCGGTATGATTGGATCAAACATTAGAAAGACCATTTTATGGGGTAATTAATTTAAGTATAAATTGTGTGTAAATCCGAAATCCAAACTTGGTTTCCGTATCCTATAAGCAAAAAAAAAAAATGTTTGTGCACTATTTGATCCATAAGAAAATATTTTGTACTCATTGTGTTCATATATATTTCACAAATGAAATTTGTTAATAACGTTGAAAGCATGATATCAATATGTTAATAATTGAGTATTGATTGTTTCAAATATGTTAAAAATAATAATATTTTCTTTTATGGTCCTATGCTCCATCTCATACACCAGATGGAGCTGCAGCCATTGGATAACTGGGCTTCAGCCCCGGTTGAGCTCCTGTCACTTGATTAGTAGACTCCAGATGAAAGCACACGGTGTTATGAATGCTAATTTGATCAAATTTTCATCAAATTCATTCGACATATGGAAATGTGCTATTTTAACGTGACTAAAAATTAATATTTTTAATATAAAAATTAATATTTTTTACATGATTACGATCATCTAACAAAATGAGACATGTGATGCTCTTAAATAATGCTCTGTTTTAATAAAGGTCCTTTTTTCTCTTGTGCCAGCGCGAGTAGAAAATCCTTTTCTCTTGTGCCATCGACAGAGATTCGCTATGGATTCAAAGAGACGGGATAACTTTTTTCGCCTTATTGAAAAAAAGATGACCTAATTTGTTAAGCAACTTGCTCATCCAAAAAAAAAAGGTAAGGTAGGCAGGGAAATAAAGTATAACTTTTACCAAAAACAAACGTAGAAAAATTAGTGGAATTTTTTTATCCCATCTTTCCCTTGGCCAATTAGAGAGGTAAGTAGACGGAATTGCTCTCTTTAAAATGGAAAAATGTTATCGGACCATATTTTAAAAGTTTCAGAAAGTATAAAACATATTTCCATTTCATATATACTAACAAATTTTCATATACTTTAAAAAAAAGCCTCATTCTCTTGAAGAAGAAAGAGTGGTTTCCATACATATTAGACAAAATCAAATGTATAAGATTGTCCAGAAAGAAGAAGAATTGAAGTCGATATTGCTTCATCAGGGCAATGATCTCTCGTGATTTATATTCTCAACCAACGAGCAATTTGATTTGCAAAAGTATGGATAGAAACTTTCGAAAGTTTGAAAACATTTATCATGCTTTGTCACTCAATGTACAAAAAATATTTTCAAAAGAAGACACCCAATCATAAAGATAAGAAAAAGGAAAAAATCAACTCGTATATTATTACTTTACTTGTTTGATACACCAAATTATTGATTGTTATTTCTTTCTTAGTCGAGAATTAAATGAAAATTTGACTGCCACAAAGTGTGATAATACATTTGGCAAACCCTATTAGACTTTTGAAGGCATCTATGCACTGCTCTTTATATGGCTACTACCTACACCTTAGAGGTCGGTGATGTCCCAATCCATCTCATTACGATGGCCCCCTCCTTTACTTTTATGTTAATGAAAAGACTTTACTTGTTCAATCAACCCAAAAGAAAGAAGAGTTAAATTAATTATATATATATATATATAAGGTTTTGATATGCACCGTACCGGTTTGTGAGCGCTTTGTAGATGACTTGCTGATTTGGAATTTTGTATTCTTTTTTCAAAAAAACTTCTCTGGTAAGCTTTGGAGCATCTTTATTACTCCCATTTAACTCCACATCGAGTGAAAAAATATTTGGCAGACAGTCCACACTAATTCATCGAGTCTCCACCACCATTCATCGTAGTCTTCGCCGTCGTCGCAGTCGTCGTCAATAACGCAAGATATATCTCTGTTTCCAGATTACTGGTTCGTCATGGCTGCTTAACAGATCCCACGTTTTGAGTTGGTCGTGTAATGTAATTTTCTCGATGAAAGTATGGAAAAAGTACTGTTTTGTTTTTTTCTCGATGAGAGTATGAAAAAAATACTGTTTTTTTGTTAATGTCAATTCTATTATCCTTTTTGCTTGCATATATATTTTAAATTCGATTGGTTTATGTTGGATCTGTTACAGAGATATTGATTTTGATGAACATAAAACTTGTTAATTTGTTTCTAACGATTTAATTGAGTGAGCAGGCTGAGCTGATACAGATTAGATTAGACGTGAGCTGAGAAGTGACAGATCGAGTTCAATTGAGAAGATGTCCAAACTGATCCAGTAGGGGACACCCAAACTGATCCAAGCAGTCGACATCCAATCTGATACAGGCTTAGTGCAAAGATCGGCACAGAAGAAACAAGTTTAGAGAAGATATCATCTCTGGAGATCAGTTTAGAAAAAATACCAGTACAGAGTTACAAGAGCAGATTAGAAAAGATAAGAACTTGAACAGATTAGAAAGAAGCGGTAGATCAGCTTAGACGAATGCCCACATGTTAGAGAGAAGCAGATAAGCTTAGACGAACAACTCACGAATTAGAGAGAAGCAAATCAGCTTATTCGAACAGCTCACAGATTAGAGAGAAGCATATCAATTTAGACGAACAGCACATAGATTAGAGATAAGCAGATTAGTTTAGACGAACAACTCACAGATTATAGAGAAGCAAATTAATTGTTTCCGAAATATGTGAATACTTGAAACAGATCTCACATTTGAGTTGGTCATGTAATGTAATTTTTTATGATAGCGGAAATGTGAGTTTGAGTTGTTCATGTATTTTAAAGTATGATTTGGCCATACATGAAAAGGTGGATTTTTAAATATTTAAGACATGAACACGGTTTTGAATTTGTTGTTATTATTCTTGGTAACTATTTATTCAGCTCTCGCGCACTACTCAGCTCTCGCGCACACAGATCGTGTCCCTCTAGCACAGGACAATAAGATCAACTCACACCTACAGAAGATGCTTCAATATTTGAAATGAGTTAAAGCATGTTCAATATGTGACAGATTGGGAATTTATTATATGAAATATCAAATTGGCTCAATTTAGTAGGTTGAAATTATTGACTTCCAGCTTACATGTGAGCATCAGTACGTATAACTATCCACGCTCAATATTTCAACATTGATATGCAATCTCATTTCTCTCTGATCTGTGAGCTGTTCGTCTAAGCAGAACAGCTTAGACGAACAGTGTTCTGCTTAGGCGAATAGTTGATCTGCTTCTCTCTAACCTGTGAGCTGTTCATTTAAGCCGATCTGTTTTTCTCTAATCCGTGAGCTGTTCATCTAAGTTGATCAGCTTTTCTCTAATCTGCGTGAGCTGTTCGTCAAAGCTGATTTGCTTATCTCTAATCCATGGGCTATTCGTCTAAGTTAATCTGCTGCTTCTCTCTAATCTGTTCTAATATGCTCTTGTAACTCTGTGCTGATATCTTTTCTAAGCTGATACATTCTCTAAACTGATTTTTTATGTGCTGATATTTGATGTAAGTTGGATCAGCTTGGATGTCGTCTGCTGGATCAATTTGGATATCCCCTACTGGATCAGCTTGCAGCTCTTCTCATTGAACTCGGTTCTTCGTTTCTCAGCTCGCGTCTAATCTGATCTATATTAGTTTAACCTGCACACTCAATTAAAAAATCGTTAGAAACAAATACATAAGTTTTGTGTTTATCAAAATCAATATCATGGATCAATCCAATTTAAAATACATATGCAACCAAAACAGATAAGAGAATCGACATTAACAAAAAAAAAACAGTATTTTTCACATACTCTCATCGAGAAAAAAACATTATTTTTCCTATACTTTCGTAAGAAAATTACATTAAATGAGCAACTCAAAACGGGATCTGTCAAGCAGCCATAACGAACCATAATCTGGAAACGGAGATATACCTTGGGTTACCGACGGTGGCGGAGACCCGATGAGTGTTGTGGAGCGTCTGCCAAATTTCGTTACTCGATGGATTTGAAAGGGAGTGGATTTTCGAGAAGGATTATCGAAAGCTTCCCCGAGAAGCTTCTTTGATGTGACAGAAAGAAAAGGAAAAGCTAACAAAATGAATAAAATAAAGGTCAGCTCAGCATGTTGCGCACGAGGCGTTCACCTACAGGAAGTGTCAGGCTGACGTGGCACTTCCTGGTGCTGTCACGTCAGCCCGGTGCCCACATGATGCCCACATATGATGCTCACCATATCAAATTTGTATATATATATAATATCATATTTTTCATGGCAAAAGGTGTAATATAAATAAATATAAACAATAAAGACTTCAAAAAGAATTTATAAGAAAAGGGTGTTTTGCTTTGTCCGTCATTCTTTTCGGAAAGAATCAACATACAATCCTAATAAAAGAAAAAACATTTACATACATATGATTTAAAAAATAAAAATAAAAATAAATAAAAAAAAAATCCTAATAAAAGAAAAAAAAAATCCTAATAAAAGTTATTACACATATTTTATGTGTAGATAATTTGTTTTTATACAACCCAATGGGCTTTTAAGATTCACTCTTTATCATCGTCCGAGAGATATGACGTGGACAATTACATGATGATTATTAAATTAAGTAGGATATGTAATGGTTAATAAATAAAAATATATTTGATCTGATTAATTAAATCTATGATTAAATATTTTATATTTTTTTAAAAATATAATATATAAATCATTAATGAAAGATATGAAAGATGATATTATTATTTTAATTAAATGATTTGATTGATTTGTTATAATATATAATAATTTAATTAATATTAAATACATAATCGATACACCAAATTGAGTGATATTAATGCATTAATTTAGTCGATCATATCCTACCACCGAAGCAAACACAGCCAAGATTTATCTACAAAATAAATTTTAACACGTATTCCAATTAGTATGCTAGGCTCCATGAAAGGACGCTACATTTTGTCACAATGAATTTGTATATTTATTTAGTATCGTTACATTGATAGTGAAATGAATTAACTTAGAGAGCACGTGAATTTTTTAATTCAAAATTTTATGATTTATCAATAAATTTCAATCAAAGACAAAACTCGAGCTAAACACGTTCCTAGTAACTTCTAAATATATATTGTTCTTCTATATATTTGGTGACTCATAAGTCTTTTGTGAATATGTGGACAAGCAATAATTGAGCATAAAAAATTTTTAAAAAATTTTTATGGATTCGGTTAGAATTTAAGCGAAGTAATATATATATATATATATACTTAATTCACTGAAATTTTTTGGTTTAATATCACATTTGTTTTTAAAAAAATTTGGACCTAACAAATAAATTAATTTTATGTATCCATTATCAAATGAAAAAGACGAGAAACTAAAGTATTGTTCACTATCTCCTCAAGGGCATAAATGTGAATTCCAAGTCAGGTTTCATGCAAATGATTCCTTTAGCTTTTTTCATTAATCAAAAAGCCACTTTCGCTTGGCTTCTTCTTCCTCTTTCTCTTCACTTCACCTAAACTCCCAATGATAAATAACTCGAATCCCGCACATATTCACTCCCTTTTCCTCTCTCCTCTCCAACCTGATACCCACAAATTCTTCTCTTCGTAGCTAAGAAATCTTTAAAAAAATCGAGAAATCTGCTAATGGAAAGTGAGAGACCAGTCTTTAATGGCGCTTCTGTCTTTGCAGGTTGCAGTGACATGAAAAAAAGCGACTCAGTATTGGCGCTTTGTGAGCTCTTTCATTCGAATGAAGATGAGAAGAAAATATCCCACAAAGTTGAGATCTTTGGGGGGTCTGATCATGGTTTCTTTGATATGGAAAATACCGACCACAACATCCCAATTCCTTTCCGGAGTTCGGTAATCATTTTTATCCTTGTTTCCTTTCATTTAACAATGTGATTCTTGTGCCCTTTTTTTTAATATTCTTTTGTAAGTATGATCGACTGTTTCTTGGCAGATTTGGGTGGAAATGATTCTGGTTTGCCTTTATCTCGGCTAGTTTTTTTTGTAGTTTTGCAGTTGAAGATCTGTTTGAGTTATTTGGTGACTCTTTATATGTACCTGGGATTGAATTATTTCAAGTAGTAGTGTGAAAAGTAAATTACTATTGCTATTTCTTTTTGTCAAAATGATGAAAGTTAGCTATAGGGTCTGCTTTACGATGGTTCCGTCTCAGAGTTTGGTTCCTGGAAAGCTTTAATGTTTATATTGTAGATGTCGGCAAGATAGACGGGGCCGACCCATAATTGTGACCGGTGGATTGTTTTTGGGCCAATCTTGTAGTTACATAAATGTTAGAAAAATTACATCTAAATATCAGTTATATTTTTTGTTTTTGGTGGCCAACTGTTCTTGCCCCATGTCAGGAGATCTCACACCAAAAGATGGTTAAGATACTCTTTGCTTGCTGATATATGTCAAAAATTTCGGTTTAAATATTTGATTAGTATATTTAGCATTCTTTGAACCATTATTCATCTTGTAATATGAACTATTCAAGGTATTTCTTTTAGTTGAAAGTTTGGTGTTTTTCGTGATAAAGTTTCATGAATTTTGATCTTGAGATGATTCTTCGATTAAAAGAAATGCAGATGTAACTTAAAGGTGCTTTAGTAAAAGCCATTGCTTTGTGCATCGTGTTGAAGTATTATGTAACTTTATTCTCCTACAGAACGCACTTTTGATAAGTTTCTGTCCTTGTTTCTTGTTTCGTAGTGGTGGAGACATTTGTGAACTGTGGGCGTGTCCATTTTTATATGTTCGATCTGAAGCTAGTGCAATGTGAAACATGCAAGAAACCAAGCTTTTTGCAGAAATTATATTTGATACTTCATTTTAAATGGTCCGCTTATACTGTTTCTTTAACCATAGTGTTTGTAGCTAATCTCTTGTTGCTAAATCTTTGCAAAAACAGGGGAGGGGGGAGGGGTTTCCGGGTAGGAAAATGGTTTTCCCCTTCTTACGGCTTTATATCCATGATTTAGAAACATGCTTCTAGTCCCCATTAAACATGGCAAAAGGTCTTTGATTTCGCGCCGTGCCCTCCGTCTCCCAAACTAGCTGTGGTCTTCACAAGGTCTGGTTAAGTATAAGTTGCTTGACCCTGGCGATCAGTGTCGTAATATGGTTTGGGATAAAAATTGTTATGGTATTTTAGAACTGGATAATCATAAGAACCAGCATTTATATAGGAATCTGGTTATGACAATGTCAGCTTCTCTGTGTCATCTTTCCATTTGGTGTTCTCTCTTTTGGGGCTGCATCAAGTAAATATATTTCATATATGGATCACTGAATGCGAAAATGTTGAGGATATGGAAGTTGGTATAACGAAATCGGAGTATTCTTCTTATCAGGTTAAAGCCTTTTTCTTATGGGTCCCTATCGTGTATCTTAATTTTTAAATTCAGGAAATTATAAGAGAATTATCAGGTTCCAACTCTCTGGCCGGCACCTCGTTCTGGTCTCAGAATCTTTGTCCTAACCCATCTAATGCTTCAGCGACAATTGACTCCAAGTCATCGTGCGGTGAGTGAATGCCATGCCAATGCCAACCAGTTGAGAGCTCATCTCTTACATTTGCCAATAGGCCATAGCCAATTTGCTATCAAATTCATGCAAGTTATCTTCGTATATGTAGTAAAATTTGATATGATTAAATTGGCTTGTAACTTCCAGCTGTTGATAGTCCATTATCCGCTACTAATCCCAAGGGTCAGGATAATCCAGCGGTTGGACCAAGCAGCGGTTCCTCACAGGATGATCTGGAGATGGAAGCTGGACCTTGTGTAGAAAGCACAGATCATGTAGACATCAAGCGCATCAAAAGGTATACTTCACGCCAGAAATTGTGAAAAGAGTAGGATACTATCCAAAGCTTGAGCTAGTCTATTCTGATTTGAGTATGTGATTTCAGGATGGTTTCTAACAGGGATTCAGCTCGTCGCTCTAGAAAAAGAAAACAAGCTCATTTATCCGAGCTTGAACAACAGGTAAACATATGTGTTGAGAGAGTTAAAAAATCACCTGAGTTTCTCTCCATACTGATTAAGCTTTATGTATGCAGGTTGAACAACTTCGAGGTGAGAATTCATCATTGTACAAGCAATTGACAGATGCTACACAGCAGTTCAAAGACGCCACAACAAACAATCGAGTTCTTAAATCTGATGTAGAAGCTCTAAGAGCCAAGGTATGTGCTCTCCAAGATATGACGTGAAGGCAGAGAAGGGGCAAAACTTATAGTTCTATCTACTATACACATAAATATCGAAACCTTTTGGCGTCCATACTACAGTTTCCTCGTTTCATTTAATTGAATATTCTAGTACTTGTGTGTATCTAAGTTTACCTTCAATGTAGGTGAAACTAGCCGAAGACCTTGTTACTCGAGGCTCACTGACCTCAAGTTTAAGCCATCTTCTTCAAAATTATCTGAACACGACGCCCCACACGTGCGTGCCAAACCACATGAATCGGATGGATGACCTCTCCCCAATAATGACTGCTTGTGGAGATGAAAATTCTCATTACAGTGCTATTACAGATTCACACACGGGGCTCGAAAATGGTACGACGCTCGGTGGAAATGGTGCCAATGGAGTCATCGGGGACCCTGGTAGCCGTGTGCCTGATGTATGGTCTTGGCAATCTCATCTTGTCCCAGTGTCCAAATGATGAAGCAGTTTGATCTGGTTGTATGTGTTAGACCCTCATGTTCATTGCATGCGATTCGTCTCGTCTTGTGTACTAGGATTATCATCCCGTCATCATGAATTCTCTTGTTAAGGTTAATTTCTTGATGCTTTATATGTTATTATAATGGAAGTTAATAGCTTCAACACTCTCCATTTGGTCGGCTTGGCCTGCTGGTCACCGAATCCCAGAAAATTTCGCTTCTCGTGAGCACCGATTATTCGACATCTCATGATTATAAACCACTTTATAATCATTTTTACTATCACTTCAACAAGGTCAATTGTGGTGCATATCACGTCTCGTGAGCACCGATTATTCGACATCTCATGATTGATTGTCTTATCTTGTTTTGTTTTATCCCACGACTAATCATGACATATCACATTAGCGGTGTAGCATAAGGAGTTGACGGTAGCAAAACCATAACTACTAGAATAATTTTTAACAAAGTCCAAAATGTATCTGAAAATAAATTTTTATTTTATATAAGAATAATTTAAAATATGGTGAATCATTCTTACCTTTCATGCCCATTCTGGCCGATTCTAGACCAATAAATAGTTTCTGGGTGTGGTTTGGTGAAAGAATGTTTTGGTTGTCTTTCTCATTATCAAACATCAGAATATATATACAAGCTTGTAGCATAATCCTATGCTACAAATCAGGACACTAAATGCACATAATCCTAGGCACAAATCAGGACAGTAAATACATTGACTGATTTTAGGCTAGAGAATAGGAGGCTAATTATACAATGACGTTACAAAATATTTACTATATTTAACACTCCCCCGCAGTTGAAACAGGAGGTTTACGAACGCTGAGACTGTCCCGAAAATCTTCAAATAACACCTGTGGCAAACCTTTAGTGAAAATATCGGCTATTTGATAGCGGGAGGGGACATGGAGAACGCGGACTTGTCCTCGTGCAACCTTCTCTCGGACAAAATGGATATCCATTTCTATATGCTTTGTACGTTGATGTTGAACTGGATTACCCGACAAATAAATAGCACTGACATTGTCACAATACACCAAAGTAGCTTTCTTAACCGGACAATGCAACTCTAAGAGAAGCTTTCGAAGCCAACATGACTCAGAAACCACATTCGCCACCCCACGATACTCGGCCTCGGCACTAGAAAGAGATAATGTGGGTTGACGCTTAGACGACCAAGAGACCAAGTTGGCCCCTAAAAATACACAATAACCAGATGTAGATAGCCTCGTATCAGGGCACCCACCCCAATCTGCATCAGTGTAAGATACCAGAGAGGAAAAAGACGATGGATACAAATGTAGACCATGAGCTAATGTACCCTGAACATATCGAAAATCCGTTTGAGAGCAGACATATGGTCCATCCTTGGATCATGCATATGGAGACAAATCTGTTGGACAGCATACGAGATATCTGGCCTCGTGAAGGTGAGGTATTGTAGAGCCCCTGCAAGACTCCGATACAGAGTAGGATCATCAAAGGGAGCACTAGATGTAGAACTAATCTTTGATTTGGTGTCAACCGGAGTAGCCGATGATTTACAAGAGGTCATTCCAGCACGTTCAATTATGTCTTCGGCATATTTGCGTTGATAAAGGAACATACCACCCTTATGTCGAGTCACCGCAATACCCAAAAAATAATTCAATGGACCAAGATCCTTCATAGCAAATTCGGAACTAAGAAGATCCATAATAGAGCACAGGAGAGCATGAGACGAGGCAGTAAGAATAATGTCATCAACATATAATAAAATATAAGCCATTTCTGACCCCTTGCTGTAAATGAACAATGAGTTGTCACACCGACTATTGGTGAAACCGATAGACATAACAAAATCAGCAAAGCGCTTATACCAAGCTCTGGGAGCTTGCTTAAGCCCATACAAAGACTTACGCAAGAGGCAAACATAATCTGGATGTGTACGATCCCTATACCCCACTGGTTGATGCATATATACTGTTTCTTGAAGCTCACCATGAAGGAAGGCATTCTTGACATCCAATTGATGAATTGGCCATGCCTTAGACAGAGAAAGGCTAATAACAGTGCGAATAGTTGCCGGTTTGACAACCGGACTAAAAGTTTCCCCACAATCAATGCCAACTTGTTGAGTTTTCCCATCACCTACTAGACGGGCTTTATGCCTCTCAAAATCACCGTTAGATTTAAATTTATGAGTACAAATCCACATAGACCGAATAACATTAACACCAGGAGGTCGGGG
>KV016295.1:20766-34938 GCA_001598015.1 Dorcoceras hygrometricum
AAAACGTTGGCCTTGGACAACACACACCACCCAGTAGCTGATTCAAGTTTCACCTTCTGTCCGCTCTCCAGCTGTCGCACCTGCACCATTTTAAAAGCTAATGAGCCTAGGGGCTCAACAAGTAAAACCTGAATAATAACAAGTTCAAATACGCAAGTGGACATCTGAGCAATACATAAGCTAAAGGAACATCAATGATCAATATCATTTTCTTTCGTAAACATATCATAAACGGACAAACACACACCACCCAGTAGCTGATTCAAGTTTCACCTTCTGTCCCGCTCTCCAGCTGTCGCACCTGCAACCATTTTAAAAAGCTAATGAGCCTAGGGGCTCAAACAAGTAAAAACCTGAAATAATAACAAGTTCAAATACGCAAGTGGACATCTGAGCAATACATAAGCTAAAGGAACATCAATGATCAATATCATTTTCTTTCGTAAACATATCATAAACTTAGACAGGGGATAATAGCCCAATTCTCAACATCAATGTCATTTTCATTAGATTTACGGCTCAGAAGCTCTCCTTAGGTCCGTGTTGCACCTGATCAAGTGACTACTGATATCAGCCTTAGCCTTTGGCTTCTTTGCATTAGGGCAATCGACATATAGACGACTGCTCACCCTTCTCTTTATGGGAGGGCAACTGATAGCTGCTCACCTCACCCATTATGACCGTCTGTTATCTTTGCCATAAATCTTAAAATAAGCTTTTGTTCCTTTAACATTCTTTTCTTTAAACTTTCCTTCTTAAAATCCTCGGGTTCCTTCATATAAACTCTTTCTTCTGTTTTTAAAATTTTACTGAGTATCAAATTCAGCTTTTGGAAACATATCTTTAAAATGAAACCAGTCGTAAGAGAAACCAGTCGCAAGATAGAAACCAGCTGAAATGAATAGTAACTATATGTTGACAGCTACAACTCAAGGAAACGACGTCGTTAATTTGAACCAGTCGTAACAATAATCGCTAACAACGCGACTTGGGAATAAATGTAAAACGATGTCGTTGCTTTAAGAAGCTGACGTAAGAAAGTCTGTTAATAAGAATAAACAGACGTAAGAATATCTGTTATCAGACATGACCACGAATAAATGAAACGATGTCATTAACGCATCCACCAGCCGCAAGGAAAAGCGCTAACATACATGAAACCAGACGCAAGGAAAATACCAGTCGCAATGAATAGTGCAACTGCTGATTTTACGAAAACAACGCAGCTGCTGAAATTTGACTTGATATTTGTAGCATCAAAACAACAACTATGCTATCAGCTGTTTCCTATCAAACCAGACTTTATACTGATTCAACTAGCATCTACCGATTACATAGCTATCAAATTCTGATATTACAACTACAGAAAGGAAGAACATTCATAAACGTTCTTGGATTAAACTCGAATCCTCAGTACTTTAAAACATCATAAACTTTCTAGAAAATATTTGGAAGCATCAAAACCTTATTTTCGAACCCATCTTTCTTTCCTTTTCATGTTTAAATCATTTTAAAAACTGAACTTTAAACATACTGTAACATATAGGCAAGAAGACTCAGAAAACATCAATATATGCTTGAAATGGTGAGTCAAGAATCAGCTTTTACTTGCCTTCCAAACCTTATTTTCGAACCCATCTTTCTTTCCTTTTCATGTTTAAATCATTTTAAAAATGAACTTTAAACATACTGTAACATATAGGCAAGAAGACTCAGAAAACATCAATATATGCTTGAAATGGTGAGTCAAGAATCAGCTTTTACTTGCCTTAAACGAAGCTTTGCAACAGCAACCGATTTCTGCAGAAATCTTTTCCTTTAAGCAACACACGAACTTCTCTTGTCAAATACTTTGAAGAATACTAAAGATTTTCTTTGCAAATGATTAAGATCTTGCTTTCAAAATAGGTTTTTATATGAAAGGGATTAGTGGCATGCTACTTGTGAAATTAAGCATGACACACTTATAAAATTTAGTAAAATTCCCTTCCTCTTATTTTAATTTGTAAAACACCAAAACTTTTTCATAATAAATCATTTGTCCTCCTTAAAGATATTTTCAATCCCTAAAAACTGTTCGTGCATCACCCTTGGAGTCATCCACCGAAACAGCTGCGTTACATCTATTTTTCTGAAATCATTGAAATCAGACAATGCATAACATTTTCAACATGTCATTTTAAATCTATAAAATGAACAAAATGCATAATATGGTCCTATGGATTTTCGGGGCGTTACAACTCTACCCTCGTTATTGAAATTTCGTCCTCGAAATTTACGTACCAAATAGATAAGGGTAAAGACTTAGCATATCAGCTTCTGTTTCCCACGTTGCTTCTCGCTCCGACTGCTTAGTCCATTGTACCTTAACCATAGGAATGCTACGATTTCTTAGCCTTCTAATTTCTCGGAGGAGAATTCTTTCTGGTCGCTCTTCATAGCTCAAATCTGGTGCTAATTGGATTGGTTCATGACTTAGCACATGCGAAGGATTGGGAACATATTTCCTTAAAGCTGATACATGAAAACATTATGTACTGCTGACAGCTATGGTGGCAGTGCTAATCGATAGGCTAATGTTCTTATCTTTTTCAAAATTTCATATGGTCCAATATACCTTGGACTCAATTTTCCTTTCTTTCCAAAACGCATAATGTAACGCCCCAAAATCCCTAGGACCATATTTATGCATTTCATAAATCATATGGGCCATTTTGGCAATTTTAAATATTATGTATCTGCTGAATTGTTCATATCAGCAGGTAAGATGCGCTGCAGCTGGTTCCAGCAGGTGACTCCAAGTAGCGATGCACGAGCTGGTTCTAAATCTATTAAAAGATGTTTTAAGGAGGTGAAATGATTTGTTTAAGAGAAGGTTTGGTATTTTACAAATTAAAATGATATGAGGGAAATTTTACTAAATTTCAAAGGTGTGTCATGCTTGATTTCACAAGTAGCATGCCACTAATCCCTTTCATATAAAAACCTGTTTTCAAAGTAAGATTTTCATCATTTGCAAGGAAAAGTTTTAAAGTGTTCTTCAAAGAAATTTCAGAAAAGTTCGTGCGTTGCTCAAAGGGAGGATTCTGCAGGAATTTGCTGTTGTTGCAAAGCTTCAGATAAGGCACGTAAAAGCTGATCTTTTTCTACACCATTTGAAGCATATATTGTGTTTTAATGGATCTGCTTGCCTGTATGTTATGGATACATTTAAAGTTCATGTTTGAAATGATTTAGACATGATAAGAAAGATGGGTTCGAAAATTATGTGTTGATGTTCATGATGCTTCCAGTATGTTTTTCAGAAAGTTTATGAAGTTTTATATGTACTGAGGATTCGAATTTATTTCCATAAATGCTATGAAAGTTCTTCTTACAGTAGCTGTAATATTAGAATTTGATAACTGTGTAATTGGTAGTTGCTGGTTGAATCATTGGTATGGTTTGATAGGCAACAGCTGATAACATCGTTGTTGTTTTGATATTACAAATGTTGAGTTATGCTTCCAGTAGCTGTATCTACTTGTTAAGATTCAGCAGCTGTATGGTTATAGCGTTTACGAATGTTCTTCCTGTAGTTGTAATGTCGAAATTTGATGGTTTTGTAATCAGTAGTTGTTAGTTGAATCAGTATAAAGTCTGGTTTAATAGGCGACGGCTGGTAGCGAAATCATTGTTTTGATATTACAAGCGTATTCGTAAAATTCAGCAGATGCACTGTTCATCAGCAGATGCGTCTTTCCTTATTAATATCAGTAGTTGTTTTCCTTTGATTAGGAATCAGCAGCTGCATTGTGATTTTGAATTCAGCAGCTGTATTTCCTTGTTAGAATTCAGCAGTTGCGTAGTTTTCCTAAAAATCAGCAGATGCACTGTTCATCAACAGATGCATTCCATAGTGATAATTCAGCAGTTGCTTTATTCGTTTTAGATACTGTTCACTTTAGCTGGTATTAGTCTTGCGACTGGTACTATTCATTTATATAATCGTGTTAGCACTTTTCCTTGCGACTGATTGATGTGCTAACGACGTCGTTCCATTAAGTTGTAGAAAGATCAGCAGGTAGTCTTGTTATTCCATCTGCTGATCACTCCAACGACATCGTTTCACTTTATATTTATTTAAAAGACCTCGCGACTGGATTCTTGTCTTGCGACTGGTTCCTATTTGTTGCGACTGGTACTATTCATTTCAGCAGGTATTAGTCTTGCGACTGGTACTATTCCTTGCGATTGGTTTCCTTTCAACCAGTTCCATTTTAGAGATATGTTTCCAAAGTTGAATTCGATACTCAGTAAAGTTTTAAAATGGGAAGCAAAGGTTTAAAATGAGGGAACCCGATGATTTACAGAAATGTTTAAAGAAAAGCTTGTTAAGGAACAAAAGATGTTTTAGATTATGGCATAGATGGTTACGGTCATCAAGGAGAAGGGTGAGCAGTTGTCGAAGATGTCGACTACCCTTTCATATGAGCTATATGCTAAAACTGATATCAGGAGTCATTTTGATCAAAGTGCAAATTGGACCACATAGAACTTATATGCCATGATCAACTGAAAATGAAATTGAAAGAAATGAGAAGCTGGGTTATCATCCCCTGTTTCTGCCATTGAATGTTTACTGAAATGTTTACGAAAATGACATTGTATAATGAAGTTCCTTAACATATGCATTGCACAGATGTCTGCCTGTGTTTTATGAAATTGTTACTACTCAGATTTTACTTGCTGAGCCTTTAGGCTCACTAGCTTTTAAAATGGTGCAGGTACGACAACTGGTGGAGGAACAGCAGGTGAAACTTGAAATCAGCAGATGGGTGGCGTTGTGTTTATCCAAGGCCTACGTTTTCCGTGTCTAAGTTGTATCGTTTTGATTAAGTTGTACTGTATTAAATCAGTAGCAATGGTTGTATATTTACATAAGATAACAGCTGTTGTAAACCGTAATTGCAAAGTTATATGAAATACTCTGTTTTCCGCAAATGTTTTAGCAGTAGCGCGCAAACTTATGTACCTGCTGATCTTCGAATTTTGTCTTGTGTTTTGTTTCCCTTGAGTTATAAGAAATGCAGCTTATAACAAATTAATTAAGTTGTACTGTATTAAATCAGTAGCAATGGTTGTATATTTACATAAGATAACAGCTGTTGTAAACCGTAATTGCAAAGTTATATGAAATACTCTGTTTTCCGCAAATGTTTTAGCAGTAGCGCGCAAACTTATGTACCTGCTGATCTTCGAATTTTGTCTTGTGTTTTGTTTCCCTTGAGTTATAAGAAATGCAGCTTATAACAAATTATCTTTTAGCCCTTCTTTTATTCGAAAATTTTTATTTACCCAATTCTCGTGGCCCCGTTGGGTTCGGGCGTCACACATAACTCCTTTCATTGGGGCTATTCTCAAAAATACGTGATCACCTATTTCAAAATTCAGTTCCCTTCTTCGATTATCTGCATAAATTTTCTGTCGACTTTGAGCAGCTTTCATTCTTTCTTTTATTTTTCTAACAGATGCTGATGTTTGCTCCACAACATCTGGTCCTATACCAGCTCTTTCACCAACTTCATCCCAATGAAGTGGTGTTCTACACTTTCGACCGTAGAGTGCTTCATAGGGAGCCATTTGAATCGAAGCTTAGAAACTGTTATTGTAGGAAAACTCTACCAGTGACAATTTTGAATCCCAGTTTTCTGAAAAATCCACAATACAAGCTCTAAGCAAATCTTCTAAAATCTGAATCACCCTTTCTGATTGTCCATCAGTCTGGGGGTGAAACGCAGTACTGAATGTCAGCTTTGTACCCATAGATTTATGTAGACTTTTCCAAAATAATGATGTAAACTTAGGATCTCTGTCTGATACAATAGAAACTGGAACACCATATAGCCTCACTATTTCCTTAACATATAAATCTGCGTATCTGCTCACCTCATATGTTGTTTTAACTGGTAAGAAATGAGCAGACTTAGTGAGTCTATCAATTATAACCCAAATGGAGTTATATCCTTGAGCAGTCCTTGGTAATCCAGTTACAAAATCCATCGCTATACATTCCCACTTCCATTCTGGAATAGGCAGTGGTTTTAATAATCCAGCCGGTCGCTGATGTTCAGCCTTCACCAGCTGACACGTCAAACATTCAGCTACAAATATAGCAAAATCCCTCTTCATTCCTGGCCACCAGTACAACTGCTGGAGGTCCTTATACATTTTCGTACTTCCTGGATGTACTGAATATGGAGCTGTATGAGCTTCTTTCAAAAGTTCAGGTCTTAAATCATCTACTTGAGGTACCCAGATTCTGCCCATAAACCTAACAATTCCATCTTCTGAAAAATAGAGGTTGATGCCTCTTTCTTTATCTTGTTTGACCCATCTCTTCAATTGCTCATCTTGCAGCTGACCTTCTCGAATTTGGTCTAACAAATTTGATCTTACTGAGAGATTTGCTAAAATCATATTACTGCAGCTGGACACTATCTCAAGTCCAAACTTTTCAATATCAGCTGCCAACGGCTTTTGGACAGTCAGCTGAGCTAATCCAACAGATTTCCTACTTAGAGCATCAGCTACCATATTTGCTTTTCCTGGCTTGGATAAATTGCGAGATGGTTGTGTATGGATTGCCGTGTAGTGTTGTTGCTCTGTGTGAGAGCGGTGTATGCTTACCGTGTGTAATTGTTGTGTTGCATATGGTTATATGTTTGCTGTTCCAGCATGTTGCATACACGCATTCCATTCAGCTATTGCAGCCTTTGTTCGTTGTTGTTTCTCTGTTTTCTTACCAGGATGTGAGGGCGAGCGGTGATTTCGCACTCTCATTTCCCCTATGCGCCGAGTGGCTAGCTACCACAGTTCATAGGTTGGGTTGTTGATGCATCTGGTAAGGGTGGGCGAGTAGGGGTGATTGGGTAGCACCCACATGTCCTACACTCACCGTGGCCACATATTCCGTTGCAGATTTCCGTTGAGCTGTGCATTGAGTTCTTTGGCTCCCTTTCTTGGTTGTAGCCTTCGGCTGTTGTCCCTGATTGCATGCAAAGCATCTGCATTTTATTCTTGCTGTTTACTGCTGTTTTATAGTTGCTCTCCGTACTGGGTTTTGACCCCATGTCCCTCTGGGGCTTGGTTATTTTCCCTGTTTGTGTTGCTTTCAGGAAACCCAGGTTTTACAGCTGGTCGTGGTTTTAACCTAGCTGGCGGTGCCCCAGGAGGTGGTTAGAGTATCCCAGTTGCGTATAGCATATTTATATGTATCAGTTGAGTTAGGCAGGGGGTTGCCCTGTGCTTCGTGGCTGTATCCAGTAGTTGGAGTCTGATACTCGTGGTTGTATGCTATACTGTTTTGTTATGGCTTGTAGCCATTTGTTGTTTTGTTGATTTTATAAACTGGGATCTATCTGAGTATCGCACTATTTTAAATTATATGGTTTTAACTCGTCGGGCCAAAAGCGAAAATTTTACCCGCTTTTTGATAGCTTCTGCTTGTGATTGTATAATTTCACTCTGTTTTGAGCACTGGGCCTGACATTTTTGGTATCAGTGCTTAAGCTGGGATAAGCTCGATTTCTTTGATCACACTTGAGTCTAGGCACAGTGTTGTGTGTTGCATGTGCTTGGCTATGTGACTATGTGCTGCATATTTTTGTGTTATGTGCTATCTATGCTGTATCTGTTCTGTTTTGCTTGATCCTGTTGAGTGTTTTCGTAGATGCCGCCTAGACGTCGTGGTAGAGGTCTGTTTTGCTTGATCCTGTTGAGTGTTTTCGTAGATGCCGCCTAGACGTCGTGGTAGAGGTAGGGGCAGTTTGAGGAATCTGCAGGACAGAATGAGGATCGGCGTAGCGCTCCTAGTCGTTCTCGTATTAGGCATGAGGAGGATCTATTTTGAGTATCGCACTATTTTAAATTATATGGTTTTAACTCGTCAGGCCAAAAGCGAAAATGTTACCCACTTTTTGATAGCTTCCGCTTGTGATTGTATGATTTTACTCTGAGCACGGGGCCTGACATTTGCCATCACTGCCAAAAGCCTGGGCACTGGAGGAGGAACTAACAGTACCTCGAGCAGTTTCGAACTGCAAAAGGTATGTTCTACATTGAAATAAATATGTCTCTTGACTCGACTTCTTGGGTACTTGATACCGGATGTGGATCTCATATCTGCAATGACTTGCAGGTAATGACAAGAAGCCGACGTCTTAGGGAGGGTGAGACCCACTTGAGGCTTGGCAATGGAGAAAGGGTTGCGGTCGAAGCTATCGGAGATGTTTATTTATTTCTTTCTTCAAATTTAAAGTTGTTGTTGATAAACGTTTTATTTGTTCCTGAATTAATAAAGAACATTATTTCCGTTTCTATGCTTGATATTGATGGATATTCTTGTCATTTTGCCAATTCAATTTGCAATATTTACAAGAATGAATGTTTAATTGGAATTGGGAACGCGAAAACGATCTATACGCCTTAAAATTGACAGAAGTTCCAACTCGTGATGTGGAAACACACACAACAACAATAAAAAGGAAAAACGATAATCTGAACCCGGCACAACTTTGGCTTGCTAGGATAGGTCATATTTCCTTAAATAGGATGAACAAGTTGATTAGGAGAGACATGTTTAATATGTCTACTATTAACTCCTTACCACCCTGTGAATCCTGTCTCAAAGGAAAAATGACAAAATTGGCCTTCAAGGGCAAGCCTGAACGTGCTCAAGGTCAATTGGATTTGATCCATACTGATGTGTGTGGCCCACTTAGAATTGGTACTAAATCCGGTCACATCTACTTCATCATCTTTATCGATGATCACTCTAGGTATGGGTACTTGTACTTAATGAAGCACAAGTCTGAATCCTTTGAAAAGTTCAAAGAATTCAAAGCTGAAATAGAAAATCAATTGGGAAGGAGTATTAAAACACTTAGATCCGATTGAGGTGGAGAATACTTGAGTGTCGAATTTCAAGACTATCTTAAAGAGAATGAGATTCTCTCTTAGTGGACCCTCTGGCCACACCACAACTAAATGGTATAGCGGAGCATCGTAATCGAACCTTGATGGACATGGCTCGATCTATGATGAGCTTCACTAAACTTCCTACCTCGTTTTGGGGCTATGCGCTCGAAACAGCGGTAATGTTGTTGAACAATGTCCACACAAAGACAGTGGATAAAACTCCATATGAGATATGGATGGGCAAGCCACCCAAGTACTCGTAATTGAGGATTTGGGGATGTTCTGCTTACGTGAAGCAGATAGTGGGAGATAAGCTGGATAACAGATCCATCTTATGCTAATTCATTAGGTATCCAAAGAATTCTATTGGATACTGCTTCTATTATCCCAATGAAACAAAAGTGTTTGTTTCTAGAAATGCCACCTTTCTGGAAAAGGAATTTCTACTTGATAGAAAAGGCAATATAGTAGACTCGAAGAGGTTCGAGAACCAACTGAAGTACCAAGTGAATCTCCCGCATCTCAAGGGCCAATCCTTGATATGGACACACCTAGGAGATCTAAAAGGGTTCCTAGGGCTCCTGTTAGATATGGTTTCCTCCTTGAAGATGATCAAAGTGATCAAACTGTTGGATGTGATCCAAGAACCTTCAAGGAGGCAATTTCCGATACTGATTCTAATTTGTGGCTTGAATCAATGCAATCTGAGATTGGCTCAATGCATTCGAACCAAGTCTGGACTCTCGTGAATCCTCCCGAAGGAATAGTTCCTATTGGGTGTAAATGGATATACAAGAGAAAACTTGGGCCTGATGGTAAGGTACTGACCTACAAGGCGCGACTGGTCGCGAAAGGTTACACTCAAAGGCAAGGTGTTGACCATGATGAAACATATTCACCAGTCGCAATGTTCAAGTCAATTAGAATCCTGCTAGCCATCGCTGCATGGTACGACTATGAGATATGGCAAATGGATGTGAAAACTGCGTTCCTTAATGGAAACATTAAGGAAGAGATCTATATGACGCAGCCTGAGGGTTTCACATATGTAGGAAGTGAGCATAAAGTATGAAAATTTCAGAGATCGATCTACGGCCTCAAGCAAGCATCGAGAAGTCGGAACCTGAGATTTGATGAAACAATTAAAGAATTTGGTTCGTCAAGAATCTCGACGAGCCATGCGTGTATAAAAAGGTAGTTAAGAATGCTGTGACATTCCTTGTACTTTATATTGATGACATTATACTCATTGAGAATGATGTAGGAATGTTGCAGTCAACTAAAGTATGGTTGTCTAGTAGATTCTTGATGAAGGACATGGGCATATAATCTAGGAATACAGATCTATGGAGATAGATCGAAAAGGATGCTCGGACTCACCCAAGCGACCTATAGCGATACTATACTTAACGGTTCTCTATGGAAGAGTCCAAGAGAGGACACCTACCTATGTGCCACGAGATCATTCTATCTAAGTCTATATGTCCGTAGACTGATGAGGAGATAGAGAGTATGACACGTGTGCCATATGCCTCGGAAATAGGTAGTATTATGTATGGTATGATCTCGACTAGACCGGATGTCGCATATGCTCTGAGTTTCACGAGCCGCTACCAAGCCAACCCCAGCCAAATGCATTGGAAGACTGTGAAAGATATTCTTAAGTACTTACGAAGGATTAAGAATATGTTCATGGTCTATGGGCGCGGTGAACTAAAATTGGAAGGCTATACTGATTCTAGATTCCAATGCAATGTGGATGATTCGAAGTCAACCTCTGGATTTGTATTCATGCTCAATGGTGGTGCTGTCTCTTGGAAGAGTTCCAAGCAAGACACTATCGCGGATTCAACCACTGAGGATGAGTACATTGCAGCATCAGCTGCTGCTAAAGAGGCGGTTTGGACGAGGAATTTCGTCCAAGAGTTGGGTGTAATTCTTGAAGGAGTAGGTCCAGTCCCGATGTACTGTGACAACACGGGTGCCGTTGGCAAGAAAAGGAACCTAGGTCTCACCAAAGATCCAAACACATACTGAGGAAATATCACATAATCCTGGATATTGTGGCTAGAGGTGACATAGCAGTCGAGAGAGTCGTCTCTGCAGACAACATTGCTGATCCACTTACGAATCCCTTGCCAGGACCATTGTTTGAAAAACATGGCAAACCAATGAGACTACGTCTCATGAGTAGTAGGCTTTAGGGCAAGTGAGAGATTGTTAGACTAGGTGCCCAACTAGCCAACTTGTGGCATGTGGGTTCTTGTTGATCTCTATGTAAAACGATATTTATTTATGAAATTCGTATTCTTTTATGGCATTCTTTATCTTCATTATTATGATTACAATTGTAGGATAAATACCTTGAATGCACTATAGTGTATGTTAGATGTGATAGTGGATTTTATGGCTATCATGAAACACAACTAATAGTCACTGTGTATTCTAAACATGTTCCTAGTCGATTGGGCCGTCCAAAAGAGGATAAGGACCGCCCGAGCTTGAGACTAGCATCTGCGATGCGAAGGGCCACGTTTCATTGATAGGGAACATAGTGATGTTCTGAGCATGCAGATGGATAGTAACCTGGTGATCTATCGAACTACCCTCGTTCAAATTTTCCAAGTGGTTACCATTTGTCAAATGGATTAAGTCCGAGGTCTGGGTCGTACAGATTCGTCTTCACAACTCGAAATGTCATTGAAACTCTACATGATAGGCGCCTCGTTTTGACCCGTTTATCGACTCAGTTGGGGTCATGAGGTGGCGGGATTGGGTGAGGTCCCGATGCATGTAGGAGTCGATGCTTCGTTGTCGAGAATTCACCGCTCGCCCTTGTGCATGGATATCATATGCTATCTGAGGAGATAATAGTGTGACAAATCTCTGGCCAGAGTACTAGATGTGTTTTAGGTAAATGGGTTTACCTAGTAACACATGCGATGTCGCTATTTGATCTCCAAGATGTATGCATGGTTATTGGATCTCTAGCGACTCTCGATTTACCAATGGTCGTTGATCTGATCGGGATATTTGAGTTGAAAGGACCGTATTGTACGCTAACCATGACCGACTGTTTCTTGCAGGCACTATCAGTGATACCTAGGGGATCATGGGGCGATGTTACTAGACGCTTTACCATGATTCGATGGGTAAGTCCGAAAAAATGTGTTTTCGGAGTCACAAATGTTGTGAGCACACGGTTAGTTGTATCCCTGAACCATTTAGGGTGTCACACAAGTAGGTTTCCCAATTCCCGTATGGATATGGTACTCAAAGTGTTGATTATAGTAGGAGGAAGGTTGGGAGTATGACTTCCTAAAAGTAGCTAAGGCAGTAGGACTTCCATATTTAGCTAATGAGAGTAAACCTGTCATATATAGATTTAGTGGTCTGAAAATTTGATTTTGCATCATAATGATCAGTTTTGTAAACTGAGCACATCGATGATATCTGATCATCGATCAGGATTATGATGAGACCGCAATCGAGGGAGTCAAAACGAAGGTCACTGTTTGACTTGAATCGAATGTTCACTGTTCGAGTTGAACCTAATGTTCACTGTTCGAGTTGAACCGAATGTTCACAATTTGAGTTGAACCGAATGTTCACTGTTGTTCAAATCAAACTCTATCCCTCAATCTATAAATATGACAATGAGGAGACACTTTCAAGAGTGAGAAAGAAAAACACCAAAGCTATTCAGCAAACTCCTCCCCTCTCCCTTTTTCCCTCGCCGTCGCCGCCTCCGCCCGCCGCCGCCGTCGGATTTGTTCCGACCATCTCGGTGAGGAGATTCCGTCCGTGAATTTTTCGTCGATTTTCTAGTGCAAACCGGCGAAGGAGTCAAGATTCTGGTCGTGGACCGGATTAGACGTCGATCCAGCCGTTCAACCGTTGAAGTGCCAATTCCCTCATGGAATTGGTCGGAGCCAGGCGCCTAGACGCCATAAAGGTACCTTCTGAACATTCTATGAATGTTTTGATTATTGTATAGGTGTATTGACAGTTCCCGGGCTCCAATTTTTAAATTCTTCCGCTACGCCCCGGGAGCGAGATCCGGTGTAACGACCCTCATTTTCTTGACGTAATATTTATAAGTTTTGGGTCTCAATTGAATAAAATCAAGAGTCATAAACGTTGGAGAATGGATCGTTACTAACTATCTGGGTTGAAACAAGAATAATAAAATTCTTCGCATTCGAAGATAAGAAATCTAGAATAACTTAAGCAGTAGTGCGGAAATGGAGAGAACAACTATATCATATGTCAATAATGCATCTCGTAGTGTGATAAAGTTTGGTTAAAAACATAACAAAACTCTGAAATTTGTTTTGATACGACTTACATCAGAATATTCAGTACATTACAAAGTGTTCTAAAAAAGAAGCTATGAACTTTGAACCAGAAGGAAATAAAGAACTCTGTTGTCCACGATAAACACATTCCTTCCATCCTGTTCATTTCCCTCCATCTTCCTGCTGAGAATTACCTGCACTCAATGAAAACTAGTGAGCCAAAGGCCCAGCAGGTAAAATCTGGAATATCAAAAGCAAATAGTACAATCTTTCTTGAACTAATGCATACTGGAGTCTGAACTGGTATTACGCTTATGAACAAACAAGCGTAAACATAAGTATAAAATCTAAGTTAAATACGAAAGCATAAAACATGAGTCAATCCTGGAAACATTTTCTTTAAACATTCTTAAGAGCTGCGATTAAAATCACACTTGCGCTCTTCATTCATTTTCTGGAAAATTATGACAATACTTTAAACATTTGGTCCATTTCGTTTGATCAAACTCCTGATATCAGTCTTAGCACTATGGCTCATGGTTGAAGGGGTATACAGATCCGTCGACCTGTAATCCTAATCCTTCCTAGTTAAAATGGCACACGGTTCGTCAGCCGCGCCCTCACCTTTTCATTAGGGACCCTTTTCATTGTCATAATTTAAAACATTTCATAAAACATTGTTCTGCTCTTTCTTTCTCTCGTGCAAACTGTTTTCTTTTTTTGTTCAAGTTACTGGTTTTTGTTCCATCAAATGATATTCTGGAACTGTAAAGAATTCCCTTATAAAGCTTGCGAAGATGAAAACTGAATAACTTAGCTAGTTGAATCTGTCGTATAAGTCGAAAGATTCATTTGAACTGATTCAGAATTGAAAAGAGAATCAAATTCTGAAATCTCGTTATCTGCTGATGAAAAC
>KV016295.1:42171-57984 GCA_001598015.1 Dorcoceras hygrometricum
CATAGGTAATACTATAAGATTTGCATTAAACAATATTACCCTGCAATTCAAGCTCTACATTTCGAAGCATTCGATTGGTCACTATACTTTCTCCTGTAGGAGTTTGAACACAGTATCCTACTTCTATTTCCACTGGTTTAACAGGTAATTTCTCAGAAAATCTATATGATATAAAAGAATGCGTTGCACCTGTTCGGGGGATCCGGATCCGACCCCCCGGCTAGGCAGCGGAAGAACAAAGAAAAAGGCCGGGAGACGATCAATACGAAAACTACAATTCAATAATTGTCATACATAGGGCGTTTAGAATCGCTACCTTGCTGGCACTTGTGCCTGGCTCCAACCGGAATTACAATAATTCGGCTCTTCTCGGTAGATTGCGGTAGATAAAACTCCAATCCGGTCCATGACCAGAACCGAGAATCCTCCGTCAGGCTGCACTAGAAGCACTGACGAATTCTGCATGAACGGATTCTCCTCGTCGAGTTGGCCGGAAACAAATTTCCGGCGACAAAGGGGCGCCAAATTCTGAAAGAGGCGTGCTCTGTTTTAAACCAAACAATGCATATGAAAACCGTACAGTTTTTGTTAACACAAAGGATTCGATTGGCTTGTAGGAATTGTTTAGACATCTACTGTAATTGCATTCCTGCTATCTGGAATTTAGCTCTTAAATGATAAAAGCTAAACAATACATAGATAAAATCTGAAACTCGATTAATCAAGAGTTGAATATAATAGCATTGTAATCCCTCAATCTCATATCTTTCTAGTTTGTGGCTTCTAAAAGATCTGGTCGCTACAATCTACCCCCCTTAAAAGAATTTCGTCCCCGAAATTCACTTTCTTGAGGAAATCTGGGTAGCTTTTCTACAAATCAAAATCGTCTTCCCACATAATTTCTCTTTCAGTGTGATTGACCCACTGCATCTTAATCCAGGGATAGTTCTATTCTTTAACTTACGATTTTCTCTTAAAAGAACCTTTACTAAAACTTCTTCGTAATCTAAATCTAACGCTACTCAAACAGGTTCTTATCTGAGCATCTAATTCTACTATAAGAGACGCATCGATGAAATGAAATCAGATGCAACAAATTGGAACAGTATTTGGAAACGAAACAAATTTTCTACTGTTCATGAATAGTGCTGAAAGAAACCAGCTGGGATAAATAAGAACCAGCTGTAAGGTCTTTTACTAACAACAAACGTACTAATTGAAACGACGCCGTTGTGAAACAACATGAATACAACTGCTGGATTCAACGATATAATGCAACTGCTGGAAATGGACTGTGCAGCTGCTGGTCATAACAATGGAATGCAAGTGCTAAAAAAAACGAACTTTGGTGCTGCAACATCAAACGACAGCTACGCTATCAGCTGTTGTCTATTAAACCAGACACTGATTCGACTAACAACTACCGATTACATAGCGTCAAGTTCCGATGTTACCATTCACCAGAAGATGAACAATTCTAAACATACGGGAACTAAATTCGAACTCAAGAGGATCTAAACACAGTATTCTACTTCTTTTTCTTCTAAATTAGCCATCAATTTCTTAACAAACCTATCTGATACAAAATACAAGTTGACCAGAATCTAACAATGCTAAGGTAAACATATTGGCAACAAAGTCTTACCCGTCGCCGCTGAGGTATCTGCTGGGGTTTCTGTAACTGTCATTATGTAAGCTCTACCGGTAATGAGTGGTCGCTTCTGGGAACCGTCGACCTATACACCTGATCCTTCCTCTGTTGAAAGGGCATACGGTTCGTCAGCCGCACACTCACCCTTCCTCTGGGGACCCTCTTGGTTGTCATAACTTAAAACATTTTCTAAAACATCGTTCTGCTCTTTCTTTTCTTTCTAAAAATCTGTTTTCTTTCTCTCTGTACGTTTACTGGTTTTCTCTCGTCTAATGATGTTCTGGAACTGTAAATGATTTCTCTGTAAGGCTTGCGAAAATGAAAACTGAATAAAAATGCTACTTGAATCTGTCAGTTAAATCGAATACAATCCTGGAAATGATTCTGAATGGAATAAAGAATCGAATTCTGAAGTTTCGTTATCTGCTGAAGAAAACGAAGAATGAACAGTACCAGTCGCAAGACTAATACCAGCTGAATGAACAGTACTTAGAAGTAAGTAAAACAACTGCTGAAATAATGAAATGAAATACATCTGCTGAAATATGCATCTGCTGAATTTACGAAAGCAAAGCATCTGCTGAAATATGCATCTGCTGAAATATGCATCTGCTGAATTTACGAAAAGCAAAGCATCTGCTGAAATATGCATCTGCTGAATTTACGAAAGCAAAGCATCTACTGAAATATGCATCTGCTGAAATATGCATCTGCTGAATTTACGAAAGCAAAGAATCTGCTGAAATATGCATCTGCTGAATTTACGAAAGCAAAGCATCTGCTGAAATATGCATCTGCTGAAATATGCATCTGCTGAATACTAGTAGTTGATGAACAAACTACCAGCTGATGGCAAATTACCAGCTCTCCTACTTAGTATGTAGATAACCATGAAATACGAAGGTTACCTCTGTCTGAAGAATTCAAAATATCTGAAGAAATTTTTGGAAATGATCGAATAAGCTACTTGTAAGCTACTTCGATGGAATTTCTGAAGAAAACTTAAGAAATAACTGAAAGAACATCATCAAACTATTTTCTGTAAACTTTCTGGATTTAAAATCACAGTAAAACGCAATCTTTATAAAAACAGAGCATAAACTTTTCTGGTTTTGAAGAACAGCCGAAGCCATCTTCCTTTCTTTAAAATCTCATATAATCATGCAAACAGAATTGAATATATGCTTTCACTGAGTGAGCAAGAAACAGAGTTTACTTGCCTGAATTCTTGAACACAAATCACGGTAGAAATCCAGCAACTCCTAACGCACCGCCTGGAAGAAACGCATTCAATTCAATATGCCAAATTCTGAAAGAAGCGTGCTCTGTTTTAAACCAAATAATGCATATGAAAACCGAACAATTTTAGTTAAAACGAAGGATCCGATTGGCTTGTAGGAATTGTTTAGACATCTATTGTAATTGCATTCCTGCTATCTGGAATTTAGCTCTTAAATGATAAAAGCTAAACAATACATAGATAAAATCTGAAACTCGATTAATCAGAGTTGAATATAATAGTATTGTAATCCCTCAATCTCATATCTTTCTAGTTTGTGGCTTCTAAAAGATCTGGTCGCTACAGCACTGGACGCACTGGATTAGAGGTTTCAGCTTAGAGGTTAGCTGGTTCAACTATTGTAGCGAGCTGTCTGATTTGGACCAGATCGGGTACTAGCCGATAGGTAAGGGCTGTGCTGAGCTTCGCGAGCTGATATCAAGTTAGAAGAATCGTTCAGCAGGGAACAGTAGGGGTGAGCTGATCCGAGATAGCGAGCTGTTCCAAGTTTATGCACCGTGATCTGAGAGCTAAGTGAACAGCTTTGGGTGTCGTAAGCTGAATAGAGCATCCTAAGCTGACGGATAGGATGCGAGCTGATCTGAGTTCCTCCAAGCTGAGTAGTGTAGAGTATAGACAGGGACGCTAGTGCGATCTGATCTATCTTGGTGCGAGCTGGTCGTGTAACAGCTCTAAGCTGTTACCTAGCAGTGTCAAATGGGCCGCCCCGCCCCGCCCTGCCCCGCCCTGACCCGCCCCGCCTCGGGTTGGCGGGCTTGCGAGCCAGCCCGCTAGAATTATATATAATGTACATTGCTTTTGTTCTCGAGGTACGAAATAAAATTGCTTTTGAATAAGATTGTGTAAATTTAATCGGTATTTACTAATTCTAGGTACACTGGATGAGTAACAAACTAAACTTAATATTAAGAATTGGGTGAATGTGTTTCCCGGCCCGCCCCGCCTCAGCCCGCCCCATCTAACTCGTGGCCAGTTTGGGCCAGCCCATTTCAGCACGCCGCTAAACGGGCTATCAATTTACTAACCCAACCCGTCTATTTTTCATGGCGGGGCGGGCTAACCCGATGGGCTTGGCCCATTTTGACAGCTCTACTGTTACCGGTTAAGTAGCAGAGCGCAAGCTTGATTCGGCTTTGGGAGATTACGCAGCTTTCTGGGCTGAGTATTAAGATTAGGGACGTGTCCTGTGTTGTTGGGTTAAATCAGCTTAGGCAAAATCTGATGGCAAAGAACAGGTTTAGCGAGAGCTGTTGGTCTTGCGTGAGTTGACCTGTGCATGAACTGGTCTATGGTTGTGATATGTTACTGCTGGATTTGTTTTGAGCTGATTCGTTGGTCAGATTAGGTAGGAGTTGGCCTAGCTCTTCTGAGCTGGATGGAGCGAGTCTGCGCACACGAGAGCTGAGCTACGCGCTAGAGCTGTTGAGTGCGTGAGCTGAGCTGTGAGTGTGATATGTCACGAGCGTGATCTGTTGGTGTGTGCTATTAGTGGCAGCGTCCCGAGCTGCATGTCTAAACTGGTGTCAGCTTGGAGACCGTAAGCTGAGCTGAATGCTCTGAGCTGGTCGGAGTGCACAACCTGATCTGAGCTGGGAGAGCATAATCTGCTGAGAGCCTGAGCTGTCGTGAGTGCATGATCTGCTGTGGGCGTGTAGTCTGTATACACGAGAACTTACCTCTGTGTACATGATCTGGTTGGTTCGTGATCTGGGCAGAAGCGGTCTAGTTTCCAGTGTATGAGGCGAGATCTGATCTTTAGCTCCGAGCTGAGCTGGGTCTTGCGTGAGCTGATATGGATGCGAACTGAACTGGGACGCGATCTGTGATGACGTGCGATCTGGTGTGCATGCATGCCTAAGCTGGAGCAGTGGAGGTTTGAGCTGTTAACTGTAGATCAGATCTGGATTTTAGTAGTATATATAGGACCGCTGACCCGAGACTTCGTCATTTTTAGACCACAAATATCTTATCACCTCTTGAGTGTTTGAGAAGATACCACTCCGCTGACCCGAGACTTCGTCATTTTTAGACCACAAATATCTTATCACCTCTTGAGTGTTTGAGAAGATACCACTCCCGAAACCCTTGTAGTTACTGTTCATTCGCTACCTTTATCTTCTGAACTCCGGAGTTTGGCTGACTAGTTTTGGTCAGGAGAGGTACCGTTGGAAACCCCTTTCCAAACCCATCACTTCCCTACTGATAATGTGGCCGGATATGGTCGGAGGAGGAAGCGCGAAGTGGTAGAGTGTGTGTTGTTCGTTGCCTCTCCCAGTCGCGTTGTTCACCCGTGCTGGTATTTTGAGTTGTAAGTGGAATTCCTCCTTCCTGGCTTTGATTTAAGACTAGTTCGTTAACTGTAGAGTAGATCCGAGCTGTAGGTTGTAGCCTAGGGTTGTTAGCTCACGGTCTGTTTCAGGGTCTGCTCCGAGCTGGTTTTCATTGAGCGTTGAACTAGTTTTCTGTTTGTGTTGGTTATTTTAGGTTGCTGAGTGCTTTAAGATCTGTTGTGGTTCTCGAGCTATTAGCACTCTTGTTGCTCCTGCCGTGGCAGTGGAGGAGCGTGCGCGATTTGTTCTGTGCTGAGTTGGTATGTGCTCTGTTCAGCAGTGAGCTTTGTGAGGTATTTTGGTAAGAACTGGGCAGGTACGAATCTGAGCTTGTATTTATAGCCTTGAGATAGGCATGAGAATATACTTGTGCGTGCTAAGTTGCTGAGCCGTGCACTTTGTGATGATGCCTAAGAGGTTTTGCGTACTGTATGCTGTTCTGTTTTGTTGTCTCACATGTATTTTATAGTAGGCTGTTGCATGAGTTGTTGGCATTGCAAGCATACACTTCATGTTGAGCATGTTATAGTTTTAAATGCATTTTCATAGCAAATTGGGCCCTTGGATCCTTTGATAGCCGTGATCTATTGTTCTGTTTGAGTTCTACTCTCATGAGCGTGATGGATTGCATAATCACGATTGAGTGCACTGAGGACGCGGCGAGTCGCTCTCGCCATCCTCAGTTGCAGTGGCCTGGATGGATTGTGGCGGGTGGTTGCTGTACACTTGGTATTTCGTGCGACTAGTCGGGTAGCACCTGTTCGTGTGTCGACGATGAGCCACATCTATTTTCCATTGGGTATGTCAGGGTAGCTCCCGAATACTGATGATGTTGACACAATTGCTGTTTATCATTCATTTGGCTTCCGGTTGTATCCGTTGATGCATTGTATCGCTCATGCATTGCACGACATGATATATTGCATGCTGCATCTGATTGCTGTTATATGTTGCTCTTCGTACTGTAGGTTTGACCCCTTCCATTTGCGATTGTTTCTGTAGTATATGTGGTTTTCAGGTATTTCAGCTGGCCCTGATGATTCGTCAGCAGGTGGAGCCCCATATGCGTTGTAGAATTCACAGTTATGTATATAATACATCGAGTCATTTACCAAGGGATACCCTGAGTAGTGTATTTTAAAGATTTGATGTTATTGTTACGATGATTATATACTGGCACTGTGTGGGAGTTGTGTTGCTGTTTTATTATTTGGTTTTCATGCTAAGACTGTATTTTGAGTATTTTGCGTATTTAAAGATATGTTTTCGGTCAGGCAAAAGAAAAAAAAAATTGTCCACTTTTAAGCTTCCGTGTTTTATGGTTAATTACGTACCTAATCTTTGATTTTGAGTACTGGGCCTACAACAACTCATATCAGATTAGAAGTGCAGATAAGATCAACTTGAGTTTTCAGTTCAGAACAGAATAGAACAGATCAGAGAGCAGATCAGATTAGAGCTTCATTTGATAGTCAGATTATAGCAGAGTTCAAGGCACTGATTAATGAAAGTTATTATTGAATATTACAAGTCTTTCATGGAGTTTATAAAATGTATTTGTGAATACCAATAGATTTTTGAAATTCACAAAAATTTTTAAAAATCATTAATTTTTCTACCATTGAATACACCTCCATAAAATTTTCACCAATAAATACACCTCCATAATCTATATATAATGTTTAACAAAACATTGATGCAATTGATTATTCCTTACATGACCAAATATTACCATAAAAGCATTGGAGCCATGAATATTCTTCAATTCAGCTTTTGTCTTATCAAGAAAAAATACATTTACATGATCAATTTCTCTGTCTTTGATAGAAATCACTTTTAAATACATATTTTTAGAAAATTTGATTAAACAGAAAAAGTAAAATTTCTAATTTTGTTTATAAGAAGAGTTTATATATATATATTATAAAGAAACATGTTAGATACTAACAATATAGTGAAGCAAATACATTTCTAGCTCTTCAAACATTTATTTTCGATCAATATGATTATGCTTGAAATTTTCGAGTGGAACTCAAAGTCGAGCTTTAGTGTCAATAAAAGTAATCCAATTTAGAAGGAGCAAAAGGTCATATATTAGATTAATGTCAGATGTACATGCAATACAGGTCAACTATATTAGCTTTTAATATAAAACTCCAAATACACTTTAAGTAAAACAATAAATATATATATATATATATATCCGATATCATGCACAACTAACGTCTCCACATACTTCCCGACTGTTACGTGGCACAATGTGATTGGTCGAATTTATAAAAAACTTAACAAAAATATTGAACTTAAAATATTGATCCAATCACATGATTACACGTGTTAGTCGGAAAAGGATGTGTAGAAGTTGGTTATGCAGGATATCAGATCCGTATATATATATATATATATATGTATATATTTTTGTGTGTGTGTGTGTGTTTTTTTTTGTGTGTGTGTGTGTTTGTGAAGAGTTTTACATTAAAAAATATAATATAGTCTCAAATACTTTCTAATATTTTTCTACAGTATCATATCTTATTATCAAATTGTTAACGAGAGTTCTTAGGACACCATGAAAATGTTTATATTATCTGTAAAAACTTTTCTAATTATAACAATATCATAGTACTTTTCGAGTTGTGATACTAATTGTACTTCTAATTATTTTTCGATATTTATAATTCATGTTTAAATGGTTCAAGTAGATTGAGATTTTTTATCAATTATAAAAGTTAGAAATATAAGCACGAAGTCAGTATTCAGGAATAGTTTAAAAAACAACCTCAATATATGGTATATCGAATTTATTGTGACCAAGAAATACAACATGACACCACACTATTGGTCACATTCGCCACTGAAATCCACTCGGATCTCCAAAATGATCTACACATATATATATACATATAGATGTATATAGATGTATATGTTAACTCAGCCGCATCCACCGTCATGCCACCACCTCTGTGAACTCTCGCGGCCACCTCCTAAATTTCCGCCTCCGTTACTGCCAAAACCGCGATAATCCAATGAGCCCACCTCCGCCGCATGACCATGCACCCTCGACTCACCCGCTCCACCTTCCGGAATCATCGTCCAGCCAAGAAGAGTCGCGACTTCTCCTATCCTCACCGCCATCCCCCGCTGGAAAAACCCAAGAAACCAGCGCCGGAGATGATGATGCCGCATTCGAACCGAGCGAGAAGATCCTGGTTGTCGATTTCGAGCTGGAATCCTCGGATTCCACCATCGTCCCGCCGTTTTCGTTCAAGAAACTATGGCTGTTCACGGGGCCCGGATTCTTGATGAGTATAGCGTTTTTAGATCCCGGGAATATAGAGGGAGATTTGCAAGCTGGGGCGATTGCGGGATATTCTCTGCTGTGGCTCTTGATGTGGGCTACTGCAATGGGTCTGCTGATCCAGCTTCTGTCGGCCAGAGTGGGCGTGGCCACGGGCCGGCATTTGGCCGAGCTTTGCCGCGAGGAATATCCATATTGGGGCGGTTGTTTTGCTGTGGTTCATGGCGGAGCTAGCGTTGATTGGGGCAGATATTCAGGAGGTGATCGGAAGTGCGATTGCGATTCAGATACTTAGTCGTGGGGTTCTGCCCCTTGGTTGGTGTCTTGATTACAGCTTCCGATAGGTAATCTTCTTTTCTCTTTTGCAAGTTTCGTTGATTTTTAATTAACGTTGTGATAAATTGGTTCTTAATATGAACAAATTTGTATTTTGGAAAGGATACTCTGAAGTTCCCTCTGTAGATCATATCTTATTACTTGTTTTCTCCCTTTGAATTTTTTTTTCTTGTGGTATTAATTTTTGTGTTCGGCTTCTGAGCTTCACAATTCTCTTTGTTATTAGCATTAACTTGAGATAGCTCCACTAATTTGTTTGGAGTTTCTTTATTATTGGAGTAAGTTGATATTTTCTTGCTGATAATGGTTTTCTGCATTCCCAAATGGCTATATGAGTTGATTGTGACATCTTTGTGAAGCCAACATTATTTGTGGATTCCCACTTTATCTGTCTTATTGGTACATAATAGGGAGAGCTTTTAGCTTTTAAGGAACGGAACAAGCTCGGGTGCATTCTTTATCAGATAGCACTTGGAAGTACTTTAGGCTTTTGTGCTCGTGTGTACTTTTAAATTGTTCAGTGGCATTAATTAGGTTGGGCCTAAGAAGTCCTCTGACTTTTTTTATGTGATGAGACTTCATTTGGTCATTTCTTTTTTCTTTTTTTAATTGTGCAGCTTTTTATTTTTACTTCTTGAAAACTATGGGGTGAGGAAATTGGAAGCTGTGTTCGGTGTTCTTATTTCAACTATGGCCCTATCGTTCGCGTGGATGTTTGCTGATGCTAAGCCGAGCGGAAAAGAGCTAATAATTGGTTAGCTTCTTGATCATTGCTTTAACTTGACGATAGATAGGGAAAAGCAAATGGTAAATGAAAAATGAAGTGTTATATGGAACAGAGAATAATGAGAAACTGAATGCTCATGTGCTTATCAGGTCTTTTGATCCCAAAATTGAGTTCAAGAACTGTCAGGCAAGCCGTGGGAGTTGTGGGCTGTGTAATAATGCCTCACAATGTCTTTTTGCACTCTGCTTTGGTGCAGTCGAGGGAGATAGACCCTAATAAGAAAGGTCAGGTCCAAGAGGCACTCAACTACTACACCATTGAGTCAACGGCTGCCCTTCTTGTCTCCTTTATGATCAATCTATTTGTTACCACTGTCTTTGCTAAAGGGTTTTATGGAAGTAAACAAGCAGATAGTATCGGCCTAGTTAATGCCGGGCAGTATCTTGAGGAAAAGTATGGCGGAGGCCCATTTCCGATTCTGTATATATGGGGCATCGGGTTATTGGCTGCTGGGCAGAGCAGCACAATAACGGGCACGTATGCTGGACAGTTTATAATGGGAGGTTTTCTTAACCTTCGGTTGAAGAAATCTTTGAGAGCATTGATTACTCGGAGTTGTGCGATTGCACCAACTATAATTGTAGCACTGCTTTTCAACAAATCAGAATCATCTCTAGATGTACTGAATGAATGGTTGAATGTGTTGCAATCGATACAGATTCCATTTGCACTTATCCCACTTCTCACTTTGGTGTCGAAGGAGCAGGTGATGGGAGTTTTTAAAGTTGGGATAATCCTCGAGGTAAACTTTACGATGCATCTCCTGGTTTTCTATTGAAGACTCGATCTCCCATTATTTTATTGTTTGGGTTGATGCTATTACAAGTAAAAAAAGGGATTACATTCGTGACAAGGGGCAGTGTTTATGTTGGTTTGTTCATCTATCATTTCGTACACCTCTAGCGTTTCATTCGTAGTTCAATGAGCCCTAGGATTTGTAGGTAGTGGGTTAATGACATGCTGCCAGCTGCATGCGGAAAACTTTGCTAAACAGATTGTGTTTCAAGTAATATATTGACTAACATAAGGTCCAGTAAAAAGTTACAACCAATATGGATCCTTTGTATATATCTGATAGTGGGATTGAGATCTCCTCCCAGCAGTTTTCCTGTAGCCTGCTTAATGGTTATTTTATGCACTCTCGTGTATGTTGTCATCATATCCATGTTTGCTCCTCTGCAATAACATAAAAATAACAGAAGTGTACATCATTTGATGTTTGTAGTTTATGAATGTTTTGTGAAACCAACGTTTGTTTTCTATTTTCCTCTCTTGTGAGGAAGAGACTAGGTATTTCGTTAATTTTCTTTGACTTGTTTCATGCAGAGGATTGCGTGGACGGTGGCTGCCCTTGTGATCTTCATTAATGGGTATCTTTTGTTCAACTTTTTTCTCGTGGAAGTCGAAGGACTGCTGGTTGGGTTTTTCGTTTGTACTGGAACTGTAGCATATGTTGTATTTATATTATATCTCGTGTCACATAGAGGTGGCGAGCTTCGCAATCGGCTAAACCAATTAGTCTCCAAGGGTTATTCTAGTACTGAAAATTAAACCAATGATTTTCATTTTCTGGTTAAGAAATTCTGGATGCTGCCTTCTCAACAGAAGAATACTTTTGCCAATAAGACCCTTGACATCGATGGCATCAGTATAATTGTGGATAAGATGCAGCAGCTGAAACTGAAGTATTCCACTGACCATTCACGAGATTTGAGATCCCTATAGCTGAAAGAAAGCACCTCGTCTACCTCCACTGGATCAAGGTCCGCTCCTAGTACATAACTGATGTGCAAGATTTCGTTAAACTCTAATTTTTTTACTTGTAACTAACTACGAGTACGATAGGTTCCTTTATCACCAGATTCGCCTAATTCGTGTAGTTATCTGGATGTGTCTGCCACACATACCTCTTGTTAGAATCTATTTCACTTCATGGTAAATCTGTTTTAGAATCCTGAGGTTAGGAATGTCAACTACAAAAACATGATGACTATAGGGGATAATGTAACTATTGTTGTACATATACTTGTGATCGATTTCGCAACCTATGTACTGCTAGGATAATACCATTCCGTCAGCTTCTAATGGAAAATCGAGGTCGGTTATATATGTTAACTTACTGGTGAGACATGCCCATCCCAGGTACCAATGTTCTTGGTGAATGTTCCATGGTGGCCTGGCTCCTTTATATGATTTGAAAGTTTCAGGTTTTTGGTTTCTTTTCTCATCGGTTTTTTTTTACTGTAATCCGGCTGAAATAAAATGTGAGTTCAACCTGGGCGTCGCTAGACCTTCTTAATAAATATGAGGGTCCGAAATACTCAAAATATATTTAATTAATATATATTATTTTCAATTATATTAATTTAATACAAAATTTTTAATTTCGGCTCAGAAAGAAGTCAATCATGCCGTCTACTGTGTACCATCAAAACAAGCACAAAATATTCTAGCATGTTTTTTGGGGCGTTTAGATTATCCTTCTAAAATGAAGGCTCATCAGGTTTAAAATATCTTTAATTAATACATAACTCTATATATTAATAATATGGTATTGTCCATGAATATTTAACAAAATAGTCTTGTATTCAACTCTCGAAAAATTTGAACATATTTGAATTTGTTTAGAACTCAGTAATGTGGAATAAATAATTTATATTTTCATGGATCCAAATGAACCCTGTATCTTGAGAATATTGTCTTATTGGATTATATCCTAGTGATGTTGTCAAAAATCGGATGGATCGATTTGATGACTCAGCGAATAAATTGAGATCCTGCGAGGGCTCCAATGAAGGATTTGAGTGGGTTGTTACCTGCGTCACAAAGCAAAGTCAGAGGCGTCGGGAGGTATCCCGGCGAAGGCACTCGGACGCTCAAGTCAGCGGTTGCTCGAAAGCTATAATAATTCAAGAATCAATTGCTGCTTATTGAGAACGTACTTTAAAAATGAGGTGGAGTCGTCTATTTGTAGAGAGCTTTGTGTGTTTCGTGAGCCTTATATGAGCGGGCCCATTTCTTTGTGACTCCATGGACAATTTGCTATCAGGCCATTGCGCTCAATTACCGATAATTATTTTGATCCTTTGCGGACTGGGCCTTGACCTGGACATAGGAGATCAATGACTCGGCCCATAACCCATCATCTAGTAACATTAAAATAATAAGGAAGCACAAGCTTTTTGACATTTGTTATGCAGAAAATGGAGGCCTGATTTTTATATTTTCTATTTCGTTAAGATATTGAAATGTCAAAAATAAAAATATAATATGTAGAAATTGAGGGTTCAAGCCCACTGCACAAACCATTTTGAAACATTCACTTCTTCCATTCAACAAACCTCTCCTTGGAAAATCCATCAATGGCGGCCATCTACTGCTGCAGAGAGTGTGGGACGAATCTCAATCTCCACTCGGCAAACCTCTTCCCGCCCGATTTCTACTTCGAAGCGGGCAACAAGAACACCATCTCTTTCTCCTCTGTTGATTCGTACAAATTCAGGTTCCAAAAGGAAGACAAGATCCGCCCCTTCTTCGAAACCTTAAATTACTGGGGAATCCAGAGGAAACGCACCAAGATTCTCTGCAACAGCTGCGGGAAGCTGGTGGGATACGTCTACGACGACGGGCCGCCGCTGACCGGCGGAATTGGGCAGTTTGGTATGGGCCCCAGTCAGGTTATTCCGAGAAACCCTAGGTATAGGTTCAAGAACAAGGCTTTGGCGATTCATTCTCAGACTTGAAATGAATTTGGGGTCTGGGAATGGTGGGTTTCGTTTGGTGTAAATTTTGGGTCTTTTTCTTGGATTGATTTTTGAGGGAATTTGCACAAATGTTGTACCATTACCGTTGTTTTTCTGAAGATATGTTCGATAGATGAATTTTGTATAGTACAGCTTCAGATGATTGTTGGAGGCTACTGGCCTTGTTCTATTGAAATCCCAAAACTTTTGGGGGGAAATTTAATGAAAATGAATGCATGACAATACTTGGAGAAAAAATGATTGAGTAAGTGGTTTGTGTTGTTTGGTTTGGTGTAAATTTCTTGGATTTGATTTCGATGGTGTTGAGGTGTTGCACAAATTTTGTGTGTAAAGATATGTTTGATCGATGATTAACATTTTGTATATTACAAATTCAGAATTTTCAGTGCAGATTTTGGTTTATTGATTGCAGATTTATCGTTTGTGATTGTGGCTTTGTGGTTCATCTTATGGTGATGCAGTATTCTTGCACGAATTTTGTGTATTTTAATTTAGGTTCTAGGAAGGGAGAATTGTAGATGGATCTTTTCAGTCCCTATTTACCTCGTATGCATTCCCTGATTCTATGCAAACTTGTTTTCAACTCCTTGAAACGTGTATCACTCTTTTCATCCTATTTTCACATCGTTGTTAACGATTTTGTCTTCCCCAATTTCTTCGCCGATTTGATCCCTTCACCGATATGAATCTCATTTATCTAAGTCTATGTGTCCAAAGACTGATGAGGAGATAGAGAGTATGACACGTGTGTCGTATGCCTCGGCAATAGGTAGTATTATGTATAACATGATCTCAACTAGACCAGATGTCGCATATGCTCTGAGTGTCACGAGCCGCTACCAAGCCAATCCCGGCCAAATGCATTGGAAGACTGTGAAAGATATTCTTAAGTACTTACGAAGGACTAAGAATATGTTCATGGTCTATGGGGGTTGTGAACTGAAATTAGAAGGCTACACTGATTCTAGCTTCCAATGCGATGTGGATGATTCGAAGTCAACCTCTGGATTTGTATTCATGCTCAATGATGGTGCTGTCTCTTGGAAGAGTTCCAAGCAAGACATCATCGCGGATTCAACCACTGAGGCTGAGTACAGTGCGGCATCAGCTGCTGCTAAAGAGGCGGTTTGGATAAGGAATTTCGTCCAAGAGTTGGGCGTAATCCCTGAAGGAGTTGGTCCAGTCCCGGTGTACTGTGACAACACAGGTGCCGTTGCGCAAGCAAAGGAACCTAGGTCTCTCCAAAGATCCAAACACATACTGAGGAAATACCACATAATCCGGGATATTGTGGCTAGAGGTGACATAGCAGTCGAGAGAGTCACCTCTGCAGACAACATTGCTGATCCACTTACGAAGCCCTTGTTAGGACCGTTGTTTGAAAAACATCGCGAAACAATGGGACTACGTCTGATGAGTAGTTGGCTTTAGGACAAGTGAGAGATTGTTAGAGTAGGTGTCCAACTAGCCAATTTGTGGCGTGTGAGTTCTTGTTGACTCTATATAAAACGATCTTTATTTATGAAATTCGTATTCTTTTATGGCATTCTTTATCTTCATTATTTTATAATGTTAACAATTGTGTTGGATAAAGACCTAGAATGCACCATAGTGTATGTTAGATGTGATAGTCGATATGATGGCTATCATGAAATACATCTAATAGTCACTGTGTGTTCTAAACTCGTTCCTAGTCGATTGAGCCGTCAAAATGAGGATGAGGTCGCCCGAGTTTGAGACTAGCATCTGCGATGTGAAGTACCACGTTTCATTGGTAGGGAACATTATGATGTTCTGAGCATGCAGATGGATAGTGACCTGGTGATCTATCGAACTACCCTCGTTCGGACTTTTCAAGTGGTTACCATTTGTCGAGTGGATTAAGTCCAAGGTCTTGGTTGTACAGATTAGCCCTTATTTGTGAGGATTGAGAATTTAGATTACTGATTAATTGATTTGATTTGTGATTAATCACGTGTTTTTAGAGGTTAATGCGAAAGAAATCTGGTTTCCTGCTCATTCGGAAGTTGTATTATTTTGGGAATTCAGTCGCAGCAAATTTTGGTGAAGTCAACGCTGGTCAACGACACTGTAGCTACCTGCTGGTGTTGGCATCGGTAGGGTGAAGTAGGCGTGACGCGTTGCATCTGCTGGTTTTAGTTCGTTTCGAAGGGTTGCTGCTGGCCGATATTGCTTTTGGCGCGAGAATGATTGAGGAAGCGACACGTGTTGGTCAACGTTTTTGAGTGTTGACTAGGGGATTCAGCAGTTGTGTTAGATAGGAGTGACCAGCTGCTGATAGTAACGCTTGCGTGTGCCTTGCGTCTTAGTGAGAAACCAGCAGTAG
>KV016295.1:67878-155378 GCA_001598015.1 Dorcoceras hygrometricum
CGATCAGATCGGACCGATCGACTCAGTTTCCAAAACTGAATATTATGATGCGAAAAACAATTTTTCAGATACCTAGTCCAAAAAAATAGTTTTGCCCCTCAACAGTGAGAAATCGCAATTTGACCCCTGTTGACTTTTAGGAAGTCGCACTCCCTAAAATTCTTCTCAAGTGCTCAACACATTGAGCTGAGTTTCCGTGCGGGAATCATGAATCCAGTACTTTTGTGACCCTCAATGGTTCAGGGATACAGCTAGTCGTGGGCCCAAATTTTTCAGATACCTAGTCCAAAAAAATAGTTTTGCCCCTCAACAGTGAGAAATCGCAATTTGACCCCTGTTGACTTTTAGGAAGTCGCACTCCCTAAAATTCTTCTCAAGTGCTCAACACATTGAGCTGAGTTTCCGTGCGGGAATCATGAATCCAGTACTTTTGTGACCCTCAATGGTTCAGGGATACAGCTAGTCGTGGGCCCACAATAATTGCGGCTCCGAAATCACAATTTCGGACTTGCCCAACGGATCATGGTAAAGCGCCTAGCAACATCGCCCCATGATCCCCTAGGTATCACTGATAGTGCCTGCAAGAACCAGTTGGTCGTGGTTAGCGTACAGTACGGTCCTTTCAACACATATATCCCAATCAGATCAACGACCATTGGTAAATCGAGAGTCGCTATAGATCCGATAGCCATGCATACATCTTGGAGATCGAATAGTGACATCGCGAGTGTTACTAGGTAAACCCATTTATCTAAAACACTTCTAGTACTCTGGCCAGAGATTTATACACTATTATCTCCTCAGATAGCATAGGATATCCACGCATGTAAGCAAGCGGTGAATCCTCGACAACGAAGCATCGACTCCTACATGCATCGGGACCTCACCCAATCCCGCCGTCTAATGACCCCAAGTGAGTCGGCAAACGGGTCAAAGTGAGACGCCTATCATGTAGAGCCTCATAGACGTTTCGAGTAGTGAGGACTAATCAGTACAACCAAGACCTCGAACTTATCCACTCGACAAATGGTAACCACTTGGAAAGTCCGAACGAGGATAGTTCGATATATCACCAGGTCATAATCCATCTGCATGCTCAGAACATCACAATGTTCCCTACCAATGAAACATGGTACTTCGCATCGCAGATACTAGTCTCAAGCTCGGGCGGCCTTATCCTCATTTTGGCGGCACAATCGACTAGGAACGAATTCAGAATACACAGTGACTATTAGATGTGTTTCATGATAGCCATCATATCCACTATCACATCTAACAAACACTATGGTGTATTCCAGGTCTTTATCCAACACAATTGTTAACATTATAAACATAATGAAGATAAAGAATGCCATAAATAAATGTGAATATCATATATAAAGATCGTTTCATACAAGAGTCTACAAAACCCACATGCCTCAAGTTGGCTAGTTGGGCGGCCTTATCCTCATTTTGGCGGTCCAATCGACTAGGAACGAATTCAGAATACACAGTGACTATTAGATGTGTTTCATGATAGCCATCATATCCACTATCACATCTAACATACACTGTGGTGTATTCTAGGTCTTTATCCAACACAATTATTAACATTATAAACATAATGAAGATAAAGAATGCCATAAATAAATGCGAATATCATATATAAAGATCGTTTCATACAAGAGTCTATAAAACCCACATTCCACAAGTTGGCTAGTTGGGCATCTACTCTAACACAAATGTTGTGAGCCCACGGCTAGCTATCTCTGAACCATTGAGGGTCACACAAGTACTGGTTTCTCAATTCTCGCATGGAAATTAAGCTCAATTTGTTGAGTATAGGAGGAGGAAGGATGGAAGTACGATTTCCTAAAATTAAATAGGGTCAAAATGCAATTTCCCTAAAGTTTGGGCTAGTTTGACTATCCTTGAAACTTGCAGGGGCCAAACTGCTATTTTGGATTAGGTGGTCCGAAAAATTGTTTTCGCATCATAATGCTCAGTTTTGTAAACTGTGTAGATCAGTCCGATCTGATCGTCGATCGAGATTATGATGGAGCCACAGTGATGGACTTGAAAGCTATGTTCACCTTGGGCCTAGGCCCGACCCAAGCCCATTAAGCTGGTTCAAGCTCATGGAAAATCTATAAATAGAGGCCCTGGGGTATTCATTTGAGACGTACCAAAAGCTCCTCAGCTATATTCTCCCTTCCTCTCCTCTCCTCCCCACGCCGCCGCCGCCTCGCCGTCGCCGCCCCCGTCGGACTTGTTCCGACCGTTTCGGCGAGGAGATTCCGTCCGTGAAATCTTCGTCGTGTTTTCTAGTGCAGACCGATGAAGGAATTTGGATTCTGGTCGTGGACCGGATTAGGAGGCCGACACAGCCAACCGTTGAAGTGCCGATTTCCTCGTGAAATTGGTCGGACCAGGCGCCTAGACGCCAGCAAGGTACAGTTCTAAACATCCTATATATGTTTATGAACTATTTTACAGGTGTATTGACCGTTCCCGGGCTCCAAGATTTAAATCTTCCGCTGCGCCCCGGGAGCGGGATCCGGATCCGCCGCTGCGCCAACAATTCATTCTTTCAACAACTCCATTTTGTTGTGGGGTATAGGGTTAGTTTTATGTCTTAAATTCCAGATTGTTCATATAGTTCATCAAATAATTACAAAATCCAAGCTCATTATCAGTCCTAAGTATTTTGATTTTCTTACCTGTCTGATTTTCAATCAGGGTTTTCCAATTTTTGAAATTTTCAAAAACATCAGACTTGTTTTTCGAGCCACACTTTTCTTGAAAAATCATCAATAATCGACAGAAAATACCCATTTCCACCTTGGATGGGTTCACTAGAAGGACCACATACATCAGCATGTATATATTCAAGTATACCAGTGCAAGAAGACTGTTTGGGGTTAGGGGCAATGGGGAATTTTACCTTGTGATGTTTATCATATATGCAAGAGTCACAGAAGGGCACACATGACAGTTTATCATTACCAAAAAAAACCTTGTTTATGTAAAAATTTTTAGTCCTTTAGAACTCATGTGTCCTAATATTTTATGCCACAAATCAGTCATATCAGATTGCACAGAATTCACACAGGTCTTATCAACAGAGTTGGCATGACAAACATACAGGTTATTCAATTTTTTAGTTTTAAATAACACTAGTGGCCCCTTTATTATTCTCATTCAACCATTTTCAATCATCTTCTAATGCGGCATAGGAAATAAGGTTATTACATAAAGCAGGAATATGTCTAACATTTTTCAAAGTCAGAACAAAACCAATATCAAACTTCAAACAAATATCTCCAATACCAGCTATTTTACATTGTTTTTCATTATCAAGAGAAACATAGCCATTATCAATGTTTGTATAAGTAGAGAAAACATTCTTAAGTGGTTTCATGTGATAAGTGCATCCAGAATCAACCAACCAATCAGTTTCATTCATAGAGTATGCTTTCACAGAATTAACAGAAGCATCACCGCATTCTATTACCATAAGCACATCATCATAGTTCTCCAGAGAAACAGTGGCATTATTAACTTGTTCAATTGAGGACGTGTTATTCTTTTTAAACTTGTCCTTCTTAGGATGAGGGCAGTAAGCCTTGTAGTGATATTTTTCACCACAATTATAACAAATTATGTTCTCTTTATAGTTTGATTTTGATTTTCTCCTTTTTTTTATCTCTTCTGTGACCCTAGGAACTCCTATGCCTACTTAGTGATATACCCCTAAAATGCATAACCTCCCCACTAGGTGATTTAGTTCCTTTATGGGTTTTTATGTCTAGTTATTTACTCTTTAATCAACTTATAATAATATCAAGAGTTATAACATCTCTACCATATTTAGTGGCATATCTCACATCAGTGAATGTATCAGGGATACATTCAACGGTACAATAGGAGTGTAATCATCTATGTTTTTATCGCCTGTCAGTTTGATGTCTTGTAGTAATTATATAAACACATCAAGATTCTCATCAAGATCTTTATTTAAATCAATTTGAATCTGAATATTTTTCAAGCAAAAACATTTTACTGGGTAAAGAGGTTTCAGTGTAAATTTCTTGCAATTTTTCCCAAAGAAGCTTAGCAGAATCAAGTTTACCCAATTTTCTTAACACATCATCATACAGATTTAAAATAATAGAAGAGTAAGCAAATTCATCATCTTCCTTTTTTTTTAAAGCAGAAACATCTTCAGCATAAACATCAGTGTCAATTGCTTTGAAAACTTTTTATTGTATTAAAATCCCTTTCATTTTATGTTGTCATATTGAAAAATCAGATTTACCATTGGATGGTAAGTTGTAAGAAGCCACAGTAGCCATAGATACTCACAAAGAAATCACAAAAGGAAGACAAGGCACACAAGCAGAAAACACAGCGGAAGCAGCAGAGGGATAGTTACAGTCACACCAGCAGGTAAATCAGATATAGCAAAGAGCAACACAAAGCAGCAGATGATGATCAAACATGTAGGACAGCTCATAAATAAATCCAAGTCTCGACAAGGGATCCCCGACTGATAGGATCCCAAGAGCGCTCAAAGGCGCACGGTCAAGCTGCTTTTCACAGGGGAGTGTCCCACCAAGTTTTGTGGTGGATAGCAGTGAGATATGGCTCAAGGTTATCCTCCCGATAGGTACTCTTTCACACAATACCAAGTTTAGGTACTGTCTCACCCTGCAAGCAAACTAAGGGTCGAGAATTCTTACAACCCAGAGGAAACACACTCTGGGTTTATGGTTCCCTAGCACTGGTATTCAGCTTCCCTATGAACGACCATCGCAGCAACAACAGATCGGGTACCAAACCTGAACCAAGCTCTGATACCACTGTTAGGCGTTCATACCTGCACAAGAAACAAAAATACAGCACAAACAGAACACCAACTAACACTGGTACTCAATCTGCACCTGCATAAACCCGCAGCACAACAGTAACAGCCCGGATCTAGAAAGATCAAGGCTCGAGGCTCAATCATCGAGACACAGAAACCCCACGAGAAGCACAAAGCTTCACTGACCACGATATAGGACACAGAATGGGTCAAACGCACTCAAAGGAGACACCCCAAGCACACAGCCAGAACCAGAAGCTCATACGGCCAACCCAGCAGCCCACTGCGTCTTTATGAAGCCTATCTCTCGAGAATCGATTCTTCATAGAACTGAGCCAGAGACTCAGACAAGAAGGAACCGAAGTTCTCTCACCGAGATGTCACCAAGAAACTCCCGGAGAACAAAGTCCGACAAGGTCAAAGACAGAAAGGGAAAGATAGGTAGAATGAACAAAGGAGGCTAGGGTTCGTAGTCTTCTCAATGAGATACAACGGGGCAGCATAATATCAAGCAACGACGGCTGGGATGGGAGTAAATGTGGGCTTGGGCCACAAAATATGAGCCGACATACTTGGACCACACGTTCGCAATTCCTATAACCCATTTAGTGCCTTAAAAATATAAATTTTATCTGGGCTTTACATAAACTGTGAAAATATAAACTTTAAAAATATAAATTTACTTGTGTACTTGGTCGGATTCTGCTACGAAATCCGATTCGACATAGATATAATTGGGGGTAGGGTTTTACATAGACTATGAAATTATAATTATTATGATTTCTTGGCTATCAGGTACCCCTCCCAAATGCCCAGCCTACATATAGGAATGACAACGGGGCACATATAAGACATGTTTGAATCCAGACCCTTCCCAAATATCGGTGGATCCAATCGGGGTTGATCTGTTGGACCAGCTAGAATTTCTTCTTTGATATATATACAAGAAAAACATTCAGAAATTATACATTGATGAAATTACACTTCAGACTTATATATTAGTAGCATTTTCCAGACTCATAAACCGACCGGCCCATCACGAGATCATTTAAAAAAGTATGACTCCTTCCTATGTTATTTAAAAGGAAGAGAGTTGATTTTTTTTATTTTGGTCAAAAGGATTGATTTTAAGGGTATTTTAGTCTTTTTACATGTTTGATATTTGAAAAGTATAGAACAGAATTGATTTAAGTTAGTCTGGACTCGAACACTAGTACATGAATTGGGAAAGAGCTCTCATACCACTACACTAACTGTACATATTTAACATTTAATATAACTAATATATAAAATATATAAACCAATTGGGTCATGAACTTGCACTTGGTGGGTCGTGAAATTGCACTGGATGGGTCGTGAAATTATTAAACAAATACTATTCGGTCGCGTACTTAGATCAAAATAATTGGGTCGCGTATATGGGTCGCGAGTATGGATTGGGTCGTGATAAAGAATTGGATCGCGTATACAGCATCAATTGGGTCGCGATAAAAAATTGGTTCGTGGGTCGCGATAAAAAATTGGGTCGCGTGTACACTGATCGCGTATATACTGGGTCGTGTGGGTCGTGTTTGTGAGTGTAAATTTGGTCAGATATCCTCGCTTCCTTCCTTCGAATTAGAACAGATTTCACTGCCTCTCAGCTCTCACCCAAATCTCCCCCCATCACGAGTTGGGATCATTGAAAGAGAGAAGAAAAACATTGGGCATCATTTGATTCATAGATTTGGCGACATTTGATTCATTAGATTGTTATTTCTTAGGAGCAGCGGCATCTAAGAATCAAACGAATGACGTTAACAAATTTCAATGGGGCCGGTGTCGGCTTTGGTAATTTATTTCTTGAAAAAAAATCTCGAATTTGTTATGATAACGAGTTTTCTTGAAATGGGATTGGACTTCTCGTTCAGGTTTCGGAGTTGGCTGTGGCTTTGGTGTTGGATGGGGCTTCGGGGGTCAGTTCTCTATAACCTGCTCTTGAAACCTTTTTTTTTTTTAATCTGAGACTAAGTTAGCTTCTTGATTTATCGATTTTTGACCTTGAATTTTCTGAGCAGAGCTCCGGTGAAAAAGATTTGAGATTTTGTGCTGAGCGAAATGTGTGTGTAGTTTGGGGATTTCATGATGCCTGAGTTGCTCAGTTGTTTTGTTGGTTTTCCGTTGGTCCGGGCAGGTTTTGGCTTATTGTGATATGCTTCATTTTGTAACATTTCGATTACAGATTCTTTCAACCATAAACTACTCTCCTTTCTTGACCAAAATCCTCAATTGAAGCCTAACAAAAAACATTACTATTAGAAATGTAAGTGCAGTTTCATGTTTGACATTTGTGCATATATGTATCTAAGATTCGATTTGGTATAGTAAACGAGTTTGAGTTATCTGCATGAGGTTTTCATTCTTGAGACTCGCTAACGAAAGGTGCAAGCACATCTGAAGATTAGGGATATTGCAACTCAACTAAAGACATTTGGGGAAGGATTCGAATAATGATTTCCATGTAACTTCTTGATAGTATTTTAAATCCAGCACAATCATAATTGGAATTGCTTAACATGGTATATGGTGGATTAAACTCGCTTGGATTTGGTTCATTCAAACAAGTAATTTGAAATCTGTCTATTGAGGTCTTGAACTTCGATTGGCATGTAAATAATTAACAATTGATGATGCAAAGAACCCTCGATGGTTGTGAATAACTGCACACTAGTCGTTCTATGTTTTCCCCTTTGTCGAAACTAATTCTTCACTTTGTTATTGCGATGGGTTTCTGTAGTTTACAGTCCAAAGTGATGTTTTTTTACAAGATAGATGCCTGTTCTTCGTAGTTTGCTTGTAAACCAATGGTTTATTATCTTACGATCTCCAGACAGTCATTTCACATAGTCTACATCTTATATGACGTGTGCTGTGTACGCTATGGTATTTATACTACCTGTCTCATTCCATGTCTTTCAAAGACCTTTAGTGCTGTAGAACACTTGAATCAATCCATATCTGCGTCTAAGTTTGATAAATTTTGTGATATGATTTTATTGTAATTTAGTTGAAGCCATGTCTTCCATTAAGTTTTTTGGTGAGAAGTGATAGTTTATAATTGCATGTGTATGTTAGCCTTATCATTATGTTCTTTTAAATTCAACTATTGCTTGACATTAGCAGCAGCTCTCAGAAAGAGTAGGATATTTATCTGAGGGAATAGTACATTGTCTCCAGGAGCCCTTGAGTAGTCAACTTGGAATGTTTCCATATTTTCGGTCAACCTGTTATCATTGGCTTTCAAAATCCATAACATTAAACTAGGAAAGTACCCGTTCCTCGAAGAATAGAACAATGAACAAGAACCATGAAAGTAATTGTTTATTAGTTCTATGAAACATATAATTAATTTAATTATCTGAAAAAGGATTAGATTATAGAAAATTAAAGCAAGACTAATATATTAGTTGTTAACATTTCTTGGTTCATTTAAATGCTTCATTTGAGAAAGTTAATTTTATGTGAAGTGTGTCTTTCCAAATTGGAAAAATAGCATAAGATACTTCAAGATATTGCTCATGCTTATCATGGTCTTATCATTCAACTGTTGTATGAAATTGTGGGACACAATGCCGACAATTGGGAGATCTTTAAATAATAAATCTAGGAGGATATATTCAAGTACAATTTTGGGAAGTTTTAGTCAGTCAGCGACCAGGGATTATATCCATATAAAGCTGCTACGGATTGGTAACTGATATAGAGCTCGAAGTATTGAAGCAGAGACTTAGATGGCTTTAGGCTTTTCCGTACTTGGATGCAGAACGTTTTTCTCTTTTCTGCATGGTTTTATATATATTCCATGCTTTCTTAGTTTTTGTGGCTTTTGCAGATGTCCACACCAGATGATTAATTTGCCATTTTCAACATGCTTAAAGTAATTGCTAATTCCAGGCCATTTAAATTTGCAAAAGCCATGCTAAATTTATCATATCAGTTACACAAAATTTAAAGCCGGTGGCTGTTTGGTGTTATGGGTAAATCTGCTCATCATTTGTTGGTGAACATATATAAATTATATTTTTGGTGAACATATATAATTTATGTTTTTTCGCTTTACGTTTACATTTCAAAAGAGCATTTTCTTTAGTTAATCTACATGTTCGGCATAGGCATTACTGAGCTCACTGTCTTATAAATCATTACTATTTCCAATTTACTTCTACATTGGTACCTCACTTCATTTAATTTGAGTTTCGGGCTGTTGAGTTTTCAACCTAATATGTGTCAAATTGACGTAATATATTTTTCAGGGGCGCCTTTGCACTTCTTGGGAATTGGAGCCGGTAAAATCGCATCCAAAACGTTTTGGTGAAGTGCCTCACCCTCTATTTGTTTTTTTCCTATCCTTGATATATCCCTTTTATACTTTGACCTTTAGGTGGCGGCTGCGGCATTGGGCTAGGACTTGGTTGGGGATTTGGCTCAGCTTTTGGTAGCCAGTACCACAATTCAAGAGTAATATTCCGAGGTGAAGCATTTGAGAGTAAAACTAGTGTAGGAAGTGTTTCCAAGAACTTATTAGAGAACGTCAATAAAATTCACTCGTCTACTTGACATTTATACAGACCTACGTTTATAAAGTATTGAAAAAGTTTTAACCTGAAAATGCAACTTGAAATGTGTATTTGATCGAATTTACACTAAACCAAACCTGCTAGTTCATTATTGTACCCTACTTGATATTCTATTCTCCGCCAAGCATCTTTTGTTGAATTTGTTGGGTCTCGAATTTGCCGGTAGCCCCGTTTCCATCCCTTTTTTTCGTGTAAGTGCGATATCATAAGTCAAATGTGGTGTGTCTGCAGATACTAAAACACAGCATCGCATGGCACATAGGTATGGCCAAGCATTGCAGTGTTTAGGTATGAGTCGAGGCACGACCAATTAGCGAAGTATGCAACTTGGTCATGAAGTTCAAGTGTAGGTGCAATTATGTTGGTGATAAAATATATGTAGATGTTTTCAGATATAAGATCAAGTTAGTATACACCTTACCGACAAAACACATGAGACGTCGAAAAATCAGCTCCGAAATTGAGTAAATACTATTATCAATTAATTTCCCTCAAGTCATCTTGTGATGGGGAAAGAATATGTCCCATCGGGCGTGGATATCCACTTTAATTTTTATTTTTTTGAAGAATATCATTTAAGGTAAAAGACGTGAATTACAAATATATTGGGTATACCCAGGGATAACAGATTAATGTTCAAATAAAATACATCAAAATTTATGAAGTGTTATCAGTGCTACACTTGAATACTATGCAAGATCGTAATCTGAATTTTGCGAAAAACCGCAATGGCATCCAACCGTTCCTCTTCAAAGTAAACTCTGTTCTGGAGGTTCCAGACATGGTAGATGGTAGCAGCAGTAGAGACTAATCTGAGCTTAGCATTGGCGTTGTTGCCGCACAGTTTACCACGGAAACCTCGGAAAATGGCTTGTCAGTATGGAGACAATCTATAATATTGATCCAACGTTTAACCAGGAACTAGATTCTGTTGGTAAGGTCACATTTGAAGAATAAATGGTCCAGTGTTTCATCATGCAGTTCGCATAGAGCACAATGCTTGTCCGGGACAAAAGGCAACCGGTCACGAGTGAGTAGTTTGCCATGAGGAAAAAGCCAGAGTGTAAACTGGTGTTTAGGCACAATAAAGGATTTCTAGACGATAGGCTTCCACGGCCAGATCCTCGCTTTGGTGGTGAGGAAATCATATGCAAGGCCAGTGCCATGACAATCAGCAGACCACGCTTCAAGCAAAGTTGTCATATTGGAGCTAGAACCAGCCAAGGAAGAAATTGAGTCTCTAACCTAAACAAGTTTCTTGAATAGTATGGAATCATCTTTTTTAGGTTGCCAAATATGGAAGTCGATCCTAGCGGTGCGATACCCATTTTATCCAAAACAAGTCCTTTTTCGTATGTATCTTCCACAGTTTTTGCGAGAAGAGCTTTGTTCCAGCATCTAAGGTCCTTCAATCCATAGCCACCATCGTCTTTGTATAGGCAGTCTTCCAAGCAATTGGTGGCCTATAGTGTTCCATAGAAATTTCCTACAGATTGTGTAGATCTTATCGATGACATAGCACAAGATGGACACTATCAAGAGCCAAAAGCATTCAATTTCCTGAAGCACGGTTCGGAAAAGTTCCAATATGCCAGCATAGGAGAGGGTCTTCTTCGGCCATGAAAGCAGTCTTTGCCATATGTTCTCAATGAGTTCACCAAAGTCAACACATCGTAACTTAGCCGAGGAGAAAGGTATACCAAGATCTCAGAAAGGAAAAGATCCACTTTAATTATTGTTCTCATGTTGTTCGTCCCAAACTTATAGAATTAAAATCCACTAATGCTACATCAGCGATTAGAACATTTCCATTTTTTGTTTGTTTGTCACAAACTTATAAACTTCTATCATATTTAATCATATCTTTGTAATGTTAAGTTATTGTTTATGTTGGATCTGGAAATGGATTAATCTTAATTTTGATGAACACAAAACTTGTTATTATGTTTGTAATCTGTTTATTTGAGTGTGCAGGCGAAGCAGGAAAATATCAGAATAGAGCCGAGCAGATCATCTGAATAACTTTATAGTATAAACGAAAAATCTGCTCAGTTGAGAAGAATAGTGGATCGGTTTAGAGATGAGAAGGACAGTTCAGTTCAGATAGCAAGAAAAGTTCAGATCAGTTGAAAAGAAAAGTGTATCAGTTGTAGAGAACAACTCATAATATAATAGAATAAAAATTAGCCGAATAGAACATATAAGATCAGATCAGTTCAGATCACTTCAGTTGAGGAGTTCAGTTCAGTTCAGATCAGTATAGAACAGTTCAGTTAAGAAGAGCTTAAAGGTTCAGACAAGAGTTCAGAACGGTTGAGAATAAAACAGATCAGTTCAGAGCAAGATCAGAACAGATAAGATGAGATCAGAGAAGTGAATCAGTTCAGTTCAGATACACAGAGCAGATGATTAAGATCAGATGAGAACAGTGTAGTTCAATGATCAGATCAGGTCGGAGCTGTGCATCAGATCAGTTCATTAAGAAGTGAAGAGCTTAATTGAAGACAACAAATCAACGGAGTTCAGACTTGATCCGCTCATACTACCAGTTCTGAACGACAAAACCGTTTTAATAAGCATTACTCGGACTGAATACAAGAGGTTCACACTGATTTGTCGTATATGACAAAGATCAGTTTAGTAAAGTCAAAGATAATAAATATCTTCAACTACTCATATACTAATAAATGACGACAAGGACACAATGTCAGAACTTTATGAAGCATTTTCAAATGACTATAAATTTGTGTCCAACATGTTAGAGTAGATGCCCAACTAGCTAACTTGTGGCGTGTGGGTTCTTGTTGACTCTATGTATAACGATCTTTATTTATGAAATTCGCATTCTTTTATGACATTCTTTATCTTCATTATATGATTACAATTGTTGGATAAAAACCTTGAATGTACTATACGTGTATGTTAGATGTGATAGTGGATTTGACGGCTATCATGAAACACATCTAATAGTCACTGTGTATTCTGAACATGTTCCTAGTCGATTGGAATGGATTAAGTCCGAGGTCTTGATTGTACAGATTAGTCATTATTATTCGAAATTTCATTGAAACTCTACATGATAGGTGCCTCGCTTTGATCCGTTTACCGACTCAGTTGGGATCATCAGGTGGCGGGATTGGATGAGGTCCCGATGCATGTAGGAGTCGATGCTTCGTTGTCGAGGATTCATCGCTCGCCCTTGTGCATGGATATTCTTGTTAGAGTAGATGCCCAACTAGCCAACTTGTGGCGTGTGGGCCTTTGATGACTCTTTGTGTAAAACAATCTTTGTTTATGAAATTCACATTTTATATGGCATTCTTTATCGTCGTTGTTTTTATAATGTTAACAATTGTGTTCAATAAAGACCTAGAATGCACCATAATATATGTTAGATGTGATAGTGGATATGATGGCTAACATGAAACACATCTAATAGTCACTATATATTCTAAACTTGTTCCTAGTCGATTGGACCGAAAAAATAAGGATAGAGCCGCCCGAGTTTGAGACTAGCATCTGCGATTTGAAGTACCACGTTTCATTGGCAGGAAACATTGTGATGTTCTGAGCATGCAGATGGATGGTTTGCCTGGCGAACTATCGAACTACCCTCGTTCCGATTCTCCAAGTGGTTACAATTTGTCGAGTGGAGAGTCCGAGGTCTTGGTTGTATGGATTAGTCCTTACTACTCGAAACATCATTGAGGCTCTACGTGATTAGTTACCTCACTTTGACTCATTTACCGACTCCGTGAGGGTCATCAGGTGTCGAGATTGGGTGAGGTCACGAAGCATATGGGAGTCGATGCCTTGTTGTCGAGGATTCATCGTTCGCCCTAGTGCGTGATATCATATGCTAGCTGAGGAGATAATAGTGTGACAAATTTCTGGCCAGAGTACTCTTGTGCTTCAGTGTAAATGAGTTTACCTGGTAGCACTCGCGATGTCGCTATTCTGATCTCCAGAATGTATGCATGACTATCGAATCTCTAACGACTCTCAATTTACCAATGGTCGTTGATTCGATCGGGATATATGAGTTGAAAGGACCGTACTATACTCTAACCATGACCGAATGGTTCTTGCAAGCACTATCAGTGATACCTACCATGGTCCGATGGGTAGATCAGAAAAATGTGTTTTCTGATTCACAATGAGTTGTGAGCCCACGGTTAGCTGTATCCCTGAACCATTAAGGGTCACAGAATGTACTGGTTTACCAATTCTCGTGCAGACAAGGATATGGTACTCAAAGTGTTGAGTATAGTAGGAGGAAGGTTGGGAGTATGACTTCCCAAAAGTAGCTAAGGGAGTAGGACTTCCATATTTAGCTAATGAGAGTAAAACATGTCCTATATAGATTTAGTGGTCCGAAAATTTGATTTTGCATCATAATGATCAGTTTTGTGAACCGAGCACATCGGTGATATCTGATCATCGATCGGGATTATGATGAGACCACAATCGAGGAAGTCGAACCGAATGTTCACAGTTCTAGTTGAACCGAATGTTCACGGTTCGAGTTGAAACGAATGTTCACAGTTCTACTTGAAACGAATGTTCACAGTTCCACTTGAAACGAATGTTCACAGTTTTGTGTACATCAAACTCTTTCCCTCAATCTATAAATATGGCATGAAGGGAGAAAGAAAAACACAAAACAAAAGCTATTCAGCAAATTCTCCCCCTCTCCTCCTCTCCCTCCTCCCGCCGCCGCCGCCGCCGTCGCACTTCGCTGCGATCGTCCTGGCGAGGAGGTTCTGCTCGCGAAATATTCATTGGGATTCTGGTGCATTCCAACGAATGAATTGGAAACCGGTCGTGGACCTGATTAGGAGCAACCAAAGAAGTGCTATTTCCATTTAAGAAATAGTCGGAGCGAGGCGCCTAGTCGCCAGACAGGTATATTCTAAACATCATATGAATGTTTGAATTATTATATAGGTGTATTGACCGTTCCCGGGCTCCTAAACTTTTAATTCTTCCGCTGCACCCTGGGAGCGGGATCCGGATCCGCCGCTGCGCCAACAGTCCTTTGCTATCTAAGGAGATAATAGTGTGACAAATCTCTGACCAGAGTACTAGATGTGTTTTAGGTGAATGGGTTTACCTAGTAACACATGCGATGCCACTATATGATCTCCAAGATGTATGCATGACTATCGGATCTCTAGTGATTCTCGTTTTACCAATGGTCCTTGATCTGATCGGGATATTTGAGTTGTAAGGACCGTACTGTACGCTAACAATGACCGACTGGTTCTTGCAGGCTTTATCAGTGATACCTAAGGAATCATGGGGCGATGTTGCTAGACGCTTTACCATGATCCGATGGAGAAGTTCGAAAATGTGTTTCGGAGTCACAAATGTTGTGAGCCCATGGCTAGTTGTATCTCTGAACCATTGAGGGTCACACAAGTACTGGTTTCTCACAATGATGGACTTGAAACCAATGTTCATTGGGCCTGGGCCCGACCCAAGCCCATTAACCTGGTTTAAGCCCATGGAAAATCTATAAATAGGGGCCCTGGGATATTCATTTTACTCGCACCAAAAGTTATATTGACAACTAATCCTCTGGGTTGAGAACTCTCTTCTCCCCTTTAGTTATATTTTTCCTTCTCCTCCTCCCTTCCCTTCGCCGCCGTCACCACCCGTCGCAGAAGCCGTCGCTGTCCATTGCCGCCATCGGAAGTTGTTCCGACCGTCTCGATGAGGAGATTCCGTTCGTGAAACTTTCGTTGGTTTTCTAGTGCAAGCCAACGAAGGAATTGAGATTTCGATCGTAGATCGGATTAGGAGGCCGGAGTTGTTCAACCGTTGAAGTGTCAATTCCCTCGTGGAACTGGTCGGAGCCAGGCGCCTAGACGCCAACAAGGTAATCTTCTAAACATCCTATGTATGTTTAGATTCATTATTTAGTGTATTGATCGTTCTCGGGCTCCAAAAATTTTAAACTTCCGCTGCGTTCCGGGAGCGGGATCCGGATCCGTCGTTGCGCCAACACAACATTCATATCAGTACAGAAGCTATAAATACACCTGAACTGAAGACGAAGAAAGAGACTCTCAGAAGTTACGTATGTGCACAGAGTGGCGGTTCAGACGATAATAGAAAGAGCAGCTGTGCACCAGCAGATGTCGATATAAGCTGAATATCATGAAGAATACGACAATGTATTAGAATACACTTGAAGAGAATATTCTCTCACACACATTCATCCATAATATACAAGTGCTGAGCGAATCAGATTAGATGAGTGAATGTAATTCAAATATACAATTTTTTTCTTGGTACGAAAACGTAAACATAGTGTCTGTAGTCTTCACAGACATTAAATATCTGCAACTCGGAGAATAGGAGTCTCAGTTTGGGCAGTGTGGTAAGTTCCAACGGAGGTAGGTTTGTACAAGCTATTGTATAAATCAAAGTCTTCTAGTGAAGCCTTCTAGTTTGGAAGAAGGGAAGATGTAGAAGCGGTGACATCGAAGTTCCTTAAACAAACCTCTGCATACTATTTACTACTTTACTTGATGCGTTTTAACCCGTTTTTAATTTCAATCTGCAGGGAGTATGTCGAGTAATCTTCGCTTGGTATTTCAAACCAGACACGATATACTATCGGTGCTGAAAATCTTTCAAGAACCTAAACTATTGTAGCTTCAATCTTATTTCAGATCGAACACGACTTTCGTTATGTGGTTCTTTAAAATGACTTTTAAAACGTGCGATCTGATCCGATCCCTTCGGAAATACTCAACCTTTTAGCTCTATTAAGTAAGTTTTGAAAAATATACGATCAATTTTTGAAATAATTAAATGGATAAAATAAAAAGTATGCAACATTTTTGTTTTTCAATTATTTTTTGATCTTAGTGAAAAAAAATAGGGACAAGGGGAGTATGATTCTATAACTTATGTTGTGCTAAAATAGTCATAATTTTTCAAGTGATTCCAATTACTCGTCCCTTAAAATGTTTAGAATTTAAATGATTAGATTGAAATTAAGGGTTAGAGAGCTTAAGAGCATATTTAACGATTTTAATTATTTTTTTACAAAACTACAAATAGTTTATTGAATTGAGAAAAAATAATAAACATAATAAACTAACAATGTGTGACATGCCTTTGAAAAGTATAACCAATTATTACAATGATAGGGTACGTAGAGGGTCGTCCGGCACATAATTTACTCACAAATTTCTCAAATTAACACATATTAATGGTCAAACTGGACAAAAACTAATTAAAAAATAAATTGAATTTAAACTATATTAATAGAACAAATACTAAAATAATTTAAGCTCCGACAGCAAAGAAAGACGCGGCTTCTTGTCGGCGTGAGGGCTTTCCATACACTCCGGCATCACCGGCAAATTCAGGTCAAAATCCCGATGAGATACGGCGGCTCCCTCGTATGATGCAACTCTGTTGCCGCAGCCGCCTTCGTAATGGCGGCGCATGTGTCCTCCCAAGGCCTGTCCGGTGGGAAAGCACTTGTGGCAGATGGAGCATTCGTGGGTTTTACCTCCGGAAGCGGCTGCAGCGGAAAAAGAGGTGGAGACGGCGGCTAAGCTGCCGTCGCCGCTGGTTTTCCGATGGCCAGCCTTGTGTCCTCCCAAGGCTTGGTAAGACCTGAAAGCCTTGTTACAAACTGAACACCTGTACACTGAATTCTCAACTGACTTCGCCGCTTGCGGTGGCGGGGGAACACGGGAGGCAGCGGCGGAGTTGGAGGCACTTGAGGCGCCGCCGCCCCTAGCCAGCATGATGAGGCAGAGAGCTAAGTAGTCGTCTTCATTGATGGGCTCCTGTTGACGCTTGGATCGCTTGCCTTTGTTCCATGATGACTCCTCGTAGCGGCGGCGTGGTGGAGATGATTGACACGTCGGTGGTGGATCAGTGGCGGAGTTCACAGCTTCAACCGCCATATAATTATATGTCAATAGATATAAAGAAGAATGTTGTTATTTTCAGAATGGAGAAAGTGAGTATCAGTTGCATTTATATACATTCTAAGGAGGGAGGGAAGGTTCTTTACAAGTGGGAACATACGTATATATATTGTTTCATAAACTCTACTTTACCGTAAAATTTTACATATAAAGTGAATTGTGTGTAATATAAAAATTATGAGCTAACCACTATATATATATCAGATATTTTTGATAAAAGTTATGCTTACCAGACAGAATGAGATTTTTCTAACCCCATTCCATTCTTTTGCATCATTTGTAATGTGAATATACATTCTAGTGAGAAAGTTTGTTCCATTTTATGGCAATAGTCATTCATATTACATTGGTTGGATTACCCATTCCAATCCTTTCAACTTGTATGTATTTTAGTTTAAAGGATTTTAATATAGTTATGATCTATCAAGAGGTTGTGCTGCATACAGCTCTTAAGATAAATTTGCCATTTAAAATGCACTCTTTATATCCATTTGAATAACAATAATACAAATAATTTTATAATTATTAAAATAAATAAAATTAATATTTAATCATTATAAAAAATTGTAATAAATAAATAATGATGATAGTGTTAAAACTAATAAATGGAATATTATGACTAATTAATTTATAAATTATAAAAAATAAATATTAAAAGTAAGCAATAGGTAAACAAATAACGAAATATTATTTATGATGACATTAATAACAATAATGAATATTACTATTAGTTCAGTTCATAAAAATTTTGTTTTTTATAACAATAACAAATCGAAAATTAATTTTAGGACAAGGAAAAGAGTTTATAGAATACTTTGATTTATATACCTTCCGGTCGAACCCACTTTAGAGCTAAGACTTACCATTTATCTAGTGTAAAACTCCTAGTCCATACCAACTGACTTACAAATCACATGCTGATTAAATAGTGTAAAACTTGACAAGATTTAATTTTGTTGAAGTTCTATAGAATATGTATATTTTTCCCATTTACTTTTATTACAGCAGAAGTCATACTACTTTGTGAAATTTATCATTTATTTAATTGTTGAAGTATATCTAGCTAACACTCAAATTTGACTAAATTTTGTAGTAGTTATTCCACTTAATTAGGGAAATTGTCCAACAAGATTGACCACATTTGATAGAGTTCATTTCCTCTAAAGTATTGCGTCAATTGTTGGAGTGCAATGAGAAGAACTGAGACACTTGGCAGTTGAGCTGATCTATGGCTATAACATCACCACCAAACAAAAGTTAAATGAGTTTTTAAACAAATAAATTTCCAAATTTGAGAAATATAAGACATTATTCTACATAAATTTCCTTAAGTTTGAGATTTAATTTTTATTTTTTGTTTTGGTTGAAAAACTAAGATTATGCAGATGAATGTGGCATGGGCAGAGAGGATAGGTTGCTTGAGGTGCAAGTTGATGAGTAAGGGAAGTGAGAGACTAGCGTGGGCGACTAAGCAAAGTCGGGAGCTCGGTCTAAGTCAAAACTACAACGCGCTTCTTTTATACAAATTATTGACTTAAAACTACAATATAGTATAATTGAGGCAAAAGAACAATGATAAATATGTGGGAAATAACTAATTAGGGTTCACTTTAATTTATGGGTTAATTTTCAAATCAGGTGAGTTATTATAAGTATCAAAGAGAGGATATGACTTATAGTTATTTGATGTAAACCGAATTTTGCTCAGCTAATGAGCTGCCACCACGTTATACCATCAGGTCGAGAGGTCGGAAGATCTGTTCTTGGAGAGTAAGCTGAATGAGATCTGCTGGAGCTGAACTAAGAGGAAACTACTTGGACAAGTCACTAGTAGGGAGGTATCACCAGCCACAATACAATATAGCTCGAGGAGTATCAGATGGCACGTCGGGAGCTCTGTCCTCGGGGGATGAGTTGGACGTCTTTCATGCAATGATCTACAACCAAAAACACTGATTGTTAAATGATCTACAACCAACGAATGCCTTCTGATGCTTAAGTCAGCCTGGGTGATCAAGAAGATATGTAGTGCAGAGAATGAGTCTGCTGAGTGTGTTGTTAAATGAGAATATCTGGGTATTTATAGGAGAGCCAAGAGGTTGCGTGTTAAAGTACCTGGGTAATCATGAGCCGGGATGGGCTTATCAGGCCATGCGTGTACGCTACCCTACCACATGTACGCAGGGATGGGCTTGCAGCTTTGTCAGTGCACTAATCATGAGTTATACAAGAGGACCAAGTTGCTTGTGTGGGGTCGCTGTCAAGGCCAGACCACTTGTCCTGACGTCAGGTCGGGAGACTATACTTGTGCAGACTCGTCACACCTCGAGGTCCAGAGGTGCCCTGGGAGGACTGCCTGAGGTGTATCGTGGGTGCCCACAGAGTGTCTGTTTAGGTGTATTCTGGCCAAGGAATGTTTAGACCTTTATCCCGAGGTGACGTGCTCAGTCAATGAAATTCTCCCGAGGACCGAGGTTGCCTGGTGAAGCCAAGATGGAAGATTACCAGTGACGTTTTAAGATAAGCTATTTCCTCGGGTTCCGAAGTAAAAATTATTGGTGGTATCATTATTATAAGTACCCACAAGAGAGGATATAACTTATATACCACAGTGGGTGCTTTAAATTGAATAATATCATGGCGTTATTGACTAGCAAAACCAATAGACAAGTCAAAATATCTTTGTGTATAAAGAATGAATATATCGCCAAAATTTTATAATGAATATATATGTTTAAAATTTTCAAGTAAATCCACATGGAATACTATTTCATGCTGAGATTTGTTACTTTTATTTTTATTAAAATAAATGTTCTAAGTTTTGGTGATAACAACGAATTTAAGATGAAGCTAAACAGATCACATCACATAGAACCTAACAGGGTTTAAGTCTCAGATCAGATTATAGCTTACCTGAGTTTGGATATTAGAACAGAGCAGGGGCATTTCTAGAGGTGGGCTGGATCGGCTTCCGTCCAGTCTATCCCAGCCTTTATAGATATACTATATATATATGTGTACATATGTATATATAAGATTGAGTTTTTGCTTATCTTAGTCCATCCACTCGAAGCTCAGTCTAGCCCAACTCTTAATATACTATACATATGTGTATATATATAAGATTGAGTTTTGTTAGCCTAGCCCACCCACTCAATTATTTATCCACTGGAACGGAGTATATTGGAACATATCAAAACAATTCAAGCTTAGTCAACAATGATGGAAAATGGGCAAGACCCAAATTAATTAATCGAGATATAACTGTCCGACGAAAGTCAAATTGACTTGAAACTTGAATCTGAGTTTCGAGTAGATAGTTTTGAAATATTAATCTGCTCAAAATCGATTTTAGGTGAATGGAAAATTTAAAGTAATTAAAGCCCAATTATTGGGAAATGTGAAACTGTCCCACATCGGGAAAACAGCCTAGTCAAACATTCCTTATATATAACTTCGTATTATGTATAAATAATTAATACAATTGTAATAGATCTGAGAAGGTTCCTCGAGGGCGAATAGGTACGAAGCACCTACGAGCCCGCGCCCGCGCCCGCGCCCGTCCCTCGCACGAGCCCGCGCCCGCACCCGTGCTGGTGCCGATGCACGTGCACGTCGCACTGTCGCAATGGGCATTTTGAGGTGCACTTAAATTTATGCTCCAGTGGCAAACACAGGATGACTGGGTAGTGACGTGGATACGATGTGGCGGATGAGTGGACAGTGACAAGGCAGAATGTTAACAACCGTTGGATCGGATATAAATCGAAGGGGTGTGATGAATCACGAAGCATTGTGACCTGAACCGCTAGATGGATTGTGAAAAGACACGATCCAGGCCATTGGTGAAACGAAACAATCTGGAGCGTCTGATTAGGATGGACGGATGCGATTTGTTCAATCAAGGGGTTGCATAATGAAAGGTCATGATCCTTCAAAATGGACACAATCTGGACCATTGGATGTAGATTCAATGGCTACGATTAAGCATTTTCGAAAGAGACATGACTATTCACCAAAAGCCCCCTGTCTGTTCAAAATCTATAAATAGGACCCCCCAGAATCTGAAATAACACACCAAAAAATCCTATCATTTCATACACCCTTATTCTTATACTTTCTCTGCATTCTAAGTCCAAAAAGCATATGAAAAACTTCGTTGTTCTCGTAATTTGGTGTGCTCCTATTACGATAAGTTCGTCGTTGTATCTTGAGAAACGATTGCCACTACAGTAAGCACCTGGACGGGGTAATATCGTTTTAAAGAAATAGTGTACAACACTAGCCTCGACGATCTATATTCTATAAAAAGTGCCTACAAGTTTAAAACAATATTGACGTTGTACTGACATGGCATCCGTAAATGCAACTATGTCATCTACTGCTGTGCATGGGGAGAAGCCCGAGAAATTCGATGATTCTTAATTAAAAATATTGCAACAAAAGATGTTGTTCTACTTGACCACCTTGAACCTGGTACGGTTCTTGCGTGAGGATGCCCCGATTGTCGCTGAATGAGAATGACAAGGACAAAGGCAGCCTTTGAAGCATGGGGACATGGTGACTTCCTCTGTCGTAACTATTCTGAATGGACTGGATAACGCGTTGTACAACGTGTACGGTCCTATGACAAAAACAAAACTGTTGTGAGAATCCTTGGAGAAAAAGTATAAAATTGAGGGTGCCGGACTGAAGATCTTTCACTTGTTCTTCAAAAAGTGTACTTCAAAACTAGTTTTTTAAAAATATTTTTCAAAAATATTTTATTAAATCTTGTCCAAACACATACTTTGAGTTTTTTTAACTTTAAAACTACTAAAAACGTTTTTATAAAACGTGTCCAAACGGAGCCCTAGTCTTTGTTGATGAAATCAAGTATAGGAGTGATACATCTGTACTTGTCAAACTATTTCGACAAATATATAAAAGAAATGATATGGTGGGCACCCAACATGGGCACCAGGTTGACGTGACAGCACCAAAAAGTGCCACGTCAGCCTGGTGCTCATATGGTATCCATGTTAGGTGCCCACCATATCAAATTTAATATATAATATATAATTAGGACCACAAATTTAATATATAATATATAATTAGGACCACAGTCATCGATATATAATTATTTGTCCCCACTACCCATCTCTATTTAATACCAATTTCAGGAGGTAAATATATCGAGAAGGTGAGCTGCACTCACAGCGGGCACATTTTAGCCTTCACCACCGAGAATTCTGCAATGGCGGGCTCAGCCAATCTCAAGTCCGACGCGCTAATGGAGCAGATGAAGCTCCACATGTCCACCGATGCCGGGAAAAAGCTCAAGGAGACGATCGGACTCGTTTATCAGATCAATATAGCTCCCAAGGTTGGTCAATTATTTTCAAATTTCTATCCGATCGTGTGGGTTTATTTGTAGTCGAATAGACTTATTTGTTCTAGTTGATTTTGATTTTGATTTGTTTTTGCTCGTTGGTTTGAATTGGCAGAAGATTGGATTCAATGAGAAGTCGTTTGTGGTTGATTTGAAGAGAGGAGAGGTTAAAGAAGGTTAGGGTTCTTGTGTTCTTACTCGATTACATGTTCCTGTTGATTGAGGGCAAGAATTTGTTCCAAGTAGAAGAGAATTTAGTTTGATTTGAGTGAAGCTGCTTTCTGATCGAAACATTTGTAGAGTGGAAATGGATTTTCAAAATGATCCGGAGGGTTTGAAGTAGTTGTTTTGGATTAGAAATATTTAATCCAATTTGAAAACAAATTGAAATTGGATATTATGCAAATAAATATAGGGTATATGGATTGGTGGATTTGGATTTCAGGACTTTTAATCCGTAATAGTAAATCTATCAAGTAGGTTTGGATAGGTTTATATAGAATGGATTTTGAATCCTTAGCGTCTTTGCTATTTTTCATGTCATTGCAGAGTCATGTTAGATACTTCTTTCCAATACTTCTCTCGAAGCCGACTGGACTTAATGATAGGCTCCATTTGGATCTCAAATCCTTGCTGCAAATCAACTCAAATTGTATAGTTTTTTTCTTATCCATGTATTTCAAATTTGATGTAGCCAAATTAACCTCAGCCGAGAGCTAATACCAACACGTCGAGAGGCTCGGTCACGTCGGGCGACTGGGGGACTGGTTTGCGTTCTCCTGGACGTCTGCGACCACAAAAAACTCGTCAGAGGGCGCCGGAAGTGTGTCCGGCGAAGTCCCTCCGATGCTTAAGTCAGGCGACGAACGAGAGCAGTATATGAACTGAATGCAAGAGTGTGCAAGAATGAGGGTGTGTAGAATGTGGGAGCAAACCTGGTATTTATAAAGGGACTAAGTCGGTGGGGTGGAGCGGAGAGTCTCGGGCGTGCGGGATCCGTCTCCGTGCGAGTCCTAGACGAAGAATTGAAGTATAGGAGTATGTGTACCTGACGTCGGGACCAGAGGCGAAATCCATAATTGAAGGAAATCTCGATCCTCGCGTCGCCGCACTTAAACCGCCGATAAAGAGACACGTGTGCGGCTGGATTGAGGTCGGGTTGTGTTTTCGGGAGAAAACCATAATCTGCGTGACATCGTTTCCTAGCCGTTGATAAGATCTGAGCGAACGGTGTAGATGGAGGAGGTCTGACGACCGTAGGCGACCGTTGGGGTCCCGATGCGATCTGGACCGTTGAGAGGTGTGAGATCGGACGGTCAAGATCATCCCCCCAATTCTTATAAATACTCCAACTTCGCACTTCATTTCTCACTTTCACCTTCAACCGCACCGTTACTTAGCCAAAATCTTCTCTCGCTCCCAAGCACTCGACCTGTTTTCCCGATCTCCGTCCCATTACTCTAGTAAGTTATAACTTTCTTTGAATGATGTCTTCTCCTTCCGATAGTCTCGTAAGTAGTACTGCCGCATCAATAGAGAGCACCCCTCCCCCTCCCGAGGTGGAAGAGCCCTGGCTTCCCGAGCCTGAGGAACTCCCGAGCGTCCCCTGGTATGAGGAGAAATCCTCTAACCTGAAACTATCTGACATAGCCATAATTAAGGAGATGGGGGGTACCATGGGTAAATTCGAAGTGGTTCTTCCCCATCCCGACGAGAGGGCTCATCACCCTCCTCCGGGCCTCCACACATTCTACATGAACCAAATAGAGATGGGCCTCAGGTTCCCGATCCCGAGGTTCATCGCCGTTCTGTGCCATTACATAAAAATTAGTCCGAGCCAACTAGCCCCGAACTCGTATAGTTTCCTGCTAGCTCTGGCCATCGTCTTGAGCTATCACAAGATCCCCTGATCCCTTACGTCCTCATGCAATTAGTCCAGAGGTTAGGACCCGGGAAGTTCTACATCTCCCACAAGGGGATCATACATTTATTAAGGGGAACCCGAGCTCCCACAAGGGATGGATGAGCAGGTTCATTTACATTAAACGGGATGCGAAGAGGGACCCGTGGAAACGTGAGATGTCCTGGAGGGACAATGTATTCACCCTCACACCCCGAACTCCCGATCGAGCCCCGAGCCTGACCTCCTTCCTAGAGGCTATGCGCGGTAAGAGCTACAATGCTCCCGAGCTGATAAAGGAAGATCTCCCGTGCTTCTTCAAGTTTAGCAGGAAGGGGGTCGAGCTCGTCGGGGACCTCGGTATAGTTGTGTCTGGCTCTACCTTATACACCCGAGCCTGTGTCTTGCCCGAACTAACGCTTTCCTTATTATTTCTTTTGCAGACGAACGCATGGGGAAGGCCGAGATGCTGCAGTTCATAGAAGAAACCGAGGGGGAAGCCGTGCCCCCCCAAGAAGGCAACGAAGAAGAGGAGGGCTCCTACCCCGACCGAGAAGGAGGCCCGTCGGGAGAAGAGGAAGAAGAAGAAGGATGAGGCATCGGCCTCCGGGGCCCGAAGAGCCTCGACCACGGAGGAGCACCGATCCCCGACGCCTCCCATCCCGACGACTGAGGGGTGTCCTGACCCGACGCAAATCTTCGATATTCCTGAGGTCTCTTCTCCCGAGAGGGGATCGATGAAGGAGTCGGGCCCTGGACGAGTCCCTCCCTTCAGCTACCTCGAGGATTCGTTGGTGGTGGCCCCGATCAAGAGGTCGGGTGTAGCAGACGCAAATTGATGAAGAAACGCCTAGCTAAAATCCTGAAAACAGTTTATGCTCCCAGTTGGCAGAAGATTAAACCACTGTTGTGCAGCTCGGACCAGAGTGGTGAGAAAAATTCTGCACTTGATAGGATCGGAATACCGGTGGAGGAGTGCAGCGTTCTCAAACCGGGACAAGTGCTCCTCGGGATCTCCCATCCCGTCATACTCTCCTACGCTCGGGTATTTGAAGTGCTGGGGCAGCTCGGCATCCAACACCTCAACAGAGAAGGGCACCTCCCGAGCAGGCGGGGGAGGAGGTGCCGAGCTCCTCTCCTTCCTCAGACTCTCCAATTCTTCACGCAATTTCCTGATCTCCTCGAACTGTTGATCAGGCGGTGGTCGCGATTCAGCCCTGTCAGCTAGTATCTGCGCCACAGTGGTCGCTACCAGTTCTACTATCTGGGCGACAGTGAGAGTGGGTTCTCGGACCCCTGAGTCATACTTTCCGTGCGGCTTGTCTCTCCAGTATTACCCTGAGTTCTAGTCCTCTTCGGTGGCATTTTGTATTCTTTCTTCTATTCGTTCCCACAGACGGCGCCAATTGATGTAGCCAAATTAACCTCAGCTGAGAGCTAATACCACCACGTCGAGGGGCTCGGTCACGTCGGGCGACTGGGGACTGGTTTGCGTTCTCCTGGACGTCTGCGACCACAAACAACTCGTCAGAGGGCGTCAGAAGTGTGTCCGGCGAAGCCCTCCGATGCTTAAGTCAGGCGACGAACGAGAGAAAACGAGAGCAGTATATGAACTGAGTGCAAGAGTGTGCAAGAATGAGGGTGTGTAGAATGAGGGAGCAAACCTGGTATTTATAGAGGGACTAAGTCGGTGGGGTGGAGCGGAGATCTCGGGGTGCGGGATCCTCTCCGTGATTTTCGGGGATCCTGTTGCACAAACAAGGAAAGCCGGAACGTCCTAGGATTCTTTAAATAAGGAAAGACGTATCTTGGTAGGATTCTCCTTCACGTCGGGCCAGAGTCCTCGGGCGATATCCCGAGCTGAGCGTGAAGCCTCGGGGCTGGGCTCCGACCACCGCCTGTGTGGTCCTCGGGAGATATCCCGAGCTCGATGACGTAAGTCCTCCGACAGTTTTCGATCTTCTGCCAACCGGGAGCATAAAGTGTTTTCAGGATTTTAGCCAGGTGTTTCTTCATCAATTTGCTAGCAGCAAGAAACAACCGCTGACTACGTTAGATCTGATTACTGTGAAGCAGAAGGAGCAGGAGACTCTTCGGGAGTACATCAAGCGCTTTAACAGAACTATCATTGAGGTGTCGTCTGCTACACCCGACCTCTTGATCGGAGCCACCACCAACGAATCCTCGAGGTAGCTGAAGGGAGGGACTCGTCCAGGGCCCGACTCCTTCATCGATCCCCTCTCGGGAGAAGAGACCTCAGGAATAACGAAGATTTGTGTCGGGTGAGGACGCCCCTCAGTCGTCGGGATGGGAGGCGTCGGGGATCGGTGCTCCTCCGTGGTCGAGGCTCTTCGGGCCCCGGAGGCCGATGCCTCATCCTTCTTCTTCTTCCTCTTCTCCCGACGGGCCTCCTTCTCGGTCGGGGTAGGAGCCCTCCTCTTCTTCGTTGCCTTCTTGGGGGGGCACGGCTTCCCCCTCGGTTTCTTCTATGAACTGCAGCATCTCGGCCTTCCCCATGCGTTCGGCACGAACGCATGGGGAAGGCCGAGATGCTGCAGTTCATAGAAGAAACCGAGGGGGAAGCCGTGCCCCCCAAGAAGGCAACGAAAAAGAGGAGGGCTCCTACCCCGGTGGAGAAGGAGGCCCGTCGGGAGAAGAGGAAGAAGAAGAAGGATGAGGCCTCGGCCTCCGGGGCCCGAAGAGCCTCGACCACGGAGGAGCACCGATCCCCGACGCCTCCCATCCCGACGACTGAGGGGTGTCCTGACCCGACGCAAATCTTCGATATTCCTGAGGTCTCTTCTCCCGAGAGGGGATCGATGAAGGAGTCAGGCCTTGGACGAGTCCCTCCCTTCAGCTACCTCGAGGATTCGTTGGTGGTGGCCCCGATCAAGAGGTCGGGTGTAGCAGACGGCACCTCAATGATAGTTCTGTTAAAGCGCTTGATGTACTCCCGAAGAGTCTCCTGTTCCTTCTGCTTCACAGTAAACAGATTTAACGTAGTCAGCGGTTGTTTCTTGCTGCTAGCAAATTGATGAAGAAACGCCTAGCTGAAATCCTGAAAACACTTTATGCTCCCGGTTGGCAGAAGATTAAACCACTGCTGTGTAGCTCGGACCAGAGTGGTGAGAAAAATTCTGCACTTGATAGGATCGGAATACCGGTGGAGGAGTGCAGCGTTCTCAAACCGGGACAAGTGCTCCTCGGGATCTCCCATCCCGTCATACTCTCCTACGCTCGGGTATTTGAAGTGCTGGGGCAGCTCGGCATCCAACACCTCAACAGAGAAGGGCACCTCCCGAGCAGGCGGGGGAGGAGGTGCCGAGCTCCTCTCCTTCCTCAGACTCTCCAATTCTTCACGCAATTTCCTGATCTCCTCGAACTGTTGATCAGGCGGTGGTCGCGATTCAGCCCTGTCAGCTAGTATCTGCGCCACAGTGGTCGCTACCAGTTCTACTATCTGGGCGACAGTGAGAGTGGGTTCTCGGACCCCTGAGTCATACTTTCCGTGCGGCTTGTCTCTCCAGTATTACCCTGAGTTCTAGTCCTCTTCGGTGGCATTTTGTATTCTTTCTTCTATTCGTTCCCACAGACGGCGCCAATTGATGTAGCCAAATTAACCTCAGCTGAGAGCTAATACCACCACGTCGAGGGGCTCGGTCACGTCGGGCGACTGGGGACTGGTTTGCGTTCTCCTGGACGTCTGCGACCACAAACAACTCGTCAGAGGGCGTCAGAAGTGTGTCCGGCGAAGCCCTCCGATGCTTAAGTCAGGCGACGAACGAGAGAAAACGAGAGCAGTATATGAACTGAGTGCAAGAGTGTGCAAGAATGAGGGTGTGTAGAATGAGGGAGCAAACCTGGTATTTATAGAGGGACTAAGTCGGTGGGGTGGAGCGGAGATCTCGGGGTGCGGGATCCTCTCCGTGATTTTCGGGGATCCTGTTGCACAAACAAGGAAAGCCGGAACGTCCTAGGATTCTTTAAATAAGGAAAGACGTATCTTGGTAGGATTCTCCTTCACGTCGGGCCAGAGTCCTCGGGCGATATCCCGAGCTGAGCGTGAAGCCTCGGGGCTGGGCTCCGACCACCGCCTGTGTGGTCCTCGGGAGATATCCCGAGCTCGATGACGTAAGTCCTCCGACAGTTTTCGATCTTCTGCCAACCGGGAGCATAAAGTGTTTTCAGGATTTTAGCCAGGTGTTTCTTCATCAATTTGCTAGCAGCAAGAAACAACCGCTGACTACGTTAAATCTGTTTACTGTGAAGCAGAAGGAACAGGAGACTCTTCGGGAGTACATCAAGCGCTTTAACAGAACTATCATTGAGGTGTCGTCTGCTACACCCGACCTCTTGATCGGAGCCACCACCAACGAATCCTCGAGGTAGCTGAAGGGAGGGACTCGTCCAGGGCCCGACTCCTTCATCGATCCCCTCTCGGGAGAAGAGACCTCAGGAATAACGAAGATTTGTGTCGGGTGAGGACGCCCCTCAGTCGTCGGGATGGGAGGCGTCATAAGGTAGGGCCAGACACAACTATACCGAGGTCCCCGACGAGCTCGACCCCCTTCCTGCTAAACTTGAAGAAGCACGGGAGATCTTCCTTTATCAGCTCGGGAGCATTGTAGCTCTTACCGCGCATAGCCTCTAGGAAGGAGGTCAGGCTCGGGGCTCGTTCGGGAGTTCGGGGTGTGAGGGTGAATACATTGTCCCTCCAGGACATCTCACATTTCCACGGGTCCCTCTTCGCATCCCGCTTAATGTAAAAGAACCTGCTCATCCACCCCTTGTGGGAGCTCGGGTTCCCCTTAATAAATGTATGATCCCCCTTGTGGGAGATTTAGAACTTCCCGAGTCCTAACCTCTTGATCTGGTCTAATTGCATGAGGACGTAAGGGATCAGGGGGATCTTGTGATAGCTCAAAAGGACGGCCAGAGCTAGCAGGAAACTATACGAGTTCGGGGCTAGTTGGCTCGGACTAATTTTTATGTAATGGCACAGGGCGGCGATGAACCTCGGGGTCGGGAACCTAAGGCCCATCTCTATTTGGTTCATGTAGAATGTGTGGAAGCCCGAAGGAGGGTGATGAGCCCTCTCGTCGGGATGGGGAAGAACCACTTCGATTTTACCCATGGTACCCCCCTTCTCCTTAATTATGGCTATGTCAGTTTCAGGTTAGAGTATTTCTCCTCATACCAGGGGACGCTCGGGAGTTCCTCAGGCTCGGGAAGCCAGGGCTCTTTCACCTCGGGAGGGGGAGGGGTGCTCTCTATTGATGCGGCAGTACTACTCACGAGACTATCGAAAGGAGAAGACATCATTCAAAGAAAGTTATAACTTACTAGAGTATGAGAGGGAGATCGGGAAAACAGGTCGAGTGCTCGGGAGCGAGAGAAGATTTTGGCAGAGTAACGGTGCGGTTAAAGGTGAAAGTGAGAAATGAAGTGCGAAGTTGGAGTATTTATAAGAATTGGGGGATGATCTTGACCGTCCGATCTAACACCTCTCAACGGTCCAGATCGCATCGGGAACCCCAACGGTCGCCTCGGTCGTCAGACCTCCTCCATCTACATCGTTCGCTCAGATCTTATCAACGGCTAGGAAACGATGTCACGCGGATTATGGTTTTCTCCCGAAAACACAACCCGACCTCAATCCAGCCGTACACGTGTCTCTTTATCGGCGGTTTAAGTGCGACGACGCAAGGATCGAGATTCCTTCAATTATGGATTTCGCCTCGGGTCCCGACGTCAGGTACACATACTCCTATACTTCAATTCTTCGTCTAGGACTCGCGGCGGAGGATACTCATGATGTCCCCCATATTCACCTCGGGACCCGAGGACCGAGCAGGGCGATACGAACCTGATCCACGCTACTAAGATCGAGAACTGTCGGAGGACCTACGTCACCGAGCTCGGGATATCTCCCGAGGACCACACAGGCGGTGGTCGGAGCCCAACCCCGAGGCTTCACGCTCAGCTCGGGATATCGTCCGAGGACTCTGACCCGACGTGAAGGAGAATCCTACCAAGATACGTCTTTCCTTATTTAAAAAATTTTAGGACGATCCGACTTTCCTTGTTTGTGCAACAGGATCCCCGAAGATCACGGAGAGGATCTCGCAGCCCGAGATCTCCGCTCCACCCCACCGACTTAGTCCCTCTATAAATACCAGGTTTGCTCCCTCATTCTACACACCCTCATTCTTGCACACTCTTGCACTCAGTTCATCTACTGCTCTCGTTTTCTCTCGTTCGTCGCCTGACTTAAGCATAGTAGGGGCTTCGTCGGACACACTTTCGGCGCCCTCTGACGAGTTGTTTGTGGTCGGACGTCCAGGAGAACGCAAACCAGTCCCCCAGTCGTCCAACGTGACCGAGCCCCTCGACGTGGTGGTATTAGCTCTCGGCTGAGGTTAATTTGGCTACATCAAAATTCATCATCTTCAATTTCAACGATTTTTTTAACAAAACCAAGGAATTTTGAATCCTTGATTGTTGGAGTCATATGAAGTCCAAACTGTTGAATCCATTGTTGCCATAAAATTCTCCAATCTGAATGGTGCCATGGCAAATTGGGATTAAAGATTTGAAATTGAGAATACAACAGATCAAATGAGTAGCGAGTTTGAGCTACCGTCCAATGGGTGTTGGTTGGCTGCCAAATCCAATGGGGTATTTTTTTTAGAAAATCATTTTGTTGAACAAAAGTTGGACCAATAACTGATAGAATATCATGTGGGAAGGATTGATTGATCTATTTATTTAATTGTTTTGATGAGGATCCTAAGAAAATTCACAAGTCGATCTTGAACAGAAGCATGATTCGCCATGACAGTGGTTGCCATTTTTCCCGTTCCAGTTTTAAGGCCACATCCTTGGACGATGGCTGCATTTCTGTAGTTTTTTACTTGAGTAGCTAAACAATGTTAAAATATATTCTAAAAATCTCTGGCCGCATTTCTGTATTTTTTTCCTTGAGTAGCTAAACAATGTTAAAATATATTCTAAAAATATCTCCAAACTTATCAATATAACACATATACAAATAGTTGAATGCCAATTTTTTTTATAAGAAAGATATATGTGTAAATATTCCTTAAATCAATATTTAAATTTTTGAAGTTATCCATAAGAATTTTTGAGCCCCATAGTAGAATTTTTTAGCCCCCTTGGGTACAGATGAGAACAAGAGCTATCAAGTCTTGCTCTGCAGACCATAACCACAGCTAACTATAATGACAAAAATTGGGGTTTCCAGGGGAGCATGAGAATATCCACCTCGGTAGGTCCTTATGCACCTGATACCACCACCTCCTTTTAGGGAGCAGTGAGTTGAGTCCTCATTGCTTAACAGATGCACTATTCACCTGCCATTTTGACGATAAGTTTTCAAGCACTTGTGTGAAATGCGCCATTGGTATAAAAGTGGATGTGAAATCGAATATTCAACTTTTATAGGGACATACGAAGACGGGAAGCCAGATGCGACGTTCTCGTTTACAGATGACAACTTTATGAAGATAGCGACCGGGAAGATGAACCCACAGATAGCATTCATGAGGTGATCTGTTTGAACTACATTATATAAATCCATATTGAGTTTGTTTAAGTTTTAAATGAATTCGAATATGGCAAAATTAAATGTAGGGGTGCAATGAAGATAAAGGGTAGTATCAGCGCAGCTCAGAAATTTACCCCCGACATTTTCCCCAAGCCTTCAAAGATGTGAGCACAATGAGGTTAATAAGTAAATAAGGACAACAACCAAGGGACTTTCTCTTGGTAATGTTATTTAGCTAGTTGGTAAAAAAATGTTGTCTTGTATGATATCTGCTCAGTTTGACCGTTGCCAATGATCTGATTAGCTATAAAATTAGATCTCTTTGGCCCTCTCAGTCAATCGTGTGGTTACTGGTTGAACCGAATTAGTAAAAATCAATGTTATAAAATTCGCTAGGCGCTAGTCGGGTGTTAGGCCAGTGCCTAGCGCCTAGGCCGCCTAGGCGTGGACTAGGCGCCGCTAGGCGGATTCCACGGTGTAAAGTAAATAAGATATATGATACTCAAATACAATAACATAAAATTTAAAATGAGTTTTTGATCGGATGTTTCTTCAATTCTTTGTAGACACGAGCGACTGCTTCTGTTCTTGGATGCTTCTTCAATTCTTTGTAAACGTGACTGCTGCTTGTGTTTTTAATCGGCTGTTTCTAGAGCAAATATTTGTTTTCAATGGCCAGATGGGCCTTTTTTGGGCCACTTTTTTCTTGGCAAATGAGCCTCTTCTTTTAGGTTTTAAAATTTGAAACCCAAATTCATCGGCGCCTGGCTGATTTTCAACGAGGCCCGACCACTTTTGCGGCGCCTAGCACCGAGTAGGCGGTTCGCCGCCTAGGCCGGCCGATTAGGCCATTTTCGGTGCGCCTGATCTCCGCCTAGCGCCTAGGCGGCCATCTAGGCCGATTTTAAGAACACCGGTAAAAATTGTCAAGATTGAAATTTTGACAAGATTACAAATATTTAACACGGCGACCTGATCAGCGTTTCTGTTTTAAAATAAAATAAATCGAGTCTGTCTAAAATAAGTTACTTAGTGCTTTGAAATAGCTGAGGAACTATTTTTACAAAAACATATAACTACAACTTGCTCTCAATTCTATCATACAAATAATAAAAACATGTCAATTAAAAGTCATCATAATGACGTACTTCTAATTGCTTAAAGCATCAATTTTTAATGTTGGTCTATAGTTTTAATTGGATTATGAAGGAACTTAGTTTTCATGAACAGAATAAATTGGATATTTTAGAACTGGATTAAATTACCAAATAAATCGAACCAAGCTTTTATGTAGCACATGGATTGAAGGAGGTATAATGATTTGTGTATTTCTTGCATCGAGATACCTTGAATTACTTTGTAGAATATGTATAATGATACTAAATCAAGGGTTTACCAACTTGAAATTATTGTATATTCTTAAAGATCCCTAAATATCTCCAATTCCATTTCATTTGAATCGGTAGTCTTAATAATTTCCTTAATAATAATAATTCCATTTCAATCTGTATATTAATAATTTCCTTCTACACTTAACCATGGCGGGTATTGCTGGATTTGCCCTCAATTTGCATTTTCCGACCACCAAGCGGTGACCATCAGGGCAGACAAAAGCTGAAAAGAGTTCGGAAACTTAAGGGAGGAGTAAACGAGAGAGAGAGGGGAAATCTTTTGAAATTTATAATGTGTGGTCTTTTCTATTTATTTGAGCTTAAAACTTGACCTAATTATATTTTAATTAATTCAAATATATATTTAATATTGTCTGTATATCGACAATTATCTAATACATATTTTTAATACACAACTAACTATTTGCCTTAATTAGTCTAGTTCCACTCTTTAAATAACTGAAACATAATTTGTCGAAATAAATTGATAATTTGAATCCGGTCCTTACCATCAAGTATATATATATATAACCTAAGTTGAACAAGAACAAGTGCATACCCGCCAATGAGATTCGTCTAATGAGATAGGATGCCGGTAATATGAATTCTTAATAGTGATTAAACCCTCACATATAAAAAAGTAATTTAATATTCTGTATTATTTCTCTCTCTTTTTTGGTTGACACCTTATAATTTTTATTGTGAAAGCTATTGCTAAAGTATACATAAGAATATTACATTCAAGCAGGACCTAATCAAAACCATAAAAGACTCCCTCTTTTATAATAACGTCTAATTGAAGAATATAGTCCAAGCAGGAACATGTTTGGCGAGCATCACTCGACTTCTCCTCCACCTCACTCGAACTCCCTTCGACATGGAGGGTTCTTCCATAGAACAACACCTTCCTCTCCAAAGGAATGGATGGACAACTCTTCTAATTGTTTATGTACTGTTGGAAATGGGCAAGACCCAAATTAATTAATCGGGATTCAACCGTTCGACGAAAGTCGAAATTGACTTGAAAACTTGAATCTACATTTCGAGTAGATAGATTTGGAATATTAATTTGCTCAAAATCGATTTTAGGTGAATGAGAAATGAATACAGTCATTAACGCCCAATTATTGAGAAATGTGAAACTGTCACACATCGGAAAAAGAGCCTAGTCGAACATTCCTTAAATACAACTTCGTATTATGTGTAAATAATTAAAACAGGTTGTAGTAGACCTGAGAAGGTTCCTCGAAGGCGAGTAGGTGTGAAGCACCTACGAGCTTGTGCCGAGCCGGAGCCGGTGATCGTGCACGTCGCATTGTCGCAATGGGAGTTTTGAGGCGCACTTTGCACTTCACATGTACGCATCATCAGACGAGCATTGAAGAGCTCTTACTTTATGCTCCAGTGAGTGGCACTGGATGACTGGGTAGTGACGTTGCTACAATGTGGCATAGTGGTAGATGACTGAGTAGTGACTGGGTAGACTGTTATCAATCGTTGGATCGGATATAAATCGAAGGGGTGTGATGAATCGTGAAATGATGTGATCAGAACCGTTGATCACATCAGATGGATTGTGAAAAGACACGATCCAATTGGTGAAACGATGCAATCTAGAGCGTCTGATATCTGATGGATGGATGTGATTTGTTCAATCCCTCTCTATTTCATACTCTCTTCATTTTGAATCCGAAAAGCATTTGAAAAGTTCGATGTTCTCGCAATTTGGTGTGCTCTTATTATAAGAAGTTCGTCGTTGTATCTTGAGAAATGACTGCCAATACCGTAAGCACTTGGGTTGGGGAATATCGTTTTAAAGATATAATGTACAATACTATCCTCAAAGATTTCGGAGTTTATATCCAATCAACAAGTGCCAACATGTACAAACAACAATTTAACCTATCAACACATAATGAGTACAGTGGTATTGTCAGAATCTTGTCTTAGCTGTTGTCTTAACACCAATGGACCAGTGGCTGCTTCTTATTCAGAACGTCGGCCCCTAATACTGGTTCCTCATAAATAAATAGGGATACAACCTATCTAATATCGACACAATCTACACAGAATCGTAATCAAATCTATTATAAATTCAACTTGGCAAATTTGAAGAGTTCTTCCAAACTTGGTTCTGAACATGGATGTTAACTTGCATCATATACATCGAAACCATTTCTATTGCACATGATGTGATTAGATTTAATTATTACATAGATAAGGAAACTACGATCAAGATTATTAATAGAATCTACACCAAAAAGAGATAAGTATCTAGATTATAAATATGCATAACTCTTACCATAAAAACAATGGTTATCTAGGGAAATGAAAGATTTCAAGCTAATTACCGATTCTGCAATATTTTTTCCTGTTGTAGACCTTATCAAGAGTGGAAGAAAGCCGCTGATGAGACACTTTCAGCTCAGCAAGCTCTATGACAATATCAGCAGCAGCATATGAATTTTGCTCTTGAGTAATGTGTGGACCTTGTTGGGACTTAGCCCTTGAGTTATCCTGCTATGCAGCATCAAATGAAGTGTAGGACCGAGCGCTTGCCGCTTTACCAAAAGCTATAGCTGGTGGTGACGGTGCAACTCCAATCTTTTAAACCGTATAACAACACAAGCGTCACGGTTCGATCGCTCTACCTAGCAGGGGCAATTATTGCACTCCAACAATCCCCCTCCCAATAAAGACCAAGTGCCCTCTCTCCCTTTAAGAATCGACTTGTGACAATATAGAACATCTTGCGAGGAGTTAAATAATCCTGAGAAGTGTGAAAGGATGTTGGGACCTCAATAATTCAAAGACCGGCGGCCATGCTATGACAATCGGTCTAAGGAGTGTATTTTTAAACCCCGTCACTTTGTAGATTTCGCAGCCACTCCCCTTCATCAGGCCTTAGTTGCAAACGCTGAGCCTCATGGTTACAAATCTTCCTCCAAGCATGCTCATTGGCTCGCGGCTATGGGCGAAAAAATGCAAGCTCTTCGTTCTAATCTCACCTAGGAACTTGTTCCATGGCCCCCCGGTGTTAACATCATTGGTTCAAAATGGGTTTTTCGAACCAAATATTTATCCGACGGTAAAATCGATCGCCATAAGCTCGTTTGGTAGCTCAGGGTTTCACTCAAATTCCTGGATTCAACTTCTCTCACACTTTCAGCCCCGTTGTCAAAGCCGCCACTGTTCGCGTCGTTCTTGCACTTATCGTTCATCTTCAATGGCCTTTACATCAATTAGACGTGAAAAATGCATTTTTAAATGGTGTTCTCACTACACCGGTTTATATGGAGCAACCTTCGGGCTATGTCGACCCCCATTTTCCCAATCATGTGTGCCGTTTACAAAAGGCACTCTACGGTCTCAAACAAGCACCTCGAGCTTGGTTTCAACGACTTAGTGATTTTCTCCTTCACTTGGGTTTCTCTTCAAGCCGTGCGTAGACATCCCTTTTCATCTACACTCGTGGGAGTTCTCTATTATATCTTCTCGTCTATGTTGATGACATTATTCTCACCGGAAACCATCCAGCTTTTATCTCTCGCTTTATCAAACGACTCAACTCTGAGTTTGCCATTAAATATCTCGGTCGTCTTGGTTACTTCTTGGGCCTTGAAGTTGAGTATACTGACGGGGGTATCTTTCTTTGTCAAGCCAAGTATGCGAGAGACATTCTTGAGCGTTCTCAACTCTTGGATTCCAAGCCCGTCTCTACACCATTAGCCGCTGTACATGTTCTGACGAGTGCTGGTTCGCCATATGCCGACCCCACACACTACCGATCCCTTGTTGGTGCATTCAATACTTGACAATCACTCACCCGGATCTCTATTTTTCCGTAAACTTGGTCAGTCAATTTTTTCAAGCTCCAACCGAGGATCATTACCAAGCCGTCAAGCGTATTTTACGCTATGTGAAGGGCACCCTTAACCATGGTTTATCGTTCTCTCGTGGCTCCTCTTGCGAATTGGTAGCTTATTCTGATGCCGATTGAGCTCGGTGTCCGGATACTCGTCGTTCCACCTACGGCTATTCAATATTTCTTGCCTAAAACTTAGTTTCGTGGAGTGCCAAAAAGAAACCAACGGTGGCCCGTTCTAGTTGTGAATCCGAGTATCGAGCTCTTGCAAACACCGCAGCTAAAGTCGTGTGGCTCACCTCGCTTCCATGTTTTGCAAATATGGGAAATTATTATTACGAAAATTTAAGTTGGAGGCTTGCTTTGGGAGTCTTAAAACACATTTTAATTAGGAGGAGGGTTAGTATAGGAAAAAACTCTTAAAATTTTCTTAATTAAACCATTGGTAGGGGTCTTTTTGGCACAAATCATTCCCCCCTTCACCTTAAATTCTAAAAACCTACTCCTCCCCACTCTCCTAGCCGCCTCAAGCCACTCCCCTCTCCCTCAAGTTCAAAATTTTGTAAGCTTTTGGTGATCCAAGGCGGTCTTGTCCTAATCTCGCGTCCTACATGTCGGTAACTCGCAAATCTTCTTTTTCTCCAACAAAGGCATGTAATATCTCTTCTTTTTACCATTTAAGCCATAAATCAATGATTTCATGAATTGTATCTGATTTGAATTGTCTATGTTTATTGTTTGAGATCCATGCATATATCATGATTTTCAACACGTATTTGATCCATCTCTTGATGTGCTTTGGTCATGGATGGTTCTTGAGGCTTGGGTTCTGTCCAAGGATGGTACCAGTAGTTAGTACATCGAGTTAGGGTCACGTGGGTCCAAACGGGGAGGGATTTGGTCAAAGAATGAATTAGTTACAGATTTTATGATCAGCACGTGTCCTGGCTTGTCGTTTGTGCACGACAGTAGAGTTGTTGGGGACAAGTAAGTTGTTATATGTGGTCTGTGTGGTCAAGGTTGATTTCATGAGATATCTCATTGAGTTAGGGTCACTTAGGTCCAAACGGGGAGCGATTTGGTCAAGGAACGAATTAATTATGAATTTTATGGCTAGCAAGTGTCCTGGTTGCAGTCTGCGCACGGGCAGTGGGCTTGCGGGCATCAGGTTGGTCATGTCCTGAATCATTTTTGAGTCTCGTTTGTTCCAGTAGTGGGGTGAGTTAGGGTGACATGTATCGAAACAGAGAGTGATTTGGTTAAGAAATGGGTTTTTAATAATTTTTACCGTTCGTCGCTCGAAGTGAGCCTCGTCGGGTCATTTTTGTGAAAATTGAGATTTCGAGTTTTAGGGACTGCCAAAATTCGTGGATGACTTTATGCTGTTTTAAACATATTTTAAGATGTTTTCTAGCTTTTTCAGGATTTATTTGATTTATAAGATTTTGGCAATTTTCATGACAAATTAATGCCTAGAAAATGATATTTAGCATGTGTGATTTTTAAACGGTTCAGCTGGACCGATTTGGTGGGTTTGGTTGGATCGGGTCAGTTAGTCGAGATCGAGTCAAAATATTGTCCGACTTATTTCTGGAGCGGATATTTAATTTTTAAGTTTTAGGTCCAATTTTAAGAATTTCGGGTCAAATGTTTTAAGTCAAAAATCTAAGTCAAACTTTTAATGGTTTTATGGACCTAATATTTTGTTTTAGTTTTAAAGTCAAAATTGTGGTCAATGGGACTTTTTATTAGTCTAAATTTTATTTTTTGATATTTAAAGGGAAAGATGGAGTATTTTTATAAAATTATAAGGTTTAAGTTTGAAGCTAATGGGTCAAGTCATATTTAGGGTTAGATGTTATTTTAAATTTAAGTCTAGGCTTTTGGGCTTAGAATTAGTGGGCCAGACACCTGAACCAGTCATTGACCGGAGTAGAAAATGTAGAAGCCCGTGTATATATATTTAATCAGATATGTAGTATTTTACGTATGATAATATTTTAAATGAAAGAATAAATATATATTGACGGGCTAACCTTTTAAATTGCATGTTTTATGAAATGCACGCATCATGAGAATTTATGAAACGTTAAACGCATGTTTTAAAGTAAATCCCGAGGGATTGAAGTGATTTGTGGTAAGTTTAATGATGGGAGCTACTTGGGGTACCGGGCCCGAGGATCCCCTGTTTTAATGTATTACGAGCCTATGGATCCATGTGATCACGACATGGTGAAGTGAAAGCATAGAGGTGTGTGGGATCCCGAGGTAAGGTCGAATGAACCGCACCTTCACGTTCATTTGTTCTCTTGATTGATCAATCATACGTCCGCTCACATTTCACGTATACGACTCACATGTTTTTATGTTACGTTACGTCATGCCTTATTATGTACGCTATATGATTATGATACGTTACGAACCATGTTTTATGACCATCCATGCATATATGTTTTAATGTTATTTTATTATGCCTATGTGTTTGCATGTGAATTTATTATTCGTACTTTGCTATTTTAAAAGATAAAGCATGCTGAGCCTTTAGGCTCACTAGGTTTAAATGGTGCATGTGAGACTGCTGATAAGTTTTTTTCTACTGGCGGTGAGGACCTCTGAGCATCCGCTATAGCTGTACCCCGTGGCCACTCTGACGTTTTTCTATGTCATGATACATTTTCAGATGTCTTATTTAGCATGTTCAGTTTCCGAGATTTTTACGTACTTTGATTTTTAAACAGTATTGATGATTTGATGTTTTAAGATATACATTTATTTATATTCAAAGGATGATGAGAAATGTTTTAAAGGGAACGAGCCATACTTTTTAGTTTATTATTTCACACATGATTTAAAAAAAAAAAGAAAATCACATACAATTCATGCAATCATTGATTAAAAACAGAATATTATGGCTAAAATGGTGAGAAAAGAAGAGATATTACATGCCTTTGTTGGAGAAAAAGAAGATCTGCGAGTTACCAACGTGTAGAACGCGAGATTGGGACAAGACCGCCTTGGATCACCAAGAGCTTGCAAAATTTCGAACTTGAGGGAGAGGGGAGTGGCTTAAGGCGGCTAGGAGAGTGTGGAGGAGTAGAGTTTTTGAATTTGGGGTGAAGGGGATAATGAGTTGTGCCAAAAAGACCCCTACCAATGGTTTAATTAAGAAAATTAAGAGTTTTTTCCCGTACAAACCCTTCTCCTAATTAAAATATGTTTTAAAACTACCAAAGCAATACCGGACCATTCCCATGGTCAAAGTCCAGTGGCTGAACCATTCAGAAGAGGAAGCTACGTGGGAAGTAGAGACTAATATCAGGGAGCGCTACCCAGATTTATTCGGTAAGTTTTCGAATTTCGAGAATGAAATTCTTGTTAAGGGGGAGAGTATTGTAACGCCTAGAAATTTTTCTACCTAAATCTTATGACTTAGTATTTATATTTCTATTGGTAGTATTAATTTTATTCCATGATTTTACCATAATCATTATTTGAATATTTAATGATAGTTTCTTTTTAAGATTTTATGTTTCGAGGCCGGAAAGGAGGAGACGGGAACACCGAAGTAAATATGATTTTCTTTATAAAATTAAATTTTGAGATCACCCCCTATGCCTTAGAATGTTTTATAGTGATAAATTTTAAAAGTCTATTTGCTTTCTCTTTGCAATTTTCAAAGTTAGAAAATTATTTGAGATTATGGAGTTCATGCATTTAATTAATTTTAAAGCAAGTAGCATTTTTATTAGTAAATGACAACTTTTATACACCTATAATTTTATCAATAAGATAAAGTATTCCCTCCCTATTTGTTTGCCCATAAATTCCGAAACATTTAGATAAGGAAAGAAGGAAGTTTTAATATATTTTTGTAGCACTTTGATAAGGCATGGTCTAGCAAATTTATCTACTATCTTTTAACAATTTAAAAACACAAATCTTACCCTTTTTAGATGAGAATTTTGTCCCTTATACACACACAACACATCATTCATTTCAAACAAACAAAAAAAAGAAGACAAAACCCTAACCCCGCCTCTCAAGCCGCCCCCCCCTTTCCTCCTTCATCCTCCATTGATTTCAAGTTCTTATCAAGGCAAATTCAGAGGTGTTCTTGGTGTCTCTCCCTCTCCTTGAGGCCTTGAAGCATTGTTTGTAAGTTATCTAAGAAGAAGCAAGTACAAGATCTCTTTTATGCACCTCTCATTCATATTATGCATGACATGTGTAGATCTCTATATTTTAATGATTTGAACCTATAATTGACGTTGAAAGTGATGTATTTTCTCTGATTTTTCATGACAAGGGCTGCCTATGGTCGGATTCAAAGCCTTGTGATCGAAGGAGTGTGAGGCGTGATGGCTAGGGTCGAGAGATCCATGTCAAGTTGGGTTTGGTTGGTTCATGGTTCGGTCTAGGATGGCTAGGAATGAGTCTAGGGTCACTAGGAGACTGAGTGAGGGTCTGGTTGTGGCTTTAGGTCGAAATATTTGGGGACATGTCGAGGGCTGATCCTAACCTCTCCCAGATCGGTTCCTGTGCGTGACCAGTGAGGTTACGAGCGTCGTGTAGGTCACTTCAGGTATATTTTTTGAGTATGGTTCATTCTAGGAGATAGCCGTCAAATTAGGGTTATGTGGTCCACGTTTGGAGTGATTTGCTTAATAAAAAATGGAATTTTTATTATTTTTACGGTTTAGTCGCGCAATCTGCATCTCGTCGGGTCAAAAATGGTGATTTCGGGATTTTTGTCCTAGGGGCAGCATGTTGTCATGAAATTATTAATTTGATGATTTTAAGCCATTTTGATGATATTTTACTGTTTATTTCAATTATTTATGCATTTTTATTAATTTATGAAAATTCTATGTTGAGAATAATGTTGAGGAATTTCGGAAAAATTTATTGAGGTGTAATGATGTTGTGTGAGGTTTGATAAAAATTATTTGCAGCAGTATGAGGTAAAAATAAAATGTTTTGATTGATGGACCTGAATGTGGAAATTTATGACGGATATTGGGCCGGAAAACTGCCAATATCAACTTGACGCGTAACGGATTCCAGAAAAGCACTGGGGTGCCTGAAATTGATGGGACTGGATTCCAGAAAAACACTGGGATGCCTTTCCAAGCCTAGTACTATGGTTTTATAGCTTGATCAAGTGACTTGAGGATTTGACGGTTCAGAGTCGAGAAACGGAGTTCACTCAAAAATGCTTGTCTTATAATTCTTTAAATTCATATGTATGGTTTTGAGGAAATTGATTTGAGGGTTTTATAGCTTGATCAAGTGACTTGAGGATTTGACGGTTCAGAGTCGAGAAACGGAGTTCACTCAAAAATGCTTGTCTTATAATTCTTTAAATTCATATGTATGGTTTTGAGGAAATTGATTTGAGAAAATTGATACTCCTTTTTATCGCATTAAATGTTTTAAATAAAAATGATATTTGAGTACATATATTTTAATGCATGTGAGTGTATTATGTAGTACTTGCTATTGCCAATCTTGTAATTGTTGAGTCTTTAGACTCACTACGTTTGATTAGTGCAGATGACGTAGAGGCTGAGATCGAGAGGCAGTATCCTTGAGCAGACGGCAGTCCAACATTGCCCGACCCAGTGACCATTTCATTTCGCACTAGTTTGAGAATATTTATTTTGAGGTCGAGATGAATATTTGATTTTTGAGGGACAAAGTTTATTTTACTGAACTTCCCGACACACGATCTGGAGCTAGAAACAGTCGTTTTTGCACTTAAGATTTGGAGGCATTATCTTTACGAAGAGAAGTGCAAGATCTTCACCGACCACAAGAGCCTAAAGTATTTCTTCACATAGAAGGAGCTGAACATGAGACAGAGGAGATGGCTAGAGTTGGTGAAGGATTATGACTGTGAAATTAGCTACCACCCGGGGAAAGCTAATGTGGTGGTCGATGCCTTGAGTAGGAAGACCACAGTTATTGCACGTCTGACAGTTTCAGGGTCTTTGCAGAGGGAGATTCAGAATTTTGGGCTAGAGGTCTACACTGCAGGGAGAGCGCCTAGACTGAGTTCGATGACTGTATGGTCCACGCTATTAGATCGCATACGTGATGTCAGGCCAGTGACGAGTAGCTGCAGAAGTGGAGACTAAGGGATGAAGAGAATGGTAGTGGACTCTACACAGTGAGCGACGGGATTGTGAAGCTTAGGGGTCGATTTTCGGTTTCTTCATATGATGCACCGAGAGAGCTGATTATGGCGGAAGCTCATGAGTCACCATACTTCGTGCACCCAGGGAGCACGAAGATGTACAGAGATCTACAACGGTTGTATTGGTGGCCAGGTATGAAGCGAGACATCATCCGATTTGTGTCTGACTGCTTGACTTGCCAGCAGGTCAAGGTAGTGCATCAGAGACCTGCTGGACAACTGAGACCACTCCCTATTCCTGAGTGGAAGTGGGAGAATATTTCGATGGACTTTATAGTCGGACTGCCGAGGTCGGTCAGAGGCTCAAACTCTATATGGGTGATTGTGGACCGACTCACCAAGTCAGCACATTTTCTGCCCGTGAAGACCACCTTCACCATGATACAGTATGCCAAGTTATACATCAGAGAGATTGTCAGACTACATGGGATACCAGTTTCGATAGTCTCTGATAGAGATTCTTGTTTTACATCGGCTTTCTAGAGGAGTCTTCATGCTTCACTAGGGACGAAGCTGCAGTTCAGCATCGTTTTTCACCCCCAGACAGATGGACAGACTGAGAGGGTGAACCAGATACTGGAGGATCTACTACGAGCTTGTGTCAGGGGAGTTGGGAGACCAAGCTACCACTAGTAGAGTTTGCATACAATAACGACTTTCAGGCATCCATAGGCATGGCACCATATGAGGCACTCTATGGGAGGAAGTATAGGTCCCCCATCAATTGGGATGAAGTCGGAGAGAAAGCAGAGATTGGACCAGAGATAGTTCAGCAGACAGCTGCCACAGTACTGAGGATCAGGGATAGGATGAGGACCGTGCACAGTAGGCAGAAGAGCTATGCTGATCTGAGACGGAGATAGCTGGAGTTTTCGGTATGAGACCATGTATTCATGAAGGTAGCACCCATGAAGGGCGTGATGAGATTTGGAAAGAAAGGAAGCTGGCTCCCAGATACATAGGATCCTTCAAGATCCTCGACAGAGTGGGGACGTTAGCTTATCGGGTCGCACTACCACCGATCCTGGCAGCGGTACATAATGTCTTTCACATCTCCATGCTCAGGAAGTATCTACCGAACCCCTCTCATGTGCTGAGCGTTGAGCCTCTACAGCTATCTCCACAGCTGGCGTTTGATGAGCGTGCTACTCGGATCTTGGGCAGACAGGACCTGAAGCTACGCAATCGGACCATTACCATGGTCAAAGTCCAGTGGCTGAACCATTCGGAAGAGGAAGCTACGTGGGAAATAGAGACTGATATCAGGGAGCGCTACCCAGATCTATTCGGTAAGTTTTTGAATTTCGAGAATGAAATTCTTGTTAAGGGGGAGAGTATTGTAACGCCTAGGAATTTTCCTACCTAAATCGCATGACTTAGTATTTTATTTCTATTGGTAGTATTAATTTTATTTAATGATTTTACCATGATAAATATTTGAATATTTTAATGATAGTTTCTTTTTAAGATTTTATGTTTCGAGGCCGGAAAGTAGGAGACGAGAACACCGAGGTAAAGATGAAAAATTAAATTTTGAGATCACCCCTATGCCTTAGAATGTTTTATACTGATAAATTTTAAAAGTCTATTTGCTTTCTCTTTGCTATCTTCAAAGTTAGAAATTTATTTGAGATTATGGAGTTCATGCATTTAATTAATTTTAAAGCAAGTAGCACTTTTATTAGTAAATGAAAACTTTTATACACCTATAGTTCTACCATTAAGATAAAGTATTCCCTCCCTATTTTTTTGCCCATAAATTTCGAAACCTTTAGATAAGGAAAGAAGGAAGTTTTAATATATTTTTGTAGAACTTTGATAAGACATGACCTAGCAAATTTATCTACTATCTTTTAACAATTTAAAAACACAAATCTTACCATTTTTAGATAAGAATTTCGTCCCTTATACACACACAACACATCATTCATTTCAAACAAAAAAAAAAAGAAGAAAAAACCCTAACCCTCCCTCTCAAGCCGCCGCCCCTTTCTCCCTTCATCCTCCATTGATTTTCAAGTTCTTAGCAAGGCAAATTCAGAGGTGTTCTTGGTTTATCTCCCTCTCCTTGAGGCCTTGAAGCATTGTTTATAAGTTATCTAAGAAGAAGCAAGTACAAGATCTCTTTTTACGTGTATGTAAGTATAATACGTACTGTACTGTAGATCTCTATATTTTAGTGATTTGAACCTATACTTGACGTTGAAAGTGATGTATTTTCTCTGATTTTTCATGAAAAGGGCTGCCTAGGGTCGGATTCGTATCCTTGTGGTCGAAGGAGTGTGAGGCGTGATGGCTAGGGTCGAGAGCTCCATGTCAAGTGAAGGGCTGGGTTTGGTTGGTTCATGGTTCGGTCTAGGATGGATAGGAATGAGTCTAGGGTCACTAGGAGACTGAGTGAGGGTCTGGTTGTGGCTTTAGGTCGAAATATTTGGGGACAAGTCGAGGGCTGATCCTAACATCTCCCAGATGGGTCCCTGTGCACGACCAGTGAGGTTACAAGCGTCTTGTAGGTCACTTCAGGTATCGTTTTTGAGTTTGGATCCTTCCCAGAGATAGCCCGTCGTCCAGGATTGGAGTGATTTGGTTAAGAAATGAAATTTTTATTATTTTTACGGTTTAGTCGCGCAATCTGCATCTCGTCAGGTAAAAAATGGTGATTTCGGGATTTTGGTCCTAGAGGCAGCCTGTTGTCATGAAATTATTGAGTTGATGATGTTAAGCCATTTGATGATATTTTACTGTTTATTTAAACTATTTATGCAGTTTTATTAATTTATGAAAATTCTATGTTGAGAATAATGTTGAGGATTTTTCGAAAAGTTGATTGAGGTGTAATGATGTTATATGAGGTTTGATAAAAATTATTTGGAGCAGTATGAGGTAAAAATAAAATTTTTTGAACGATGGGTCTTGACTGTAGAAATTTATGACGGATATTGGGCCGGAAAAGTACCGTGTGCCAATATCAACTTGACGCGTAACGGATTCCAGAAAAGCACTGGGTTGCCTTACATTGACGGGACTGGATTCCAGAAAAGCACTGGGATGCCTTTCCAAGCCTAGTACTATGGTTTTATACCTTTATCAAGCGACTTGATGATTTGAGGGTTCACAGTCGAGAAACGGAGTTCACCCAAAAATGCTTGTTTTATAATTCTTCAAATTCATATGCATGGTTTTGAGGAAAATGATTTGAGAAAATTGATACTCCTTTTTATCGCATTAAATATTTAAAATAAAAAGGATATTTGAGTACAAATATTTTAATGCATGTGAGTGTATTATGTAGTACTTGCTATTGCCAATCTTGTACTTGTTGAGTCTTTAGACTCACTACATTTGATTGGTGCAGATGACGCAGAGGATGAGATCGAGAGGCAGGATCCTTGAGCAGACGGCAGTCCAGCATGGCCCGACCCAGTGACCATTTCATTCCGCACTAGTTTGAGAAATAGATATTTATTTTGAGATCGAGATGAATATTTGATTTTTGAGGGACAAAGTTTATTTTACTGCGTGTAGATGGTGATCATTTGTTTTGAGCATATCGAATTTTGAATTATTACTATTGTTGTTTTGAATTCCCAGGATTTTGGAATAATTAAGTTTATATGGTTAGGATTCTCTTGAGTATCTTACCTGGTTTTAAAAAAAAAACTTATAGCTTTTATCTTTTTAAAATCTTAGGAATACAAAGTTAGGGTGTTTCACATATTCACTAAAGGTCTCGCGCGTCCTTTGTTTGAGTTCTTTTGGTCCAAGCTTCGAGTCGTTCCATGCCCAACGTCTTTCTTGAGGGGGGTGATAGCGGATAATTAACCACATAATTACCTCATTTATTATTTTGATTCTATTCCATTTGTTTAAAGAATTTTGTTATTTAGTTTCCTTATTTTTCTCTCCTTGTAACCTTTACATATTGATTGAATGAAATAAATTGATTTAAGGTAAATCATATCTCTTTCTACAGAAACAAATGGGGACAAATTGGAAACACAAGTTTTAGTGATGGTGAATAATAAACCAAGTTCCATATTAGATCAACTACATCATCAGACCCTGCCCGATAGTCCTTAAAGATTCATTCACCCCAGAAGGATTTTTTGAAACATTACCTCACAACTTTTGTCATTGTGTGCACTATAAAATGTTTCATAAAAAGCAATGGTAGAGTCATACCCAGAATCAGAATTAACACGTGAGCTAGAGGAGTTCCATGTCTGATGCTTTGGAGGTGACGCCTTCAAAGGAGGAGATGTGAAGTCCACAAATTTTGATCCTGTATATTTTTTTAAAGTGGTGGATGATATTTTTATTATACCAAGACACTTGGGTTTCAAATCCACGTGTATATATCAAGATGGGGTATAAGGATCGAGATGAAAGATTTATAATATAACCAAATTGCGATTGTAATCCATCCACATCAAATAAAATCAAGATTTCAACCTATCCTAAATTAAAATCTTGAATATGAAGATATCAAGTACTTACCAAACTCTTCCATGCATCTATAAATAGGGACTTGGCCATTTAGAAAAACACACCAAAATACTATTCCAAACTCTTGAGTGTAGCCTACAGAATTCTTGAGCGATACGTTGTTGAGGTTCAAGTAGAAGAAAAGAGTGCTTCGAGGACCATCCTTGTCCACCACTTTGCTAACGGTAAGTAAGCTTATTGCTTTGAAGATCTAAGTATACATTTTTTAAAGATCCGTTCGTGCATGTTTCCTTTTATCTATATTTGATATATAAGAAAATATTCCAAGCATTGTTATGATTCAAATTGAATATGGGTTAATAATTCTTGAATATGTATGGCCCCTACATGGTGGGTATAAATTCGTTATACGGCCCCTACACGGTGGGTACGTTTCGATATTTATGTTATAAATATATTTTGGTTGTAAAACGCTTCGGCGTGTTTTATTAGATTTTTTTGAGACTCTAGAGACAAAAAAACAAAATGAGTTATTTATTATATATTTTATGAAAAGACTGGTTTGATTTACACTGTATTACGAGGTTTGTTGTATTATAATTTTTTTGATGACAACGCACTGTCCTATGCTCCGGGTTCGAGGCGTGACATTAAAGTGGTATCAGAGCCGCCAAGTTAATCCAGCTAGAAAATCATGACTTAGAGGATTTGACGAAGTCATAGCATGGAAAAAGCTTAGCGAAATCCTACCCAGAACAATCTGACGAACGACATCATCATGAAGCCCTATTGACAGAAGCCGTTTTGGCCAAATTTAATTTTTTAGGCCGCCGAAACCGTGTCCTTGTAATAAATAAATAAATAAATTTATCGATCTTTGCACTTGTGACAATATTACAATCTCATTAAGTCTTTCCATTTTATTGTTCAGGAAATCTCTCCCTTTGTCCCTCATATTCACGCTGCAGCTGCCATTCGCATGAAACAAATTGCCATCGACAACCAAAGCCGCTTGATTCTCTATCTTAGAGCCAAGCTAGTGACCGAAAGATGTGTTTCTGCGATCATCAGGGAGGAATTGATAAAATAGCATCCAACATGAATCAAGAGTTACAACTAGTGATGAAGGATAATTGTGTCTACGCAATAGCTGGAGGTTGGACCAGGACCGAGAAAGAACCCTATATGAGGACATTATATTACCCAAATGTTCGAGAAATAGTAAAAACAAGTAAAATAAGGAGAAGTTACCTCCCAAACCACCATTGCACAACTCTCCACCATCAGCAACCACCTGACGATACAAGCTCAGAATCTTAAAGCTCGTGGCAAAATGCTGAGGATGAATTCAAAAAATACCATCTGCAGACTAACGACAAAATCCAGCAGCTCGAAACAATGTTAAAGCTCTCAACAATGAAAAATGCAAGCATTTTAGCCGCAATACAATCCATGTAGAAGGAGGAGGACCATCCCATATGTCAAAGTTCAATGGTCAAATCATACTAAGAGAGCAACTTGGGAACTGGAAGAAAATATGCGGGAGCAGTACCCTTACCTCTTTGAAGACCAAGTTAACTCAAGTTTCAAGGCCGAAACTTCCAACAACAAGGTAGGGATGTAAAGTCCACAAATTTTGATCCTGTATATTTTTAAAATGGTAAAGGATGATAAGTTTTGGTATATCAAGACACTTGGGTTTCAAATCCATGTATGCATATCAAGATGCATATTTTGAGGTATATGGATCAAGATGAAAGATTTAAAATATAACCAGATTGCGATTGTAATCCTTCCGCATCAAATCAGATCAAGATTTCAACATATCCTAAATTCAAATCTTGAAGATGAACATATCAAGTCCTCCTCAAACTCTTCCATGCATATATTAATAAGGGACTTGATTATTCAGAAAAATACACACCAAAATACTACTCCAAACTCTTGAGTGTAGCCTACATAAGTCTTGAGCGATACACCATTGAGATCCGAGTAGAAGGGAAGAGTGTTTTGAGGATCATTCTTGTACACCACTTTGATAACGGTAAGTAGGATTATCATTGGGTAGCCCGTTGCATAGGCCTGGTTGGAGGGATGTGACTTGTATTGGACCATGATCGGAGAGGGGGTCCTGAGACACCAGAAATTCCCCGATATTGGCCACTTGGTCACAATGTTCTTCATAAATATGTCGTCAGAGATGGTGATATTTCCAACATATAGTTCAGCATTTGAAGAAATTTTTTGAATTTTTGCAGTGTCATTAGAGCATTCAACTCCTCATCAGTATTGAAGGAATGCAACCCTGAACTAGAAAGTCGAATGTCGTGAGGTTTAGAGGATGGTTGTGGACCCAACATTGTCTTCAATTTATATTGGCGTCGCTTCTCTTGTCTTCCTACATAGGATTTCGGCACAGCCTCTGTTGGTCCGAAAATAGGATCAAAAAGATAGCCAGCGCTGATTTGACAAACAGTAAAAATTTTGCGCTGCTATAAACGAGCTGCAATAGCTCAAGGTTCTTGAACATATAAAATACAAAGAGCACCGGAGACAGATCTGGTATGAGATTAAAATCATGCGGAAACACCAGAACTGAATCCTTAGTATTTTAAAACGATTCAAACAGATTTATGTGCAACATAAATATGCTCGACTGTGCAAATGTGCTAACTGTGTATGCCTTCAAATATGAAAAAGATAGCCAGCGCTGATTTGACAAACAGTAAAAATTTTGCGCTGCTATAAACGAGCTGCAATAGCTCAAGGTTCTTGAACATATAAAATACAAAGAGCACCGGAGACAGATCTGGTATGAGATTAAAATCATGCGGAAACACCAGAACTGAATCCTTAGTATTTTAAAACGATTCAAACAGATTTATGTGCAACATAAATATGCTCGACTGTGCAAATGTGCTAACTGTGTATGCCTTCAAATATGTTATGCGATGCTAAAGTAAAGCAGGTGCTGAATGAATAACAGAGTACAATACACAAGCGATTTGTTTCTGGAAGTTCGGACCTCAATGTCCTACATCTCCCCTTCTTCCACCTCGGAAGGCTCCACTAGAAGACTTTGATGGTTACAGCACATCTGCAAACACCCACCCACACAAGCAGCACTTGTATGGACTCCTAGACTCAACAATGCACACCAGCCGCAACTGTGTGACTAACTACATACACAAGAGTTTAACGTCTTCATGCTTGGACGGGATCTGTGAACATATTTCGAGATTCATTCACAAACAGTTGTGAATGAATCCGGGTGTGTGAGATTGATACAATGAATGCTCAACTCTCTGTTTTTCTCACACACGAGGGACATGCTCTAATACAAGCTAATTCTAGACTTAGCAATTAACACTCGTGAAAAGCTCCTCTCTAATGGCGGTTGATTGCTTCGTCTATCTCTTCATTTTTCCCTCGTTGGTGCACTGTATATTCAAAGTAATTCTCCTACAGTATGTAGTAGCACCAACTGAACGAACGCATAGCGTCTCGTTCACTGTCGACAGACTTGCACTTCTTCAATTGGCGTCGCCTCCAATATATAGCCTCTGTAAAAATTCTTCCCGTTGGAAAGCTTCCAAAACTCTTCAGCGCTCCAGAAGGCTATCTTGTCTTCTTTCCATTTTGGTGCAACGCTCCTCTGTAAAGTAAAAGTACTTGCGTCCTTTACTTTTGCAGGCTTCTGTCGCTTTCTTCATTTTGAATTGAGCTCAGCAGTTGACATTCAGCTCTCGCAACTCTTCGTAAGTTGTCAACTGCTTCGCTCCTGCTGATTCAAGTCGACTACTGCTTCTCTTGCGCTTCTGCTGAAACTTGCGACTGAATCTTGCGACTGGATTTCACAACGACTGGAAGCGTAGCAACAACTGATACAAATAAGCTCTCAACTGGAAGTACTGTTGCTACCTGCTGAATCTTCGTGCCTGCTGAATCTTTTCGCAAAGATCATCCTGCTGAATTCATCGTTGTAAGATCCATCCTGCTGAATTATGTGTGCGAAGTCAAAACGCTGTCGTACCAACTTATGTAAACGACATCGTTTTGCTATCGCTAACTCCAATAGCATCTGCTGATGAACAGTGGCCCTCTGCTGAATCTCCTCCTCTACGACGTCGCTTCCTCTCGCGCTATCTCAAGCCATCTGCTGAATATGATGACGTCACCGATGACGTCATCAGCACTAATCCATCTGCTGAATCTCAACACGACGTCGCTTCCATTAACAGTACTTATAAATGCGACTACTGATAGATTCATCAGTAGTACTTATAATTGCTTCCTCTCTTGCGCTTCAAGCTGGTCTTTCTTCTTCGAACTTTATCTCCAGCGCGCTTCTCTATTCATGTAACAGCTGGTTCACTTTGCTCTTTAGCGCTTGCAGCTGATCTTCATCATCTGCTAGATTATTATGCTCCAGCTGGTTCAACTTTGGCCATCGCCTGATTACAAACAACTGAATCAACTCTGGACGTCTCCATCGCTAATTCAACTGTTCATTCCATGAACACCAAACCAACTGCTGAACATTTATAATGTGAACCATCTGCTGAATATATTCTTCGACCTGAAATCTGCGCACTTAGAATAGAATTGTTAGAATAACAACAACAGGTTTTGTGTAATTCAAAACTTAATTAGGATCTGTCAAAACAGATCCAACAGCCTCCGATTGTGGATGACATTCGATCATCAATGGTGCATCATATGGAACAAACAGAGATGGGATGGGGTAGAGAATGTAGTCCTGAATGAGAAACACACCTTGTGTAAGGCTCTGGAGCAATTAGGTCGAAGTAATCAGATTGGAGCAATCAAATCAGAGTAATCAGATCAGAATAATCAGATTGGATCAATCAGATTGAAGACGAGCTGTACTGACCTGGGTCGAGTTGTGCTGATCTGGGTTGAGACATATTGATTTGGGTCGAGCCGTGCTGAACTAGATTGAGCTGTGTGGATCAAGATCGATCTTGATCGAGATCGAGCTGTGATGATCTGATCGAGCTGGGCAGATATGATAGAGCTGTGCTGATCCGATAATGCTGAGCAGATCTGGTGTGTTGGTTGATCTGATCGAGTTGGGCTGATTCGATCGTGATGAGCCACCTGGTAGAGCTGAACTGATCTGATAGAGCTATTTTGATCCGTTAGTGCTGTACTGTTTTGAGTAGCGCAAGATGATGAGTAGCATTGTGATGAATTTAGTAGCACGAGTTGATCCGAGTAGCGTTGTAATGTTCTGAGTAGTGCTATGCTAATCTGTTAAGAGATGTGCTGACCCGATAGCATGTCCTATTCTGGGAGTTAGCTTAGAGGAGGCCTTGGTGTCCTTATCTGATAGTCAGTTCAGAGCAGAACCGTGATGTTCTGGTTGCACTGTAGATCAGTGCTCGAAGAAGCGTATGGGAGAAGCTTCTTAGTACATATTATAGTTATATAACTTAGAAGAATCAGACTATTGGTAAAAAATGCTAAGTTATATCGGCTTCCTTGAGAGCTCTGGTCTGAACGAAACCCTCGTCATTGTTTACGTGGTAGATGTTTTTCCCGATAGCGAATCTATGAGCGTGGGTAGTATCATTGGAATCCTCTTCCAAACCCGTCATTTCTCGACCAGTATTGAGGCCTGAGATGACCAGATGAGGGAGACGGGAACAGTGCATACGTGCTATTCTTTTCGCAGTTTCCGACTATTTGACTCAGCTAGGTTGGTCATCGTCTATTGTAGGTAGCAGTTATTCTCCTTGAATTTTTATTTGAGACAAGTATAGTTATTTCTTGGTGTTGGTTGAACTGGTTTGAGCTAGCCGTGATCTATACAGTGTATGATATGTTCAGGCGAGGTCTCTGAGATGTTTTCTCTCTGGGGTTGTTAAGAGTTTGAGACTGTTTTTACCTTTTGGGAGGCCTACGGCCCAGGTGGTTTTTTGTTACCTTGATTTCTCAGTCTGTGTGGTAGTTACTGGACTTCTGTCCATCGTCTGTTGATGCCAATGTACGCAATCTGTTTTCGGCACCTGTGTTATTTGAGGTATTTGATAAAATACCGTGAGGTACGGATGGAACGTGTATTTACAAATTTCATAGAATCTGATTTATGTGCTATGTGTATTGAATGTTTTGTGATGTGCCTGTGTACATATTGAGTTATGGCATGGCATCGAGAATGTGCATTCAGTTTGGACACTGAGTTTCTTTGGCAGCCAATGTGTTGGGTTGGGAGGTCTGTGTTGTAACCTCGTGGATTGGTGTTCTTTGATGCACACTCACCAGAAGAACATAGAGAGCGAGCGGGTAGCTCGCGCACTCTCGGAATGTCGTGGCGTCATGCTTGGTGGTGTAGGTGTTATTAGCACACTTCTATCTTATTTATTATTCCGTTGAGGATGCCCGGGTAGCTGCCGCACCCTCAATGAAGGGACACCATCATCAGTTTTTCCGTTGAGGTCGGCCGGGTCACTCCAGTTACTCTCAACAATGTGCCACTATGATCTTGATGATCGTGTTGTTATATCTCGTGTCTTGGTACCCACTATCTTTTTCTTCCCAGACACATTGCATATCATATATTATATTTCGTTCGTACTTCAATTATTGTTTTATATTGATCTCTGTACCGGGTTTTGACCCTTTCCTTTGAGGCTAATTCGGTCATGTTGTCAGCCATTGCAGGTTACCCAGATGGTTCAGCTAGGCCACTTGTAGCATCAGCTAGTGGATCCTCATAGGGGTTGATCGAGTGTCCCATTTATTATGTATATATATTTCATCGAGTCATTTACCAGGGGAAGCCTAACGTAGTTGTTGTTATCTATTGATTCGATGTTGTTATTGTTGGATATATATATATATTGTTCTGGGAGATTGGATGTTGTTTACATGGCTTTCTGCATGTACTGTGAGCAGGACTAGCTCTTCTGTTTGCAAATAGTCTTAAAGGACTTTTCTGTAAGTCCGAGTGATGAACTGGTATTGATAATTTGAGTATTCGAATATTTTTATTCGTCGTTTTTGTATCAAGCCCAAAAAGAAAAATTTAATCCCCTTTTAAACTTCCACCTTAATTTTAATTGTGTGCTTCATTCGTAATTATAAGCATTGGGCCTGATGTTTCGGTATCAGAGATTGAAGTAGGATAAGCTTAATTTCGATTCTAGTCTACTCGAGTTTAGACACAGATTTTGCTTTGACGCATGTGTTTGACTACGTGCTTTGACCCTTTTTTATCGTTTACCCCTGGTGTCTCAGTGATGGTGCCTAATAGGAGAGGTATACTTGGAAAGCAGAGTAGCATGAGTTTGACCACTTGGTGCCAGGCAGCATGAAAGTGGCAGAGTATGCTTGTCCATTTTCTTCTCTGCTCTCTTATGTCCCCATATCGCTAGCCAGGAGAGGGCAAAGCGGAATAAGTTCTTGGAGGGCTTGAGACCGGATATCTTCCCGTAGGTTTTGGCTGGTGCACCTGCTACTTATGATGATACGGTGAATAGGGCGAGTGACATTGAGGAGCGTGCAGTCTCAGGTTCAGCTGCAGGTTTCTCAAGGTTTCCACCCTAGGCCTTCGGGGATGTATTCTTTCAGCATCCTCAAGTGTCTCAGCAGTCTAGTCGCCCGGCAGTCTAGTTGCCAGAGGTTTAATCCCAGAGCGAAGCAATTAAAGAAAAAATTGAGTTCTACTTCTTCTGGCTCTGACAGTTCTGGTGGAGGCAGTTCGAGGTTGGTGTTTTGTGGCAATGTAGAGGTAGACATCTGACTTCGTAGTTATTGGAGTACAAGGATTCCGTCGTATTGTGGGTAGTATGGCCAATATGCTTGGAGTGTGCCCTTATGCTAAGAGTCAGTGTTCCTCCCCATCGCAGCAGGATCAATATGGAGGGTCGTCCTGGAGACAGCATACTTCTGCTCAGTCTCAGCAGCAGTCAGGATTTCTGCAGCCTAGAGGGTCTTTCCAGCAACCTGGATTATCACAGTTCAGAGGTTTCTCTCAGTCACAGTTATCGAGACCTCGGAAAGCTCATGTGCATGCCTTGACGAGGAGAAGGCTAGTGATGCACCCGGAAGAGTTATTGTAGGTACTTGCTGTAATTTTTATTATCCTACACGAGTTTTGTTTGACACATGAGCATCACACTCTTTTCTGTTTGATGTATTTATTTGTGAGTATAGGGTTGATGCCACTCTGTTGAGTTAACCGTGCAAGGGTGAGAACAGTACTGGGATTGCTGACCTCCTGGGAAGTTCTCGTACGTCAAGCTGTTGACGTTTCACCGCTTGATCTGGTTGGCCATGTGGGCTGTAAAAGTGTGATGCCAGATCTTAACGGGTAATACTATCTCTGCTGGGGATTGGGTCGACAGTAGGGGAAGGGTAAGACTGATCTCTAAGGAAATTGAGACAGCAACAACAGTTAGACACGCACCTCCCCTGACTCATGGGCCTAACAGTCCAATCCTAACGCACATAATAGGTGCTCTCTATGCTGCCACATTATAAGGAAATAAAGTTGCACCTTGGCTAAAAGCTATAGCTTTTGGCCTAGTGGTAAGCGCTTGATCCTAACACACACATACTTGGACACACACACTGGTAGAACTATTAGAATTATCCAAGTGTGGGTCCCGAAAAATACAATCAAACCCGGACCCAAGATAAAGCCAAAGGGTACCAAACACTGTTTCTTTTGTGATTTTAGGTATAACATATCTTAGGATTGAAGCAATCAACATGGTACCTGGACAGCGGATGTGCGAGGCACATGACAAATAATCAAAAGTTGTTATCAGATCTGAAATCATGCAATGGACCAAAGATTACTTTTGACGACAACTCAAATGGTAATACTGAGGGTGAGGGTAAGATTACCCGTGGCAACTTTACTGCAAAGATGTTCTTTTAGTTAAAAAGTTGTGTTATAATTAATCAGCATCAGTCAACTGTGTGACAACAATTATTCTGTCAATTTTCAAAAGCACACATGCATAGCTCAGAATCTGGAAGGTCTGAACGTTGCGCCGCTTGATCTGGTTGGCCATGTGGGCTGTAAAAGTGTGATGCCAGATCTTAACGGCTAATACTATCTCTGCTGGGGATAGGACCGGCGGTAGGGGAAGGGTAAGACTGATCTCTAAGGGAATTAAGACAGCACCAGCAGTTAGACACGCACCTCCCCTGACGCATGGGCCTAACAGCCCAATCCTAACGCACATAATAGGTGCACTCTGCGCTGCCACATTATAAAGAAATAAAGTTGCACCTTGGCTAACAGCTATAGCTTTTGGCCTAGTGGTAAGCGCTTGATCCTATCACACTCCATTGTGTGATGGTGTGCCTATTTCTACTCCTGCCGGTGTGAGTTTATTTTCCCAGAAGATAGTTCTGGATTGTGTGGTTAAGTTAGATTAGAATGGTGGAAAACCTGATTAAGCTAGAGATGAGAGATTTTGAGTGTATCTGGGTATGGATATCCTAGCAATTTATAGTGCTACAGTCGATTTTTCCCCTGATGTGATTAGGTTTAGGTCTTGTTGGGATCGAAAAGATAGTTAAAATAATAGCTCGGGAGTTTAGAGGAGGGGGTGAATGAACTCCTACACAATTTTTCATGAAAATCCTTTTAAAACAAATTTACAAGCCTTCGGCTTAACTCTGAGCCGAGTTACCAGCTCGGAGGATCTCAGCGTGATCTGTTCTCTCGCTTAACAAATATATGTACGAAAAGAACTCGTTTGAATAATGAACAGATTTAAAAACTGAATGCAGTAAAAGATAAAGAGACAATTTTTAATGGAATTTTAGAGCTGAAACTCCTACGTCTCTCCTTATTTCTTGTTCAGGAAGGATTCCACTAGAGGAATTTACTGCAGCTCCTGCAATCACCCAATCCCAACATCCGCAACTGTGAGAACTCCTAGCACTCTACGACAGATTACATACACGTGATCTGTTATGCTATTACGGTTATAAACTCTGAGCTGATTAAGCTACGCTTGCTATTCACACTATGTTTTTTTATTTACACTTGAATAAGCAGATTGTTGAGTTAAGCGTGCAAGGATAAGAGCAGTATTGGGATGGATGACCTCTTGGGAAGCTTTCATACGTCAAGCTGCTGACGTAGTGCCGCTTGATCTTGTTGGCCAGGTGAGATGTAAAAAGTGTGACGCCAGATCTTAAAAGGTAATACTATCTCTGCTGGGGATAGTTCCGATGGTCGGGAAAGGGTAAGACTGATCTCTAAGGGAATGAGACAGCACCAGCATTTATACACGCATCCTACTCGGACTCATGGCCTAACATCCAGACCCTAATGCGCATAATAGGTGCACTCTGCGCTGTCACACTATAAGGAAATAAAGTTGCACCTTGGCTAACAACTATAGCTTTAGCCTAATGGTAAGCGCTTGGTCCTACAATTGGTATCAGAGTTAAGGTCACGGGTTTGATTCTCATGGATTACAAGGAGTAAAATTATTGGGATTGGGATTGTTGGAGTGCAATAATTGCCCCAGCTAGGTAACAAGATCGAACCGTGGCGCTTGTGTTGCTATACGGTTTAAAAGATTGGAGTTGCACCATTACCACCAGCTAGCTTTTGGTAAAGAGGAAAGCGCTTGATCCTACACAGGCACTACATATTATGGTTACAACTCAGAAAATGACTTTGAAGCTTTTGGGAAGAAAGTCAAAATGAAGACGATGAATGAACAATTAGGTGTTTTTGCGCGAGCTGATATCTCAAGCTTTCAGTGTGTGTTACGTCTTGCATTTTCATTTGTGTGTCTTGACCACTCGTCATCTCTTCTTTTCTTTATAGATCTTATGGTCTCCTCGATCCTTTGATTAATTTATCTTCTGGATAATTTATCTTCTTTCCATTTTAGAAATACTTTCCTTGATACATACCAGTATTATTGGAAGGTTACCGTTAGGTACAGAAATAGCGTCTAGTAATTTAGCCTGTAATTGAGCACTTGATTCGATCTGATCTGATTTGATACACGTTTCGAAAAGCTGAAATCCTGAGCTGCGTGAACGAACTCGAAAAGATAGTTACAATAATAGCTCGGGGTTCAGAGGGGGGGGGGTGAATGAACTCCTTCACAATATTTCACGAAAATTATTTTAACACAATTTACAAGCTTTCGGCTTAACTCTGAGCTGAGTTACCATCTCGGAGGATCTCAGCTCGATCTGTTCCCTTGAGTAACAAACATATGTGCAGAAAGAACTCGATTTAATAATGAACATATTTAAAAACTTAATGCAATAAAAGATAAAGAGACGAGAGCTTGTTTATGAAAGTTCGGAGCTGAAACTCATACGTATCCCCTTCTTCATTGTTCAGGAAGGATCCACTAGAAGAATTTGATTACTGTAGCTCTTGCAATAAACCAATCTCAACATCCGCAACTGTGAGACTCCTAGAACTCTACGATAGATTACAGACACGTAATATGTTCTGCTATTACAGTTATCAGCTCTGAGCTGATTAAGCTACGCTTGCTATTCACACTGTATTTTTTATTTACACTTGAATAAGCAGACTCTATATAGTATGGTTAAAACTCAGAAAAATGACTTTGAAGCTTTTGTGAGAACATTTGAAATGAAGATAATCAATGAACAATTAGGTGTTTTTGCGCGAGTTGATATCTCAATATTTCAGTGTGTGTTACGTCTTGTCGTTTTGTTCGTGTGTCTTGAGCGCTTGTCACTTCTTCTTTTCTTTATAGATCTTCTGGTCTGCTCGATCCTTTGATTGATTTATCTTCTGGCTAATTTATATTCTTGCCATTTGAGAAATACTTTCCTTGATACATACCAGAATTATTGGAAGGTTACCGTTAGGTACAGAAATAGAGTCTGGTAATTTAGCCAGTAATTGAGCACTTGATTCTATCTGATCTGATTTGATATACGTTTAGAAAAGCTGAAATACTGAGCTGCATGAACAAACTCGAAAAGATAGTTAAAATAACATCTCGGGATTTCAAGGGGGGTGAATGAACTCCTTCACAATATTTCACGAAAATCCTTTTAAAACAATTTTACAAGCCTTTGGCTTAACTCTGAGCTGAGTTACCAGCTCGGAGGATCTCAGCGTGGTATGTTCTCTTGAGTAACTAATATATGTGCGGAAAGAACTCAATTGAATAATGAACAGATTCAAAAACTGAATGCAGTAAAAGATTAAGAGACGAGAGTTTTTTTATGGAAGTTCGGAGCTGAAACTCTTACGTATCCCATTATTCCTTGTTCAGGGAGGATACCACCAGAATAATTTGATTACTGTAGCTCCTAAAATAACCCAATCTCAACATCCGCAACTGTTAGAACTCCTAGCAATCTACGAAATATTACAGACACGCGATCTGTTATGCTATTACAGTTATCATCTCTGAGCTGATTAAGTTACGCCTTGCTATTCACACTCTGTTTTTTATTTACACTTGAATAAGCAGAAACTACATAGTATGGTTACAACTCAGAAAAATGACTTTGAAGCTTTTGGGAGAAAATTCTAAATGAAGACAATGAATGGATTGTTAGGTGTTTTTGCGCGAGCTGATATCTCAAGCTTTCAGTGTGTGTTACGTCTTGGGTTTTCATTCGTGTGTCTTGAGAGCTCGTCACCTCTTCTTTTCTTTATAGATATTCTGGTCTGCTCGATCCTTTGAATGATTTATCTTTTGGCTAATTTATCTTCTTTCCATTTTATAAATACTTTCCTTGATACATACCAGAATTATTGGAAGGTTACCGTTAGGTACAGAAATAGAGTCTGGTAATTTAGCCAGTAATTGAGCACTTGATTCTATCTGATCTGATTTGATATACGTTTAGAAAAGCTGAAATACTGAGCTGCATGAACAAACTCGAAAAGATAGTTAAAATAACAGCTCGGGATTTCAAGGGGGGTGAATGAACTCCTTCACAATATTTCACGAAAATCCTTTTAAAACAATTTTACAAGCCTTTGGCTTAACTCTGAGCTGAGTTACCAGCTCGGAGGATCTCAGCGTGGTATGTTCTCTTGGGTAACTAATATATGTGCGGAAAGAACTCAATTGAATAATGAACAGATTCAAAAACTGAATGCAGTAAAAGATTAAGAGACGAGAGTTTTTTTATGGAAGTTCGGAGCTGAAACTCTTACGTATCCCATTATCCTTGTTCAGGGAGGATACCACCAGAATAATTTTATTACTGTAGCTCCTAAAATAACCCAATCTCAACATCCACAACTGTTAGAACTCCTAGCAATCTACGAAAGATTACAGACACGCGATCTGTTATGCTATTACAGTTATCATCTCTGAGCTGATTAAGTTACGCCTTGCTATTCACACTCTGTTTTTTATTTACACTTGAATAAACAGACACTACATAGTATGGTTGCAACTCAGAAAAATGACTTTGAAGCTTTTGGGAGAAAATTCTAAATGAAGACAATGAATGGATAGTTAGGTGTTTTTGCGCGAGCTGATATCTCAAGATTTCAGTGTGTGTTACGTCTTGGGTTTTCATTCGTGTGTATTGAGAGCTCGTCACCTCTTCTTTTCTTTATAGATATTCTGGTCTGCTCGATCCTTTGAATGTTTTATCTTTTGGCTAATTTATCTTCTTTCCATTTTATAAATACTTTCCTTGATACATACCAGAATTATTGGAAGGTTACCGTTAGGTACAGAAATAGTGTCTGGTAATTTAGCCAGTAATTGATGAGTGTACAGCTGGGCAACGAGCTGATGATAGCAGAAACTAGCTCGGAAGAACGCAAACAGCTTTGGCCAAAGGAAACAGACCACAAGCATAAAGAACATCTTTGGCTACATAAAACAGATCTCGGGTGTAAAACAAATCACAGGTTTGAAGAACAGCTTTAGTTAACGAAAATAGCTTACAAATAGGACAAATAGATTTGGTTCTACGAAAAACAGCTTACGTGTAGAAAAAGGTAACAGAAGTTTCGTAAGAAGAATTTCAGCTTTGGGAAGGTCACTCAGCTTTGAGGAACCATTATCAGTTTAAAATGAATCACACAGACCGGTGAAGAATATGGGCCAGTATGCTTAAAATGAGGGTACTGCTGTTGGGGATCCGGATCCGCCCCCCGGCTAGGCAGCGGAAGAACAAAAGAAAAGGGCCGGGAGACGATCAATACGAAAACAACAATTCAATAATCGTCATTCATAGGGCGTTCAAAACGATACCTTGCTGGCACTTGTGCCTGGCTCCAACCGGAATTACAAGAACCCGGCTCTTCTCGGTAGATTGCGGTAGATTATCGCCAATCCGGTCCACGACCAGAACCGAGACTCCTTCGTCAGCCTGCACTAGTAGGACTGACGAGATCAGCACGAACGGATTCTCCTCATCGAATTGGCCGGAAACAATTTTTCCGGCGAAGACGGCGGCGGCGGCGGCGGCGCGTGGAGGCGGCGGCGGCGGCTTGAGAGAGGAGAGGGGGCGGCGGTTAGTGCTAGGGTTAGGTCAATTGTGAGTTGTGTTATCATGTCTACAATGAAGTTAAGTCTAATTAAATAGACTTAATGATGGACTTGGACCGGCCCAACGGGCCCGGGTCCAATTGACGATATCCATCGCTGCGACTTCATCGTAACTCCGATCGCCGATTAGATCGGACCGATCGAGTCAGTTTTCAAAAATGAATGTTATGATGTGAAAAACAATTTTTCAGATCATCTAACCCTAAATTGCAAAATGACCGTTTTGCCCCTCAACAGCGGGAAACCCCGGTTTGACCCCTGTTGACTTTTAGGAAGTCGCACTCCATGGTTAGCGTACAGTACGGTCCTTTCAATCCATATATCCCGATCAGATCAACGACCATTGGTAAATCGAGAGTCGCTATATATCCGATAACTATGCATACATCTTGGAGATCGAATAGTGACATCGCGAGTGTAACTAGGTAAACACATTTACCTAAAACACTTCTAGTACTCTGGCCAGAGATTTATACACTATTATCCCCTCAGATAGCATAGGATATCCACGCATGTCTGCGAGCGGTGAATCCTCGACAACGATGCATCGACTCCTACATGCATCGGGGTCTCACCCAATCCCGACGCCTTATGACTCCAGGAGAGTCGGCAAATGGGTCAAAGTGAGACGCCTATCATGTAGAGTCTCAATGACGTTTCGAGTCGTGAGGACTAATCAGTACAACCAAGACCTCGGACTTATCCACTCGACAAATGGTAACCACTTGGAAAGTCCGAACGAGGGTAGTTCGATAGATCACCAGGTCACTATCTATCTGCATGCTCAGAACATCACAATGTTCCCTACCAATGAAACATGGTACTTCGCATCGCAGATACTAGTCTCAAACTCGGGCGGCCTTATCCTCATTTTGACGGCCCAATCGACTAGGAACATGTTCAGAATACACAGCGACTATTAGATGTGTTTCATGATAGCCGTCATACCCACTATCACATCTAACATACGCTTTAGTGTATTCTAGGTCTTTACTCAACACAATTGTAAATCATTACACACATAATGAAATTAAAGAATGCCATATAAGTAAATGCGAATATCATATATAAAGACTGTTTGTACAAGAGTCTATAAAACCCACACGTCACAAGTTGGCTAGTTGGGCATCTACTATAACAACTGCACCAGCTTAGACAATCTCTAAATAGACTAGCTCAGCTTATTCGACCAGAACATAATCCCGATCAAGCCAGCACCTCCTATCTATTCAGAGTCGATGTCCATAACTTTTACAGCACACCAGAACATAGAACTTCTCTTGGATTATCTTATCTGGAAATCTGTACAACTCAGTATTTTTAAAAAAAACACACAACTGCTTGCTAAACGATAATTGGTGAGTTTTCGCAAAACTAAAACATCAAAGCAGAGAATCCATAGCTTAAACATGAACATGAACTGGCTGAACTGAAACATGCAACATGCAAGCATACAACAGAAAACAATGAAACAATATATGTTTTCCAGATGCAGCAAGAATCAATTTTACTTGCCTGGGCTGAGAATCGCGACAACAGATGGACTTGGCTGGAGACCTTCTCAAGCACACTCGGCGAGCTCTTGTATATTTTGAGAGAAATGAAAGATTTTCTTGTAACAAAAATGAGCTCTTGAACTTACGTAGAAATCATATATGTGGGATCATGATTGCAGTAGGTAGAAGTACAATGATTAGGCATGGTTAGTTTACCAAATCTTTGCAAAATTGATAAAAAGTCCCCACCACTATTTTAATTTTTAAACTTGTTACCACCTTTTTATAAAAACTCAAATCTCCTATCAAAGACATTTTATTTAAAAGAAAAGCTGCTCCAGCTCGGGATTGTGCTTGGGGCGAAATCATTCAAGAAGCAATCTGGGCCGTCGCTTCTAAGCTGGAAGAAAAATAAATCAGCTTAGACAACTGAAACTAGCTTGAACTGAAATCTGGATGCTCAAATAACAAAACAAACCTTGAAGATAAAAAGGCTAACAATTGTGGTCCTGTGGATTTTGGGGCGCTACAACTTGAGTATAGGCACTTTGTTGCTTGTTGCATGTGCTTGATTATGTGATATATCTGCTATTTGATCTTACTGTATTAGTGGTTTCATAGATGCCGCCTAGACGTAGGGTAGAGCTTCCAGGTAGATTTTGATAGAATCTGAGGGTCAGAACGAAGAAGGGGAGCGTAGTATTCCTGTTCGTAGGAGTTCTAGACAGGTTGATGATGAGGTGGATGTGTTGGCAGCCCGTGTGGATGAAATGGAACTGATCATGGTGAGGTTTTAGCGGATGAATCCTCAGACGGTCAATGCTTACGAGTCCAGTTCTGATGCTGAGTCTGGTTGCAGCATATTACCGGGTTGTTTGATCGAGTGTTACAACGATGAGCGTAGACTAAGTTTGGCGACTTTCCAACTGAGGAAGAATACAGAGCGCTGGTGGAGAGGTGCTTCACAAACTATTGAGGAGACTGGTGTGGGGACTACTTGGAATAGTTTTTTTTGTACTACGTTCCATCAGGAGTACGTTCCGGAGTCCTATGTCAATGCCCGAGAGCGTGAGTTGATAACTTGGTTCAGGGAACCATGTCGGTGGGGGAGTATGCTTGAATGTTTTCCTCTCTCCTTGCCTATGTTCCTCATGTGTCTGGCCATGAGAGGGCGAATAGGAACAGATTCTTGGAAGGGCTGAATGAGGATCTTTACTCTTTGGTATTGGCGAGTTCACCTACTAGTTATGCGGACGTGGTGGACAAAGGGATGGATATCGAGGAAGGGTTACGGAACCGCGGGTCTCGGATTCTGCCCCAAGCTGCACAAGGTACACGTCCCAATGTCTTCGGGGTGCAACCTCCCCAATTTTCTCAGCCATCCCAACAGCCCCAGCAGTCAGCACAACAACATGAACGCCACAGGTTTAGGCCGCGTGACCATCAGTTTAAGAAGAAGCAGGGTTCTAGTTCTTCTGGTTCAGGCAGCTCGAGCAGCAGTAGTAGTCCTAGAGCTACCTTTTGTGGTCAGTGTGAAGGCAAACACTTTTAAAAGCAGTGTGTAGGGGTTCAGGGTGCTTGAAATCTTTGTGGGCAGTATGGACATTTTGCGAGAGTATGTCCTTTGGCTGGATAGCAGCACACTGCTGCCCCACCGCAGGGTCATTCTGGTGAGTCATCTCGAGGTTGTTCTTTCCCTGTTCTGCAGCAGAGGATGAGGAGACACAGCATAGGCATTTTCAGCAGCATGTTCCTTCGCCTTTTGGGCAGTCTTCCCAGCCCTAGTTCTCAGGACCTCATCATGCCCAAGTGAATGCCATGACTAGGGAGCAAGCAGAGAGCACGCCTGGAGGAGTGATAGCAGGTACTTGTACTGTTTTTGATTTTCCAGCACGTGTATTGTTTGATACTGGAGCATCACATTCGTTTATAGCTGATGCATTTGAGTTTGAGCATGGTTTGCATACCTCTATTTTGTGTGATATTGTTTCTGTTGCGACTCCTGCCGGCGCGAGCCTATTCTACCAAGAGATTTTGTTGAATGACATAATTAGATTTGGCGAGAATGTGTTGGTAGCAAACCTGATTCGATTAGTTATGTGGGATTTTGATTGCATAGTGGGAATGGACGTGTTGTCTAAGTTTAGGGCCACCGTGGATTGTTTCCATGGTGTTGTGCGTCTTTGGCTCCAGTCTGGCGAGAAGTGGAATTTCTACGGCCACGATTCCCAATCGAAGATTCCGTTGATCTCTTCTATGGAGATGTTTAGCCTCTTGTCGATGGACAATGTAGGGTTTATGATCTATGCTTGGGATGCATCCTCGAAGTCATGCGTAGAGCTTAGTGACATCCCCGTTGCTTGTGATTTCCCTGATGTGTTCCCCAAGAAGATTCGTGGTTTTTCTCCGAGGAGGGAGATCGACTTCAGCATTGAGTTGGTACCTGGTGCAGCTCCTATTTCACGAACCAGTATCGTTTAGCACCAGTCGAGTTGATAGAGCTGAAGGTGCAACTTAACGATTTGTTGGAGAAAGGCTTCATTCGATCGAGCATGTCACCTTAGGGAGCTCCTATCCTATTTGTGAAGAAGAAGGACGGTTCGATGAGGATGTGCATCTTTCGACAACTGATAAGGCTACTGTGAATAATAAGTACCATTCACCTAGGATCGATGATTTATTCGACAAGCTTCAGGGTTCAGCTGTGTATTCTAAGATAGATCTACATTCAGGGTACCATCAAGTGCGAATTCGAGAGCAAGATGTTGCGAAAACTGCATTTCGAACGAGGTTCGGGCATTACGAGTTTTTCTTTATGCCTTTTGGTTTGACTAATGTCCCTACAGTTTTCATGGACTTAATGAACCGAGTCTTTAGAGAGTTCATCGATCAGTTCGTGATCGTTTTTATCGATGACATTCTGGTTTACTTTAAGACTCCGATGCAACATAAAGAGCACTTGAGACTGGTCCTCCAAACACTTCGAGACTCGCAGTTATATGCTAATTTCTCCAAATGCGAGTTTTGGTTGGATAGAGTAGTGTTTCTGGGTCATGTCATTTCAGCCGAAGGTTTATCTATTGATCCCAGCAAGGTAGAGGCTGTGATGAACTGGGAACGTCCCAGGATTGTCTCAGAGATTCGTAGCTTTTTGGATTTGGCTAGCTATTATCGATGCTTCATCGAGGGATTTTCTAGTATAGATAAGCCTATGACGCAGTTGACCCAGAAGGATAAGAGATTTGCCTGGACGGAAGAATGCGAGAATAGCTTTCAATTGTTCAAAGAGAAGCTAACTACAGCGCCAGTGTTAGCTTTTCCTTCGGGTTCAGGAGGTTTTGTGGTATGTTCTGATGCTTCGCTTAGTGGATTGGGTTGCGTTTTGATGCAGCATGGTCGAGTCATTGCGTATGCCTCCCGTCAGTTGAAACCCCATGAGACTCGATACTCAGTTCATGACTTGGAGTTGGCGGCCGTTGTCTTTGCTTTGAAGATTTGGCGCCACTATCTCTATGGCGAACAATTTGTGGTGTATATGGACCACAAGAGTCTTCAGTATCTCTTTTCGTAGTCTGACTTGAATATGAGGCAGCATATATGGATGGAGCTGCTTAAAGATTTTGATTGCGAGATTCAGTATCAACCTGTGAAAGTGAGTGTAGTTTCTGATGCGCTTAGCAGGAAAGCTCAAGTGTCGATGCTTGCATAGCTAAATATCTCTAAGGTTCATGAGCATCTGAGCACAACTGGTTGGCATTTTTACCCAGGTGATGACTACGTGATGGTGTGATCTTTTCAGATTGAGCCACGGATTGTTTTGGAAATTAGGGCAGCTCAAAGAACGGATCCGTATATCCATGAGCTGAAGCTGAAGACTCGAGCTGGACAGTTGGAGGATTATTGTGTCATATCGTCATAGTGTCCATCCTGGTGCAAGGAAGATGTACCATGCCTTAAAACTGCACTATTGGTGGGCAGGTTTGAAGAAAGATGTTGCTGAATTTGTTTCTCGTTGTCTAAATTGTCAGCAAGTTAGGGCGGAAAGGATGATACCCGGTGGACTATTGCAGAGTTTAGAGGTACCCCAATGGAATTGAGAGCATGTAGCTATGGATTTTGTGACCCATTTGCCTCGTTGCATCCGAGGATGTGATGCTGTTTGGGTAGTAATTGATAGACTTTTGAAGTCAACTCACTTTATTCCCTACAATATGACGAATTCCTTAAAGAAAATGGTGAAACTGTACATCGATTTTGTAGTTCGATTGCATGGAGTGCCTGTGTCCATAGTTTCAGACCGAGATCCATGGTTCACTTCCAGATTTTGGAAGAGTTTGCAAGCGGCTTTAGGCACCAGATTGGCTATGAGTACAGCCTATCATCCCAAAACCGACGGCCAATCTGAGAGAATGATACAAACCTTAGAGGATATGTTACGAGTTGTTGTTATGGACTTTAGTGGTAGTTGGCAAGATTCGTTGTCGCTGGTGGAATTTTCGTACAATAATAGTTACCAAGTAACGATTGGTATGGCACCGTTCGAAGCATTATATGGCAAGAAGTGCAGATCGCCAATCTGTTGGGAAGAAGTGGGGGAGAAGCAGCTGTATTCTCCTAAATTTGTGCAGCATATGAGAGATCAAGTTGATCTGATTCAACAGCGTATGAAGGCTACACAATATCGCCAAGCTAGTTATGCCAACCGTATGCGTCTGCCTCTGGTGTTTCAAGTTGGTGATCGAGTGTTCTTGAAAGTTTCTCCTTTCAGAAGTGTTATGAGATTTGGATACAAGGAAAAGTTAGCTCCTCGTTATGTTGGACCTTATGAAATTGTGTAAAGGATCGGTCCTTTGGCTTATTGTTTGTTGTTGCCATCTGAATTATCCTCCTTACACGATGTGTTTCATGTGTCTATGTTGAGGAAGTATGACCCAGATCCTTCATATGTGCTACGAACTAACAAGGTGGAGCTGGATCGAACGTTGAGTTATGTCGAATATCCCTTGCAGATTCTGGATAGGAAGAACAAACAGCTCAGGAACAAGATCATTCCTTTGGTTATGGTCCAATGGAGAGAGCATGGTAGGGAAGAAGCTACGTGGGAGTTATAGGGGAAAATGTATCGTGAGTGGCCTCATTTGTTTGACTAGATATTGCATTAACTCCAGTAGCTAGATTGCTTGCTATTGTTTTCCCAGTTATCTTGAACTCTTTTTTAGTTGGGTTGTGCGATTGTTGTTTCCATATTTGTAGTTGTTCTGTGAGTCCTGGTATAGTAGGACATCTTCTGTATCGTGTAACCAGTTTTAGTGTTTTGGTGATATTCTGTAATGTTGAGATTTGGATTGGTTTTGGAGTTTGTTGTTTGATTTCGAGGATGAAATCCCTTTTTAGTGGGGGAGAAATGTGAGATCTGAATAGCTAATTATTAATTTGGATGATTAATCGGGCGTTGGAATACTTGAAGAAGAGCTGGTTGGTTTGTGCGTGAAATAGCTCTGAATTGGTTCATAACGGTCAAATCTGGTTGGTTGAGTGCGCAAGAATAGTGTCGCAAATTATTCTGGGAGTGCGAATTTGAATATTTTGGGTTATAATGAAGCGACGTCGTTCTGAGAGAAACCAGATTTGAGGGTGAAATCTGGTAGTACTGAATAGATCGGTCGATTCGTCGTTTTAGTGTAAACCGATGCAGTTCGTGAGTATCGCCCAAGGCAAGATCTGAATGAGTGTGAGCTGGTCGTTCGGGATCTGGGCCGTCGATGCGACACCGTTTAGCGATACACGTTTATGAACTAGCTGTATTAGCTCTGAATTGGTTCATAACGGTCAAATCTGGTTGGTTGAGTGCGCAAGAATAGTGTCGCAAATTATTCTGGGAGTGCGAATTTGAATATTTTGGGTTATAATGAAGCGACGTCGTTCTGAGAGAAACCAGATTTGAGGGTGAAATCTGGTAGTACTGAATAGATCGGTCGATTCGTCGTTTTAGTGTAAACCGATGCAGTTCGTGAGTATCGCCCAAGGCAAGATCTGAATGAGTGTGAGCTGGTCGTTCGGATCTGGGCCGCGATGCGACACCGTTTAGCGATACACGTTTATGAACTAGCTGTATTGTTGTACGATGTCGTTTAGAGGAACCAGTTGAGATGTGAGATCTGGATGTGTGAGAGCGGGTTGGCTACGGGAGCTGGATTGTGGTGCGACGCCGTTTTGAGAAACCAAATCTAGGTGCGAGCTGGTCGCTCTGAGCGCACTTATGTGCGACGTCGTTTGGTAGTAGCACGCTGGTATGGCGTATATTCCAGATCTGGAGTAGTACTCAAATCTGAGTTGGTACCAGCTGTGAGCCCTGTGTTGTCGGTGGCTACTATTCACCAGATTTGGGGGAGATTTAAGTGGTATATATAGAGGACTTTGAATGTGTTTACATCAATAGTTCCCAACACTTAGAAAATATATCTTCTCCCGTTATCGTACCCTCTACTGTAGCAAAACCCTTACTATTCACTGTAGCATATTTCTTCCGATTGCCGACGGTAGACAACTCCGATGGGAGCAAGGCTAGTGGCAATGGATTCCCCTCGTTATGTTTCTTTGTATACCGCTTTCGAAGGCTTTGGAAAGCCAGAGGAGTGAACGCGAAGAAGCTACAGTGCATCGTTGTTCGTATACTGGCGGATTTGGCAGAAGCTACAGTCTGTTAAAAACTGAGCTGCAATAGCTCATTGTTCTTGAAAGATTGTGCACCGAGAAACAGATCGGATATGATTAAAATCATGCGGAAAACAACCCGAACTGGTCTCTGAAAACCGAAAGCTCAATCAACAGATTTCACGAAATATGCTATGCAGAATGCTGTTAACGCGTAAAGCTGTAAGTAAACAAACACTGATTTGTTTCTAGAAATTTGGATCTCAAATCCTACGTCCCCCCTTCTTCCAAATCTGGAAGACATCCACTAGAAGATTTGATCCGCAGACCCGATCAGCTTTGTGACTTATCCAGTGCCCAAAGCTGAACTCCTAGACTCTACACCAGCTCTCAGGCTGTGTTCATCCAACTCTATGAACTTTTTTAACGTCTCTGTTCAAAGACTACAATCACTAAGTTTAACGTCTTCGTGTCAAGACAGATTTGGTGTTTGGTTTGTGATTCACTCAACTATTCTAATCTTCTCTCAGCTATTATGTAAGTGAATCTCTTTGTGTGTGAGATTTACAGTGTAAGCTCAACTTTTGAATATAAAATTTCACACAACTAGGAAGTGCTTCTGGAAAGCTCAGCGGTCGAGTTACAATAAGCTCCTCAGATCTGATAGTCGGCTGCTTCGCCTCTATGTTTTTCTTCCTGTTTTTCTTCTCTCTCAACATCTTGCATCTTCATCAGTTTTCTTGTATAAATATCCTCCCACTTTGATATAGCCATTGGACACATATATCTATCCATTGAAAAGCTTATGCAGCTTTCTGACATATGTACCTTTCGTCATTTCATTGCACATGGGTACGTGTGGCTATTTAATGCATTTCATCTTCTTGTGAACTGATGTGACAATACGTCAGTTTGAATTTCTTTATTCAAACTGAGTTTGTTCAACTTCTTTGATCCTTCAGATCTGATACAAACTTTATTCAGATCTGTTTGTATATCAGCTCACATCTGATTCCTTTGTTTTGCTTCAGTTGATCTCAGATCTGATTTTGCTCTTCTTAGCTTATCCAGCTCCGAACTGGTCTGCTACAGTGTCAGATCTGGTCAGCTTTGACTGGTTATGTGCACTACTCAGATATGGTCTGTGCTACCCCCTCCAAAATGGTCCAACGAGCAAGACTCACGACTAACCCGTGACTGAGCTTCTTTTTGGCCAAATTCCTTCGTTTAGGCCTTCGAAATCGTGTTTTTCTATTCTGTACTTCGAAACTCAGCTAAGCTAACTGTACAGTCTTCCTCTTCGACGATCTTGGTCTGCTACAGTATCCGATTCTCATCAGATCTGGTTCAGCTGCAGTATTGGATCTCATCTGGTTCAACTACAGTATCAGATCTGGTTCAGCTACACTGTTGCTCAGCTGATTCGTCTCTATGCCAGACCTGCACATCTCAATTAAACTGTTAGTAAATAATCAGCAGGTTTTGTGTATTTCAAAATTCAGATTCTGAGCTGTAGACACAGATCCAACAACACGTTTTCCCAGGGGACGCAAAAAGGAAAAGATTCCTGAAAAAAATAAAGAAGACATGTGATCAACCACTACAGGGACCACCACTTATTTAGTAGAAGACAAGGCCACCTAACGAATAATTAAAGGGCGGTTGGCAAGCACTAAAAGATTTCTTTATCAAGGTTGAAGTTCGGAGTTGAAATCCGCCCAAGACATTTTTATATAGAGTGCTGAAAGGAAGTTGAAGGAATCGAGAATTCCCTTCAATTTTCTTTAAAAATTTCTCAGTTGTAATATATTCAATTTATGAGTAATGTTTTTTCAGCTACCATAAGTAGTTAAACAGATTTTCTCCTACTCCGATGAGATGTTATTAATGTAATAATATGTTCATATTTGGATAAAGTTATCATGCTTTCACCCTCTCATTTATTATTTTCAAATTAAATCTTTTATTCCACGGCTTGAGATAGGAAATGAAACAAAGTTATGCTGGTATTGTTGAAGGAACTCCCGATAGGAACCATCAGTTGCGGCTACGTGGTTAAACTTTGAGGAGCAGTTTATAAAACCCGGTGGACACGACCCGACAATACTTCGATCAAAATGTTATGGGATTTAATTTATTTTACGGAAGCATGATGGCTAAAAAAAAGTAATTATTTAATAAAAATTGGGGTAAAATGAGAAAAAAAGGGAGTTAGAACAAAGAAGTAGTTCTATGAAGGAGTTAAATTAAACTTTTTTCTGACGTTGGGAGTGAAAGTAAATATAAGTTATGGAGTAGAGATTTTAAAAAAAATCTCCCTTAATTTATTATGTTGTCAAATAAATTCCAAAGTCACTTAATTAAGTTCTAAATTTAATTCTCACATTTAAGAAGCCTAATCATCTTAACAATTCAACAAAACACCTACTAAATTAAACATAATTAAATTCCCATAATTTAGTATTAAACGCAATTTCTCTAGCATCGCCTAGATCAACCATACCTGGAAAACCTCAAAATAAATTTAGTTAAATCATGACGAAGAAATAATTCATATAATCCATACAATTGGTTTAAAATGCATTAAAAGAAATTAAATATTTAACATGCATGCATGCGATTTTTTTAGGTTTAGGAATTACATTATATTAGATTTTATTGTATTATGTCAAATTCGGAATTATAACCATTTACCAAGGAGATGTCTCACATATTATATTGTGTTTGGAGTGATTTGATTTTATGCTGCATTTATAATGTGGTGAGGATAAAACGTTCTAATTTTGGTTATAACAAAGAACTCAACATGGAGTTAAACATGTCAGATTAGAAGTACATAACAATGTTTAAGATAGCTGAGTTTGGACAACTCATATTAGAATAAAGAGTGTATTGGAACAATCAGAACAACTCAAGCTTAGTCAACAATTTTGAAGAACAGTTCAGGTCAGGTTACAAAGAACAGTTTAGAGATCAGATCAGTACATGCGACCAATTCCGATTAGGAAACAAAATTATCTATGAGCTAACAAATATCTTTATAATTGCACCAAACATGAACATATATCTAAATTATATAAAAAGAAAATTTTAAATAATTGAACTACAATATAGCGAAAGAAGGAAATATTATTTTGAAAATATTTTGGTTTCATTTCCATGACTCATCATATTTCGTAACCAAACACTTCATAATACTGTTCCTAAACCTACAACTTGTTTCTCGCGTAATTTGGTTAATTAAGTAAAACCGTTTTTTGTTTGCACAGTGCAATTATAAATTTTTTGCGTAAAGAAGTTTCATCTTCAAACTTTTATTCCGATTCGCGCAGCGGGCTGGCCGTTCCAAGGCCGCGGAAGATGCGTTTTTGGACATCATTCGGGCCGATGCTGCCCGGCTCGTCAGCTTGAGGCATCCTGGTGTGTCGCACGTTGTGCAGGCTTTGGATGAGAGTATAAACGCCATGGCTATGGTCACCGAGCCTCTCTTTGCTTCCGCCGCCAATGCACTGGGTAATGTGGACAATATTTCCATGGTGCCAAAGGAGCTCAAGGGAATGGTAATTCTACTCAATTTTTTCGCTTAAGTCTACTTGCATGAATAATTTTTGTGGATATTTGACGATTGGTGAATCGTGATTACCTTGGAAGCTTTCTGTAGGCAAAAAGAACATTATGATCATCCATTGGAATTCCCTTTTCTATTATCTTTTACCTTCATAATTATCAAATATATCACTATATGATTCAAATTGAAGCATATCCCGACTGTCTTGCAAAATTTAGAGATACTGTGGAGGTAGGCTTTGAACGATGTGTCACAAGCTCTATACCATGGCACTTTTAATTTGTCTTTATTTTATAAGAGCTTGTTTTAATAAATTAAGTGTAATTCTTATTGTTGTCTTACGTCAAAAACTTTTCTTGTTGAAATTTAGGAGAAAGAAATGCATTCTGGTTTTTCCTATTCATATCTGTTCGCAAACTTTCAAAGGACTTAGTATTTTTTGTATTTGTTTGTCGTGCAGGAAATTGGATTGCTGGAAGTGAAACATTGGCCTTCCTTCACATTAATGCACGCCTCATCCACGGGGGCTTTGGCACCCAAGGTAAGCTTTTTTTGGTCTCGGCTGTTATTTTATCCTCACATTTTCATCCGTCTTCGTACTTGCCATTTCTTTGTTCTCTTTGTTTTATTTAACTGAAAACTCTGCCTGTCTTTTCTGTATTTGCCTCATAAAATTTTGTTAAGAAAAACATATTGAGTGATGATTCTGTGCGGGAGCTTCATACAGGATTGGTGTTTGCGTATTGTGATATGTGGGGGAAGAAAGGACTGGTGCACCAATTTAATCTTCTATCCGCTCTTGTCCATAGCTCATCTCACTAACACAATTAAGATTTCTGTTTAACCATGTATGACCTTGGTATTACTTAAATTTAAGCATTAAACAGCATGTAGATAATGGGTGACTGATTTCTTCACTTTTTAATCCTTTATCCTATTACAGAGTGTCCTCATAACATCTAGTGGAGCTTGGAAACTTGGGGGTTTTGGTTTCACAATTTCATTGGATCAGTCATCCAATGATTCTGCCAACGTTCAGGCATTCCACTATGCTGTGAGTCATGTACTTTGTGAGATGGGGATATGCATGCATTCTACTCTTTGCTCCCTGTGAAAGGAATTTCCATGTGCATGTGCGTGCACACAAGCACATGTATATTTGTTTCTTGTGGTGATTCTTATGAATCGAACCCTAGTTCTCCGTCACCCGTCCCCACCATAGTAGGTGTCACAAGGGGCTAACTTGATTGGAACTCTCCAGTTTTTTTCAAGTTATAACCCTTCGTGCCGACTTGATTTGCTTATCGAGTCAATCAGCCTTCAACTACCCTCGAGTTATATAAGTAGAATATATCCTCACCCGAGCCAACAAACACAATAAGCAATATAAGTAGGCACACGAGATTATGGGACAATGCCCAACCTTGCGCTAGCACCATTACTCACAATACAAGGAATAAAATTGCCAAGGCTTGCACACAAAAGACTCACTCGTGAATGAATTCCTTATGCAGCTCATGGTCTTTGTATAGCCAACGGTGTCAGATTAGATGCCTACAAGTGGCAGCATGGATGTGTGCCAGCTGTCCGCCCAAGATCTTGGTCGTGGGCACACCCCCACATTGCCTCCTTTGACTGTTGAGTCATGGGGCAATTTGTGCCTGTAACTGTCGAGTCGTGCGCCTGCCAGCTACACGTCTTCTGCACGCCTGCCAGCCACACGCCTGCCGCAAAACTCGCCCCAACTACCTGCACGTCCCGTTGAGACATGGGCGAGGTCTTGTGCACGTCTGTCGCACCACTCACCGCAACTTCTTGCACGTTCTGCCGAGACGTGGGCGAGGTCGTGCGCACGTTTGTCGCACCACTTGCCTCAACTGCCTGCACATTCCGTCGAGACGTGGGTGAGGTCGTACGCACGTCTGCCTCACACTCGCCTACTATGCACGTCCCCCGCATAATCTGGGCCACGTTCTCCGTTTTTCACCGAAGTGCTAGCAATAGTCCGCCATCGCCTTGCACATGGCCACGAGGGTCCGAGAATCTCGGCCATGTCCTGCACATCTTGCACTCCCCCAGCATGTCTGGCGCTCTGCATGCCTGCACGCCCTGCACTTGGAAGCATAGCTTTGCCCACACCTTGAGGATACATCCCACCCAAATGTGTCTTCAACCAACACTTGTGCCTATGTGGCATGCACTCGACCCGGTCTATGGAACCGATATGCCATGGCACTCCTCGTTCATGCCATGGTCCCAACTTGGTTCGTTAGTTTTGTAACAAATCTCCACCGAGGAAGAACTCGACGTCCTCATCGAAACTTCGTTCAATCTTTTGCATTCCAAGTAGTATTCCATTTCTCCCTCGAACTGTATTTCAAACCCAAGTGGCATCCTTCTCCGCCCCACCTTCCCATTGGACCGAGTAATCATGTGGCGTCCAAGTCCATCGATTTACTAAATAATCTCGAATGTATGAAGAAAAAGCGTACAAATTTTCAAATTTTTGGATTTAGAAGACATACGAGTCAGGGGTGATTTTGCAGTTTTAGAGAACAATTTAGAGTAACCACATGATACTGTTATCATCTTGGAGAGTGAAAGTTGGATCGCGAGTGTAAAACAGCTCTGGGTGAGAAATCAGATTATAGATTCGATATTACGAAACTGAGAAAATTACACGAACTGATCTCATTTAAACTAGGAAACAATTAATCGTAATACGATTTTACACGGACACACAGAATGACATGTTTGTATAACAATCAATACAACAAAAGAGAGGCAATCTAGAACAAAATGGAAACGTATGTCCATTGATAAACCAGTCTACTTCAGTTCGCACCAGCCACCTCACGCTAAACCTCCTCACCTGCAATCATGAAAGCTAGTGACCCTAGGGCCCAGAAGATAAAGCCTAGGAGCCTTGTGTAATTTGCACGCCTGCTGCCTTCCTTTTATGTGGTAGCCGTTTCTCAGGCTCCCTCTCCGGAATCAAACCCTAGTTCTCCGTCACCTGTCACCACCATAGTAGGTGTCACAAGGTATAAGCAATGCAGCGGACTATACCCGTTTCTTTTCCATCCTTGTGCGGCTTGAATCACCCACTGATTCAATCAGCTTTCACCCTACACTCGTGTGTATATTTTTAGTGATTTTAACTCACAATAAGCCAACCCAAACCAACACACTCAAGCGATATAAATGACACAATAATTTAGGGGCAATGTCCAACCTTTGAATTCACTATCACACAAGAGATTATAAAGGAAGCCAATGTTTGCGCACAAGAAAGCTCACACCTGCATATTGCCCTTGTGCAACTAAGGCATGAATATATACAAACAGACACAGAACAATGCATGTAACTGCAAGTAACTGTAGTTAGCTATCACAACAAGGCACCTCCACACGTCCACCATGCTTTAGACCATCCAACACCTGTCCAAACCGCTCAAAACGTTTGAAAACGGTCTTCAACCGCTTTGCCTTATCCAAAAAATCGGCCAACACATTGTCCATCATGCAGCAACTAAGTCCAAGCACTTCCTGTATCAAGCTTTGAACTTCCTACACTTGTTCCCACACATCCACTAAAATGTGTCATGTCTTTCATGCATACTACCCAACCGATTATGCCTAAGTTATCCCACATAACTTAGTGCTAGGCACAAGCACTTCATGATGCGCCGCGCTCGCACCATGAACTAGTTCTTCCGCACAAACTAGCACAACAAGTTCCAGCCATAGGGGACCGATGCTGCCAAATGAACTAGTCCAGTCCTAATCCAGTCCCGCAATCAAGCTTGAGCGTCTAACAAACCACCATCACTAGAAGAACTCACCACCATCGAATTCTGATTTTCATCCTCAGCAATTTCATCCTAAAATTGCCACAAGTTAACGTTTTGGATCCCAAGAGCATCTTCCTCGGACTCGCCCACCCACTGGACTAAGTAATCAACTCGTCGATTTTTCTTGCTTTGGCCCAAAACTCGATCATCCAAGATCTTTTCAACTTTTCGATCAAATTGATAGTTCACCATTGTAGGCGTCCGACTCATCTGCACACGGGTTTGATCATCTTCCCTTGTTTTATTCAGAAAGCTCAAATGAAAAGTTGGCTAAATCTTCAACCTATCTGGAAATTTCAACCGATAAGCGACACTGCCTACCTTGTTCACCACTTCAAAGGGGCCATCATATCAAGGAATCGACCCACGATGCACTGTCTTGGCACTGATTTTCTTCCAGATTTGAGAAGGTAAGTTCAAGAGAACTCGCTCACCAATCTGGAACTCGACATCCCTCCTGCTTTTATCCGCATACTTATTCATTTTGCGTTGAGCCTTTGCTAAACTGTCCTTAGCTTCATCCAACAGCTCCTATTTTGCCCTTGCAAACCAATAAGCAGCAGGACACTCACCCCCACTTTTCTGCAAGGCAACTTTATGCCGTGCTGATGGTTGAAACCCATGTAGCAACTCGAAGGGAATCAAGCCATTAGTCGATGACTTTGGCATGTTATATGAGAAATGCACCATATCAAGAAAATCCACCAAATTGCGGTGACTGGCAGTCACATAATGCCTCATATATTCCTCCAACAACCGATTCATTCTCTCAGTCTGCCCATCAGTTTGAGGGTGATTGGCAGTAGAGAATTTCAACTCCGAACCCATCGTATTGAATAAATCAGTCCAGAACCTTCCCGTGAACCTTGTATCCCTATCACTCACGATATCTTGTGGAATTCCAAAGAACTTGATCACATTCTTAAAGAACAATTCTGCAGTAAGTTCAGCCGAACATACCTTAGGAGCACCAATGAACACTGCATACTTTGAGAAGCGATCAATCACAACAAGAATGGATGCTAGTTCATTCACATTTGCAAACCCAAGGATGAAGTCCATAGAAACCTACTGCCATGGACGTTCAAGGATAGGTAGAGGTTGCAACAACCCTAATTCCTTCAATCTTTCAGTCTTGTCCAATTGACAAACATGACAAGTTCGAACATAATGCTCCGCATCATCCTCCATCTTTGTCCTATAATACTTTCGAGACAGTAAGATCAGCATGCGAGCAAAACCCGGGTGACCAGCCCATTGTGGATCGTGAGTTTCCCGCAACAACTCTTTTCGAAGAGGGCCACTAGGAACATAAGCCATACGTCCCTTGCAAAACAGAAGGCCATCATCGATCCAGTACTTTCGAATCTCCTCGTTCCGCACTTGATCGAGCAGCTTCTAATATACCTGGTCCAGCACAGATGCTTCCCGAATTCTCCCACAGACATCAGAATCAATCACCGTCAGAGCTGCCACATAGTCATGTACAGATTTTCGAATAAGGGCATCGGCAACTTCATTGTGCTTCCCAGCTTTGTGCACCCATTGAAAATCAAACTCACCTATAAACTCTTGCCAACGAGCTTTCTTAGGCATGAGCTTCTTCTGTGTTTTGAAGTAAGTGTTGGCGACATTGTCTATGAACACCACAAATTTTTTTCCAAGTAAATAATACCTCCACACCTCTAAGCAATGCACCACCGCCATCATTTCCTTCTCGTGAGTGGAATACCCACCTCCGCATCTTTCAGTTTTATACTTTCAAAGGCAATGGGATGCCTTTTCTGCATCAGCACCCCACCAAGTGCATAATCTGAGGCATGAGTGTACACCTCAAATGGCTTGTCAAACTCTGGAAACTTAAACTGGTTCAGATACCATGGCCTTCTTGAGTGTTTAAAATGCTTCATTGACTTCTCAGACCATACATACTTGTTGCCCTTCCATAATAAGTCAGTCAAAGGCCCAAAAATCCGAAAATATCCTAGCACAAACCGACGGTAGTAATTAGTCAGCCATAAGAAAGATCTCAATTCAGACTCCTTCTTAGGCATGGACCAATCCATGATTGCTTGTACCTTGCTCTTGTCCATATGGACTTTCCCTTGGATAATCATATGCCCAAGGAAAGTGATCTGCTCCCTATAGAATTCACATTTATCCTTCTTAACAAACAATTGATATTTTCTAAGCCGAAAGAATAACTTAACAAACAAGTGATCTCCCACAGATTCACTATAGGCAACGACAAGGGAAATGCCAAGTTTGTCAAGTCTGACAAATACAAAACGAAAAAATAAGAAAGATGGTGGTGCAAGCATCATTAAGGAGACCAATGAAGCTTTTGTCTTTGACAAGGCAAAGTGTGGCTGTTTTATATGCAATGAGGATCATGAGATGCGAGACTGTCCGAAGAAAGGGAATCTTTCTACTTTGGTCGCTGAGGAAGAATACAAGAAGAATGATGAAGGGTCCTCACTAGTGAATCCTTTACAATGGTTGGGTGCCTTTCATGCGGAACAAAGTTCTAAATCCAACATGTATGTGAAAGACTTCATCAATGGTCAAGAGGTGTTGGCCATGGTGAACACGGGTGCTACTCATAAATTCGTTGCAGAAAGGGAAATTGAAAAGTTGGCTCTGAAATTGACTTAACGCTCGACCCGATAAAAGCGGTGAATTCAGAAGTAAAATTCATAAAGGGTGTGACCAATGTCGAATTGAAACTAGGAAGTTGGTTGGGCAGTGCGGGTTGATGACTGTCCTCCATGATGACTTCGATGTCATTCTTGGTAACGAATTCTTGGTTGCTGCTCAAGTTGCTGTGATGCCACACTTGGGTGGGTTGGTGATTGCGGATGTCAACAACCCTTCTTTCGTGAAAGGGGTCTGTGATTTGGCTATAACCTCAGGAAAGAAAGCTGGTCTGATTTCGGCTATGCAGATCGAGAAGGGTCTGAGGCATGGTGCTGTTACATACCTTGCTGCCATGGTTGAGATAACGGCTGATGTATGCCAGGAAGTGCTTGATGCAGTTGCGGGTCTTCTTGAGCAGTTTCGTGATATTATTCCCACGGAATTACCCAAGACTTTGACTCCTAGGCGTGCTGTTGATCATAGGATTGAGTTGGAACCGAGTGCGATGGTGGCCGCCAAGGCTCCTTATCGGATGAGTCCCTCGGAGTTAGTCGAATTGCGTAAACAATTGTCAGAATTTCTGGATAGTGGGATGATCCAGCCATCCAAGGCACCATTTGGGTCACCTATGTTGTTCCAAAAGAAATAGGACGGATCTATAAGGACGAGCATTGATTACAGCGCATTGAATAAGGTTACTATGAAAGACAAGTATCCTATTCCGAATGTCCTGTACCTGTTTGACAAGCTGTCTAAGGCTAGGTACTTCACAAAGATCGATCGGTTATTGGCAAGTACGGATTGCGGAGGGAGATGAACCAGAAACAACCTCTGTGACGAGGTATGGTTCATATGAATTTCTAGTTATGCCTTTCGGCCTAACAAATGCCCCTACTACTTTCTGTAACTTGATGAATGATGTGGTATTTGAGTATCTGGATCGTTTTGTGGTGGTATATATCGATGATATCGTTGGCTATAGTGAATATTTGGGAGATCACTTGTTGCATCTGGAAAAGGCATTCTCTCGGCTTAGAGAATATCAATTTTTTTTAAGAAGGAGAAATGTGAATTATGAAGGGAGTAGATCACTTTCCTTGGCACGTGATTGGCCAAGGTAAAGTCCATATGGACAAGACCAAGGTGCAAGCAATCATGGATTGGTCTGCGCCTAAGAAAGAGTCTGAACTGAGATCTTTCTTAGGGCTGACTATTACTACCGTTGATTTGTTCTGGGATATTCTCGGATTGTTGCGCCTTTGACTGACTTACTACGGAAGGACAACAAGTATGTATGGTCTGAGCAGTGTAATGAAGCATTTGAAACACTCAAGAAGGCTATGGTGTCTGAACCAGTGCTAAAATTGCCTGGTGTATACTAATGCGTCGGATCGTGCACTTGGTGGGATGATAATCCAGGAAAAGCATCCCATTGCCTTTGAAAGTAGGAAACTGAAAGATTTGGAAGTGAGATACTCCACTCACGAGAAAGAAATGATGGAAGTTGTGCATTTCTTAGAGGTGTGGATGCATTATTTGATTGGCACAAAGTATTTGGTGTTCACAGACAATGTCGCCAACACTTATTTTAAAACACAGAAGAAGATCACGCCTAAGAAAGTTCGTTGGCAAAGATTTATAAGTTAGCTTTATTTTCAGTGGGTGCATAAAGCTGGGAAGCACAATGAAATTGCTAATGCCCTTAGTCGAAAATTTGTGCATGACTATGTGGCAGCAATGACGGTGAAATTCTGATTTCTGTGGGAGAATTCGGGAAGCATCTGTGCTGGACCAGGTATATCAGAAGCTGCTTGGTCAAGTGTGGAATGGGGAGATTCGAAAGTATTGGATCGATGATAGTCTTCTGTTTGCTAAGGGAAGTAGGGCTTATGTTCCTAGTGGCCCTATTCGAAAGGAGTTGTTGCGGGAAACTCACGATCCACAATGGGATGGTCACGCGGGAGTCGCTCGCATGCTGGACTTACTGTTTCGAAAGTACTATTGGCCAAAGATGGAGGACGATGTGGAGCATTATGTTTGAACCTGTCTTGTTTGTCAACTGGACAAGACTGAAAGATTGAAGGAAACAGGGTTGTTGCAACCTCTACTTATCCCTGAACGTCCATGGCTGTCGGTTTCTATGGATTTCATCCTTGGGTTTGCACAGGTGAATGGGTTGGTATCCATTCTTGTTGTGGTTGATTGCTTCTAAAAGTATGCAGTGTTCATTGGTGCTCCTAAGGTATGTTCCGCTGAACTTACTGCAGAATTGTTCTTTAAGAATGTGATCAAGTTCTTTGGAATTCCACAAGATATCGTGAGTGATAGGGATACAAGGTTCACGGGAAGGTTCTGGACTGCTTTATCCAATATGATGGGTTCGGAGTTGAAATTCTCTACTGCCAATCACCCTCAAACCGATGGGCAGACTGAGAGAATAAATCAGTTGCTGGAGGAATATATGAGGCATTATGTGGCAGCCAATCAGCGCAATGGGGTGGATTTGCTTGATGTGGCACCATTCTCATATAATCTTCCCAACTCATCGTCTACTGGCTTGAGTCCCTTCGAGTTGCTAAATGGCGTTTCAACCTTCAGCACCGCATGAAGTTGCCTTGCAGAAAAGTGGGGGTGAGTGTCCTGCTGCTTATCGATTTGCAAGGGCAAAACAGGACCTGTTGGATGAAGCGAAGGACATTAGCAAAAGCTCAACGCAGAATGAATAAGTATGCGGATAAAATCAAGAGGGATGTCGAATTCCAGATCGGCGAGCGAGTTCTTGAAGTTAACTCCTCAAATGTGGAATAAAATCAGTGCAAGACAATTCATCGTGGGTTGATTCCTCGATATGATGGCCCCTTTGAAGTGGTGAATAAGGTGGTCAGTGTCGCTTATCGGTTGAAATTGCCAGATAGGTTGAAAATTCACCCAACATTTCATGTGAGCTTTCTGAAGAAATTCAGGGAAGATGATCACACCCGTGTGCAGACGAGTCTGGCGCCTGCAGTGGTGCGGTTTTGATCGAAAAGTTGAAAAGATCTTGGATGATCGAGTTTTGGGCCAAAGCAAGAAAAATCGGCGAGTTGATTACTTAGTCCAGTGGTTGGGCGAGTCCGAGGAAGATGCTCTTGGGATCCAAACGTTAACTTGTGGCAATTTGAGGATGAAATTTCTGAGGATGAAACCATGGTGGTGAGTTCTTCTAGTGGGGGTGGTTTGTTAGACGCTCAAGCTTGATTGTGGGACTGGATTAGGACTGGACTAGTTCATTGGGCAGGATCGGTCCCCTAAGCCTGGAACATGATGTGCTAGTTCTTTGTGCGGAAGAACTAGTTCATGATGCGAGCGCGGTGCATAATGAAGTGCTGGTGCCTAGCACTAAATTATGTGGGATAACTTAGGCTTAATCGGTTGAGCAGTATGCATGAAAGACATGGCACATTTGAGTGGATGTGTGGGAACAAGTATAGGAAGTTCAAAGCTTGATGCAGGAAGTGCTTGGACTTGGTTGCTGCATGATGGACAATGTGTTGGCCGATTTGTTGGATAAGGCAAAGCGGTTGAAGGCCGTTTTTAGACGTTTTGAGCGGTTTGGACAGGTGTTGGATGGTCTAAAGCACGTTGTACGCATGGAGGTGCCTTGTTGCAACAACTGGTGGCCGTACCTGCAGTTACATGCATTGTTCCTTGTATTTTGTATATATGCATGTCTTGAGTTGCACAAAGGAATATGCACGAGTGTGTGAGCCTTCTTGTGTGCTAATATTGGCTTCATTTATAATCTCTTTTGTGATAGTGAATTCAAAGGTTGGGCATTGCTCGTAAATTGTTGTGCCATTTATATCGCTTGAGTGCGTGGGTTTGGGTTGGCTCTTGGTGAGTTAAAATCACTAAAAAAATATACACACGAGTGTAGGGAAAGGCTGGTTGAATCAGTGGGTTGTTCAAGCCGCACAAGGTTGGAAAAGAATCGGGTGTAGTCCGCTGCGTTGCTTATACCTTGTGACACCAACCATGGAAGCAAGGTATGTAACAGCACCGTGCCTCAGACCCTTCTCAATTTGCATAGCCAAAATCAGACCAGCTTTATTTCCTGAGGTTCTAGCCACATCATAGACCTCTTTCACGAAAGAAGAGTTGTTGACATCTGCAATCAGCAAACCACCCAAGTGTGGCATTACGACAACTTGAGCAGCAACCAAGAATTCGTTACCAAGAGTGACATCAAAGTCATCAAGGGGGACAACCATCAACCCGCACTGCCCAGACCAACTTCCTACTCTCAATTCGACGTTGTTCACACCCTTTATGGGTTTTGCTTCTGAATTCACTGCTTTTATTTGGCTCGATTATTGAGTCAATTTCAGACCCAACTTTGCATTTCCCTTTCTACAACGAAATTATGGATAGCACCCATGTCCACCATGCCAACACGTCTTGACCATTGATGAAGGCTTTCACATACATCAAGCCTTTTGGATTGAGAACTTTGCTCCGCATGTAAGGCAACCAACCATTGTAAAGGATTCAACAGTAAGTGACATTCATCATTATGCTTGTGTTCCTCCTCGGCAACCAAGGATGAAAGCTTCCCTTTCTTCGGACAGTCACGCATCCGATGATCCCCATTGCATATAAAGTAGCCACGCTTTGTCTTGTCAAAGACATAAGCTTCCTTGGTCTCTTTAATGAGGCTTGCGCTGTCATATTTCTTATTTTTCTTTTTGTTTTCGTCAGACATGACGAACTTGACCTTTCCCTTGTCTCTGCCACCATTCTTCTTTGGGACAACATCATTAGAACCAATGGCTTTGAAATCTATCAACCCGACGACAGCAGCAATGGCGGATGGTATATCCTTGACCCCTTGCCTCCGCAATTCGGCTTGGGCCTAAGGCTGCAATCTCACAAGGAAGTTGATGAGTTTGTCTTCCTCAGACATGTCCCGCACATCCAACATCAGTGAACTGAATTAAGTTCACATAGTCTCGAGTAGTTCCTGAATGCTTCAACTTTCGAAGGGACTCCATAGCAAGCCACGAAGTATTGCTAAGCAAGAATGACTCCTTCAATTCACGTTTCGGGGCCTCCCAAGTCTCAATCTTTTCACGGTTCGCATTAGCGTCGTCAGATAGACTAGCCCTCCACCCTAACTTTGCATCCTCGGCCAAATACATATTGGTTATGGAGACTTTGTCCTCACCAGGCACCCTCGTTGCCTTGAAATACGTTTCCATATTCCAAAGGAAGTTCTCAAGTTCCTTTGTGCAACGTTTACCACCAAATGGCTTTGGTTCGGGCACTTTGAACTTGGTTAAAGAAGAAGAGACATTCCATGTTTTACCTGCACCAACAACCTTATTCAACACCTGAATCTCCAAATCGAATCTTTCAAGCCTAGAGTCGATTTCTTCTCCCAAGGAAACCATCTTGCTTTCCACAAAGTGAGAGATATCAGCAACATAACCCATGTTACTTTCAACAGAACTCAAAAAGCCCTCCACTTGTTTGAATATCGTTTCTGTTGGGCGTCCCGATGGAACACCAAGAAATCCTTCCACCCGACGCATTCGAGTTTTCAGTTCGAGAATTCGATCACGAACAGAATTGGTATTCAACGACGAACTTCTTGCCTCATCGGCGATGATTTGGACGTCTGCAGATTCGAAGACAGCAACAAATCCGTGCTCTGATACCAACTGTCACAAGGTATAAGCAATGCATCGGACTATACCCGATTCTTTTCCAATCTTGTGCGACTTGAATCACCTACCGATTCAATAAACCTTCACCCTACACTCATGTGTATATTTTTAGTGATTTTAACTTAAAATGAGCCAACCCAAACCAACGCAGTCAAGCTATATAATTGACACAAATATTTACAGGCAATGCCCAACCTTTGAATTAACTATCACACAAGAGATGCAAAGGAAGCAAAGTTTGCACACAAGAAGCTCACACACTCGTGCATATTTCCCTTGTACAACTCAAGGTATGCATATATACAAACAGACAAGCAACAATGCATGTAACTGCAAGTAACTGCCGCTAGTTGTCGCAACAAGGCACCTCCACACGTCCAACATGCTTCAGACCATCCAACACCTGTCTAAACCGTCCAAAATGTCTGAAAACAGCCTTCAAAAGGCGGTCGGAACGAATTCCGGCGTGCCATTGGTCGATTGAGTGAATTTGTGGAACAATCGACCAATGGCACAAGTTTTTCGAACGGAACGTTCATGCCGAGACGGTCGGAACGAAGGGGAGTAGAGCTGTGGGGGAGTTGTCAATACAACTTGCTACAAATGAGAAGCTCCCCCTAAGCCTCTATTTATAGATATTTCAAGGGCTTAAACTAGGTTAATGGGCCCTGGTCAGGCCCAGGCCCAGGGAACATTGGTTTCGAGTCCATGTTGCGGCTTCAACATAATCTCGATCGACGATCAGATCGGATCGATCTGCACAGTTTCCAAAACTGAACATTATGATGTGAAAATAATTTTCCAGGTCATCTAATCCAAAATAGCAATTAGACCCCTATCAACTACAAGGAAATTCATACTTCCCCAGCCAATTTAGGAAGTCATACTTCCATCCTTCCTCCTAC
>KV016295.1:165378-208564 GCA_001598015.1 Dorcoceras hygrometricum
AAGTATCGATGCCATCCCACCAACATTTGGAAATCCAAGGATAAAGTCCATCGAGATTGATTTCCATGGTCTCTCAGGTATAGACAAAGGCTGCAACAAACCCGCCTCCTTGGTAAGCTCAGACTTGTCTAAATGGCACACCAAACAAGTCTTCACATATTTTTCCACATCCTGATCCATATTCGGCCAGTAAAACTTCCTGGACAACAAATCCATCATTCGGTTCACCACCGTATGACCTGCCCACTGTGAATCATGAGTATCCTTCAGCAAATCATTTCGAAGAGCACCACTTGGGATGAACGACCTGCCCCCCTTTGCATACAGAATACCATCCTCGATCCAATACTTCCGAATTTCCCCAGCCTTCACTTGGTCGAGTAGCTTCAAATATGTTATGTCTTGCTCAGCCACCTCTTGGACACGGCCAAAGAAATCAGTTTCCACCAAAGTTAACGCCGCAACATAATCATGTACCATCTTTCGACTCAATGCATCAGCAACTTCATTGTGTTTGCCCGGCTTATGCACCCACTCAAACTCGAATTCACTCAAGAACTTTTGCCATCGAGCCTGTTTGGGTGACAGTTTCATCTTGAGTTTTGAAGTATGTGTTGGCTACATTATCGGTTACCACCACAAACTTCGTACCCAGCAAGTAGTGCCTCCAAGCTTCCAAAAAGGGCAACACCATTGTCATTTCCTTCTCAGGGACAGAATACCTCGTTTCTGCTTCCTTAAACTTTCTGCTTTCAAAAGCGATAGGATGTCTGTCTTGCATCAGCACGCCACCAAGATAAATATCGGATGCATCAGTGTAGACCTCAAACAACTTGTCAAATTCAATAAGTTTCAGCACTGGTTACGAGGCTATGGCTGCCTTCAGTCTTTCAAAAGCTTCATTGCAAGAATCAGACCATACATACTTCCTATCCTTCTTAAGAAGATCACTTAACGGCCCAACAATCCGAGAGTATCCTTTAATAACCGTCGATAGTAATTGGCCAACCCCAAGAACGATCTCAATTCAGTCACTTTCGTTGGTGAAGTCCAATCCATGATTGCCATAACTTTGGTACCATCCTTGCGGATACTTCCCTGGCTTATTATATGCCGAAGGAAAGTTATTTCAGAAAGGAAAGTTATTTCATTTCTGCAAAACTCACATTTCTCTTTCTTCACATAAAGCTGGTATTCCCTAAACCGCAAGAATACCACCCTCAAGTGTTTTAAGTGGTCACTCAATGACTCACTGTATACTACAATATCATCTAATATACCACCACAAACCGATCCAAGAACTCCAACAACACATCGTTCATCAGGTTACATAATGTGGCAGGTGCATTTGTTAAACCAAATGGCATAACGAGAAACTCATTTGATCCGTACCTTGTTACGCAAGTGGTTTGGATTCGTATCCCTCGGTGATCCGAACTTGCCAATAACCCGACCTCAGATCAATTTTGGTGAAGTACCTCGCCTTGGAGAGTTTGTCGAATAGATCCAAGGAATTCGGAATAGGATACTTGTTTTTTATAGTAACCTTATTCAAAGACATGTAATCCACACACATCCCCAGTGTACCATCCTGCTTCTTTGGGAACAGTACATGCGAAGCAAAAGGAGCTTTAGATAGTTTAACAAACTCGGCTTCTAGCAACGCACCCAGTTGCTTACTCAATTCGGCCAACTCCATAGGAGACATCCTGTAAGGGGCATTTGCAGGTACAATTGCACCAGGCTCCAGTTCAATCTTGTGATCCACAGCCTTCCTTGGAGGTAACACTTTGGGTAACTCGGGTGGCATCACATCAACAAACTCATCCAGCAATCTGGCCACAGATCCGGCACTTCTTGGTATACATTCAGCTTAGTTTCCACAAGTGCAACAAGATATGTGCACTCCCTCTGCTTCAATCCCCGCTGGATCTGCATGGTCGAAAGTAATCCCGATTTCTTATCCTTTGGCTTAGTTATGTCATAGACTCCTTGCACAAATGAGGGACGAGTTTCATCGACAATCAACAAGCCGCACAGATGAGGCATGTCAGCAACATGCGCTCACACTAGGGTGCGTCGTTTGTAATGGTGATCATAGAATGCGGGATTATCCGAAGCATGCCAAACTTACGGCACTGATAGCGGAATAGGATCACGAGTCCGACAAGTAGGGACCTTCACGGGTCAATCCATTACAATTATTGGGTGCATTGCATGCGGAGAAGTCCAACAATAATAAGGGCTTGATGTATGTAAGTGTGCTCATCAATGGTGTGAAGGTGATGGCGATGGTTGATGCTGAAGCCACTCACAACTTTTTAGCCGATCGGGAGGTGCAAAGGCTAGGTTTGGACTTGTCTCCACAAGCATGTCATATTAAAGCCATTAATTCGAAAGCAAATCCTATAAAGGGGGCGGCCAGAGTGAAAATTGTATTGGCACTTGGTCAGGGCCGTGTGGGACTTGATGGCGGTTCCTCTTGATGATTTCGATATTATCCTCAGAAATGAATTCTTACTGGGAGCACATGTTGCGATCATGCCTCATCTGGGCGGCTTGTTGATTGTCGATGAAACTCGTCCCTCATTTGTGCAAGGCGTCTATGACATAACTAAGGGGAAGGATAAGCAATCAGGGTTGCTTTCGGCCATGCAGATTGAGTGTGGTTTGAAACTCGTCCCTCATTTGTGCACATATCTTGCTGCACTTGTGGAAATTAAGCCAAATGTATACCAAGAAGTGCCGGATTCTGTGGCCGGATTGCTGGATGATTTTTTTGATGTGATGCCACCCGAGTTACCCAAAGTGTTACCGCCAAGGAGGGCTGTGGATCACAAGATTGAACTAGAGCATGGTGCAATTGTACCTACAAAGGCCCCTTACAGGATCTCTACTATGGAGTTGCCCGAATTGAGTAAGCAACTGGGTGAATTGCTAGAATTCGGGTTGATTCAACCATCTAAAGTTCCTTTTGGTTTGCCTGTACTGTCCCAAAGAAGCAGGATGGTACACTGCGGATGTGTGTGCATTAGAGGGCTTTGAACAAGGTTACTATCAAAAACAAGTATCCTATTCCGAATGCCTTGGATCTATTCGACAAACTCTCCAAAGCGAGGTACTTCACCAAAATTCATCTGAGGTCGGGTTATTGGCAGGTTCGGATTGCTGAAGGAGACGAATCCAAAACCAATTGCATAACAAGGTACAGATCATATGAGTTTCTTGTTATGCCATTTGGTTTAACAAATGCACCTGCCAGATTCTTTAACCTGATGACGATATGTTGTTGGAGTTCTTGGATCGGTTTGTGGTTTTATATCTAGATGATATTGTAGTATACAGTGAGTCATTGAGTGACCACTTAAGGCACTTGAGGGCGGTATTCTTGCAGCTTTGAGGATACCAGCTTTATGTGAAGAAATAGAAATGTGAGTTTTGTAGAAATGAAATCAGTTTCATTGGGCATATATAAGCCAGGGAAGTATTCGGATGGATGGTACCAAAGTTAGGGCAATCATGGATTGGACTGTCCCAACGAAAATGACTGAATTGAGATCTTTCTTGGGTTGGCCAATTACTCTTGGTGCTTTATTAAAGGATACTCTCGGATTGTTGGGTCGTTAACTGATCTGTTAAAGAAGGATATGAAGTATATACGGTCTGATTTTGTAATGAAGCTTTTAAAAGATTGAAGGCAGCCATAGCCTCGGAACCAGTGCTGAAACTTCCTGAATTTGAGATGTTTTTTGAGGTCTACACTGATGAATCCGATAGTGCTCTTGGTGGAGTGCTGATGCAAGACAGACATCCTATCTCTTTTGAAAGTATAAAGGAAGCAGAAACGAGGTATTCTGTCCATCAGAAGGAAATTACGGCGGTGGTGCACTGTTTGGAAGTTTGAGGCACTACTTGCTGGGTACGAAGTTTGTGGTGGTCACCGATAATGTAGCCAACACATACTTCAAAACTCAGAAGAAACTGTCTCCCAAACAGGCTCGATGGAAATAGTTCTTGAGTGAATTCGCGTTTGAGTGGGTGCATAAACTGGGTAAACACAATGAAGTTGTTGATGCATTGAGTCAAAAGATGGTACATGATTATGTTGCGGTGTTAACTTTGGTGGATCTGATTTTTGTGGCCGTATCCAAGAGGCGGCTGAGCAAGACTTAGCATATCAGAAGCTAATCGACCAAGTGAAGGTTGGGGAACTTCGGGAGTATTGGATCGAGGATGGTATTCTATATGCAAAGGGGAGCAGGGCGTTTATCCCAAGTGGTGCTCTTCGAAATGAGTTGCTGAAGGAGACTCGTGATTCACAGTGGGCAGGTCATCCGGGAGTGAACCGAACGATGGCTTTGTTGTCCAAGCAGTTTTACTTGTCGAAGATGGATCAAGATGTGGAAAAATATGTGAAGACTTGTCTCGTGTGCCAGTTAGACAAGCCTGAGCGGACCAATGAGGCAGGTTTTTTGCATTCTTTGCCTATACCTGAGAGACCATGGCAATAGTCTCGATGGACTTTATCCTTGGGTTTCCAAAAGTTGGTGGGATGGCATCGATACTTGTTGTGGTGGACATGTTCTCTAAATATGCTTTCTTCATTGCTGCTCCAAAAGTGTGCACGGCTGATCATGCTGCGGAGTTCTTCTTTAAGAACGTCATCAAGTATTTCGGGATACCTCAAGACATTGTTAGTGATCGGGATACTCCGTTCACTGGACAATTTTGGACAGCGTTTTTCAACTTGATGGGGTCCAAACTGAATTTTTCCACTGCCAATCATCCTCAAACTGACGGGTAGACCGAGCGGATCAATCAATTACTTGAGGAATACTTGAGACACTTTGTCACTGCAAGCCAGAAAAATTGGGTTAGTTTGCTTGATGTCGCTAAATTTTCTTATAACTTGCAAAAAGCTTCTGCGATAGGAATGAGTCCCTTTGAGTTGGTGCACGGTTTTCAGCCAAAGGCGAATGAAGAAGTATGTGGACAAAGGGACAAGGGATGTTGAATTTCAGGTGGGGGGAGAAAGTTCTGCTAAAACTTACTCCTCAAATCTGTAAAAAGATAAATGCCAAACAGATTCATCATGTCTTGATTCCGAGATATGATGGGACATTTCCAGTAGTTAACCGAGTTGGCAAGGTCGCATATAGGTTGGAGCTTCCAGACAGATTGAAAATTCATCCAACTTTTCATGTAAGTTTCTTGAAGAAATTCATGAGGATGAAGCAAACGAATCAAGAGGAAAGAAAAGGGCTCCTCCTGTGATCAAATTTCAAATAGAAAGAAAGTTGTCTAAAATCTTGGATCATCGAACCTTGTGCCAAAGTAAGAAGAATCGTATGACGGATTATTTGGTTCAGTGGGAAGGTGAAGCTGTGGAAGATGCTGTTCGGGAAAAGAGTGTTAATCTGGGGAAATTTGAAGATGTTATTGCCAAGTACTTATAAGAACAATCTGTCGGAACAGACCCAACGAGGACGTCGAGTTCTTCGGATGGGGGAGGTCTGTTACATCACTGGTTTGGTGTCGTTGTGCATGCGGCACAATGGGGCGTGCTGGTGCCTTGCACAGGGCTGAGTTCATGCAGCAAAGGCATAGCAAGTGTTGGCCAAGACTGGACCCTGGTTGCACTAGTTCTTTGGGTGGAAGGACTAGTTCATGGCGTGTGGGCGGCGCGTCATATAGTACCATGTTATGCGGAATAGCTTGGGCACATTCGGGTTGGCTAAAGGCATAGTTGACAAGCACATTTGGGTGTATGTGCTGGGACAAGTGCAGTAAATTCAATGCAGAGTGCTGGGAGGTATTGGATTCGGTTGTTGCAAGGTGCTGCACAGTTTCTGGCCGAGATTGGGATAAGACAGGACGGTGTTAGGCTATTACCAGACTTTGTGGGACGGTTGGGACACTTGGCTACATGGTCTGAAGGCCTTGGACGCGTGGATTCTTATCTTGGTGACATTTAGCAGCAGTTGTAGGCGGTTGTAGGCTTGTATTATCTAATTGTATTATATATTCTTTGCCATGAGTTGCACGAGGCTATTATTCGCAAGTGTGAGACTTTTTGTGTGCAACCATGGGCTTCATTTGTATTCTTTTGAGGTACTGAAATTCAAAGGTTGGGTGTTTACACGTAAATCTGTGTGCCATCTATATTGCACAAGTGTGTGTACAATTGTGGGCTCGGGTGAGGAATATATCACTATAAACAAACACTATAAACATAAATAAGGCTGATTGAATCAGTGCATGATTCAAGCAGCACAAGGTTGGTAAAGAATCAGGTGTGTTCCGCTGCGTTGCTTAAACCTTGTGACACTTGGTATCAAAGCCACACTTGCGGAGTGACTATCATCGATTTGCGAAGGCAAAGATGGCAGAAGAGTCTAGCACATCTTCCACGAACACCTCGGTGCGTGATCGTATCCTTGAAATCGAAACAAGGATGCGGAGGATTGAAGGTCTTCTCGGGGCCCCTACCAGGAAGCCAACAGAAACAATCTATCAATTGAGGGCTTGTTGAATGTTGTGGAAAGCAATGTGGGTGCTGTAGCAGAATCGTTATGACTTTTTTCAGTGGATGCTCCTCATCACGTCATGGTTGCCACGTACGGTACCCGGACGGAGAGGTGACCGGTTTGGTTTTTCTTGGCACTTGCCACGCCGACATGTTGGTACACACCCAAGAGACTTACGTCTCTCGGGGTCGAGGCCATGACGTTAGGTATATGCTGCATAAACACAACCCAGCATCATGCCCACAAACTTATTTCAACATGTTCAAGGTCTTCTTTGCAGGTTACGACAATGATCCTTCTGCAGGTTCACCTACGGAAACCTTGTGACGAATTCTCATTACCCTAAATGATAAGGTTCAGTGTACTTATCTCTATGTCGCGGGCAGTGAACCGCCCACGTCGGAGCGACCCGAACACTTCACCGGACCATTCGATCGGTAGGAGCGACGGGCGGTGTGTACAAAGGGCAGGGACGTAATCAACGCGAGTTGATGACTCGTTCTTACTAGGAATTCCTCGTTGAAAACCAACAGTATAGTACGTGTTCGGCCCAAAACATCTAGGGGAATTCCTCGTTGAATACCAACCAGGTATCACTCCATCTCGACTATCGGCACTGCATGGACAAAGCTAAAGACAACCTCAATCGTCATTCGCACATTGCGTGGGACGTTTTCTAAAGGGGAAAATAGAGACCGATGGCCTCATGCCCACGAGATACTCCACCGACCGAGAGTCCGAGAAAGGTGCCATTGATCCCCAACTACCCAAGAGAATTCATGTCACCGGGCCTGGAGAATGAAATATGCTTCTTAGTTTTACTGCGTACCATGAACCGAGGGCTCATGGCAAGACAAAATGGTCTGTGATTAATACAACGAGTTCCCCACAAATTAGGTATACGGCACAGGAAACAAGGGTCAGCCAATACGCTTCCTGATCTTGAACCAATTATCGAAGAGGCATGCCAAATACATTTTCACTGCACAAGCAGAGACGAAACATAACCGAACACACCAACCACCACTCATGTGTTGTTATGTACACAAATACAGAGACACCCTCGACAAATTGTAATGCCCAGAAATTCATAAATCAACAAATAAAAAGTTTAAATTATTGAGGGATATTTTCGTAATTCTTTTATTAGTCAGCTTTCTTGTGAGACCCGAAAGATTATTAGATTAATTAAGTTAATTAATCGGGTTTAGCATAGACCAGATTTGGCTTGAACAGATCTGGGATAGATCAGCTTTGAGCTGGTACGCTTGGTGAAGCAATCAGGTTAGTATAAGTTTTCGAACAGCTCTAGATTGTTGGAGAACTTCCACGGAAAATGATCAGATTTTAGTGTTGGTCAGCTCTGGATGATCGTATTCAGATTCGGTGGTGAAATCTGGTGGTCGTGTGTTATTCTGGGCACGCTAGTGAATTTTATTAGCGGGTAGCGAAGCGACGTCGTTTGATAGAAACCAGATTTGAGAGCTGCACGTTGTAAGTAATACGTGGACAGTTCTGGTTCATAGTCCCGGTCGTAGTTATGGGGTAGACCGGTGCAGTTCAGGGATTTCAGATTTTACTGGTATATGTGCGTCAGATCTGGGTGCGATGCGACGACGTTTTGGTGATGCTACTGTGAACGCTGTGCGACACAGTTTAGCGATTCAGATTAGGCTAGCGGGATGACGTGACCTAGTGAGTGAGCGATCCTCTGTGCGACGTCGTTTGGATGAGTTCCAAATCTGTTTTGGCGTAGAGTCCAGATCTGAAGTGGTACTCAGATCTGAGTTGGGATCATCTTTGGGCCTTAAGTTGTCGGTGGCTACTGTTCCTCAGATTTTGACATATTTGAGTTATTAATAGAGGACTTTGACCATTCGATCGCGATATGTTTTCCGACACTTAGAAGATTTCTTCTCGTAAGCTTACTCTTTCGTGATACCCTAGCTACTGTTCACTGTAGCTTATTTCTTTCGATTGCCGATGGTAGGCAGCTCCGATAGAAGCAAGAGTGGTAGCACTGGACTCCTCTTTTCAAGACCGTTCTTTCTATACCTCTTTCGAAGACTTGGGGTTAGCTCGAAGAGGATCGCGAAGGAAGCTACCTTGTGTAGTCTGTTAGCATTTGAGCAGATTTGCTTTTCCGTCAGGTAACGCTCTGAGCTAGTGATAGATCCTCCCTTATGCTTCGTTTAGATCTGTTGTGCTAGAAGGGTAGGATAGAGCTGGGTGGAGCTCGTACTCCCAGTTCGTAAGTTCTGTGTTACTGTCCCTGAGCATTGTGTTGTATTGGTTTATCAGGTTTCAGATCTGAGTGCTTGGGACCTTGTTGTGGTAATTGTAGCTCAGAAGGTTAAGGTACGGATGTGAGATTGTTTTACAGCGTTTGATTTGGCATGGATATATGTGTGTGCTTGCTGTCCTGTGGTACAGCGTATGCTATTTCATTGACTGTTGCATTTGCTTACACGCATTTTCCATCTTGAGCTCAGATCGTGTTAGCCGTTCCTTGTTTTGCTAACCTGTGTGTACCAGGATGCTTGTATTGAGGACGAGCGGCAAAACCGTGCTCCTCATCTCCCTGCTGGGTTGTTGATAGCCGCTATGATCCAAGTGGGTAGCTCCCACGTCTCATGAGTTGGGCAACAATAGGTTGAGTGATTTGTTATGCATCTGGTACTGTGTGTTGAGACGAGTGGGTAGCTCCCATATACTCACACACGTCGTGGCCACAATATTTCAGTTGATCTGTATCAATTGTTGAGCAGTTTCTTGGGATACTTTGGATCCCTGCCTTCGGTTGTAGCCTTGTTCTCTTGCATAGATCTGCATATTATCTGTTGCTATCTATTAGCTGTTTTTCAGTTGCTCTCCGTATTGGGGTTTGACCCCATGTCCCTCTGTGGCTGGTTGTTTTGTTTGCCTGTGTGTGTTTCAGGTTATCATGGTTTCTCAGTTGGACGTGGATTTGATCCAACTGGTAGTCCCCGGGAGGTGGATAGAGTGTCCCAATTATATATAGTATATTCATGTTATACAGTATTGTATCTATGTTGAGCGAGAGACACATCATGGATCCTTTGCTTGTTGATTGGGAGTCACTCTATGCTTGTATGTTAGTTCGTGTTGTAGCTGATGTAGTGGGTTTTCGATTGTTGTAAAACCAGTATTTTGGATATCAATGTACTTTTCAAGTATGTTTCTAAGTCAGGCCAAAGCGAAAAAATTTAGCCACTTTTTCAATGCTTCTGCGTTGTTTATTGCGTGTTTTATCTCTGATTGAGCACCGAGCCTGACATTTTTGATATCAGAGCTTAAGCTGCGATAAGCTCAATTTCTTTTGATCACACTTGAGTCTAGGCACAGTGTTGCTTGGTGCATGTGCATGACTATGTGATTTATTGGCTGTATGATCTTACTGTTCTAGTGATCTCGTAGATGCCGCCTAGATGTAAGGGTAGAGCGAGAGGACGGTTTCCGGAGGAATCCGAGGGTCAGAACTAGGAAGTGCAGCGTAGTATTCCTCTGCGTAGACGTGCTAGACAGGTTGAGGATGAGATAGATGAGCTGGCAACCCGTGTGGACGACATGGAACTTGTGATGGCGAGGTTTCAGCGGATGAACCCTCAGACGTTTAACGGTGATGAGCCTAGTTCCGATGCAGAGTCCTGGTTGCAGCACATTACCAGGTTGTTTGATCGTGTGAGGTACGATGACAAGCGTAGGTTGAGTTTGGCTACGTTCCAACTGAGAAGGAATGTTGAGCGTTGGTGTAGAGGTGCTTCTTGAGCTTTAGAGGAGACCGGTGTTGGGATCTCGTGGAACAGTTTCTGTACTGCCTTCCAACAGGAGTACGTCCCAGAGTTCTATGTTAACGCCAGGGAGCGTGAGTTTGATAACCTGGTGCAGGGTACTATGTCTATGGGGGAGTATGCCCGAAGGTTTTCTTCTCTTCTTACGTATGTTCCGCATGTTTCTGGCCGAGAGAGGGCGAAGAGGAACAAGTTCTTGAAAGGACTGCATGAGGATCTGTATTCTTTGGTGCTGACGAGTTCACCGACTAGTTATGAGGATGCGGTGGACAAGGCTATGGATATTGAGGAGGGACTGCAGAACCGTAGGTCTCGTGTTAGGCCTCAAGTGGTGCAAGGTAACCGTCCCATGGTTCCGGGGGTGCAACCTTCCCAGTCTTCGCAGTCATCCCAGCCACCCCAGCAGCAGATAGCCCAACAGTCTGGATGCCACAGGTTTAGGCCTCGTGGTCATCAGTTCAAGAAGAATTCGAGTTCTAGTTCTTCTGGTTCGGGCAGTTCTAGCAGCAGTAGTCCCAGGGCCGAGTTCTGTTGTCAGTGTGGAGGAAATCACCCTACGACGCAGTTTGTTGGGGTGCAGGGTGCATGCAATAACTGCGGCAGTTTGGGCACTTTGCGATAGTGTGTCCTTTGGCGGGATCACAGCACACCGTTGGCCCACCTTAGGGTCGTCCAGGAGGATCTTATAGGGGTCGTTCTTTCCCTGTTCAGCAGCAGAGAGTGGGGGAGACGCAGTATAGGCCGTTCCAGCAGCCTGATCCTTCGCGTTTCGGACAGTCTTCCCAGCCTCATTTCTCGGGACCCCAGCATGTCCAGGTGAATGCCATGACGAGGGAGCCAGCAGAGGGCACGCCAGGAGGAGTGATTGCAGGTACTTTTGCTGTTTTTTATTTTCCTGCACGTGTATTGTTTGATACAGGAGCATCACATTCGTTCATTGCTGATGCATTTGTGGTTGAGCATGGTTTGCATCCCACTTCTTTGTGTGATGCTGTGTCTGTTGCGCCTCCTGCCGGCGCGAGCCTATTCTCCCAAGAGATTTTGTTGAATGACATTCTTAGATTTGGTGAGAACGTGTTGGTAGCGAATCTGATCAGGCTAGTGTTGTGGGATTTCGATTGCATAGTGGGAATGGACGTGTTGTCTAGTTATAGGGCCACCATGGATTGTTTCCATGGCGTTGTGCATTTTAGGCCCCGGTCTGGCGAAAAATGGAATTTTGAGTCTACAAGAACCCACATGTCACAAGTTGGCTAGTTGGGCACCTACTCTAACACTTGTCGCTGAAGAGAACAAGAGTTCATGGGTGATACAGATTCTGAGGATTCCAGATCAGGGACGTATTCATCGAGCGATAGAAAGGACGATGTACAGTGTCTAGTGGCTGATGACACTGAAGAGGTATTCGACTTTCAAACCTTGATTTTACATGAGTAGACCTTGTCACAGTACTGAATGACATGGTCGTAGAGTACAGAAAGCTTTCTTAGTCATTTGAGAAGTCAAAGCTGAAAGAGAGAGTCGTGCCACGATAGCTGAGCCTGTAAGCTCAGATGATTTGCAGACTACTCTAAGTACGCTAAAGACTGAAAATGAAGATCTGAGAAGCAGGTCACAGGAGATGATAAATGAAAAACAGCGTTTAGCTGAAATATAAGCTCCTGGACCAAGTCACCTGCGTCATTACAAAATTGCAAGGAGCTATGAATCCATATGATGATAAATTCGGATTGGGATATAAAAGATGTAAAAGCAATATCATAGAGATATGTACTCACCCAAAGCTGGATATGCCTAAGCTTCAAACAATGAACTTCGTGAAATCCATCATGGGAAAGCCTGAAGAGTCCAAATTTGATGAGTTACAGATTGCAGCTATACCTTAGATTTGGCAAGGTAGATTGTGGGTAGGCTATACTGCTCCTGAAAACCAAGAGAGAGCTGGCTCAGGAAACGAATTGAATAATAAAACGATATTTATTTATGAAATTCGCATTCTTTTATGACATTTTTTATCTTCATTATTATGATTACAATTGTTGGATAAAGACCTTGAATGCACTATAGTGTATGTTAGATGTGATAATGGATTTGATGGCTATCATGAAACACGTCTAATAGTCGTTGTGTATTCTAAACATTCACGTTTCATTGGTAGGGAACATAGTGACGTTCTGAGCATGCATATGGATACTGACCTGGTGATCTATTGAACTACCCTCGTTCGGACTTTTCAAGTGGTTATCATTTATCGAGTGGATTAAGTCTGAGATCTTGGTTGTATAGATTAGTCCTTATTACTCGAAACGTCATTGAGACTCTACATGATAGGTGTCTTACTTTGACTCGTTTACCAACTCAGCTGGGGTCATCAGGTGGTGGGATTGGGTGAAGTCCCGATGCATGTAGGAGTCGATGCTTCGTTGTCGAGGATTCACCGCTCGCCCTTGTGCGTGGATATCCTATGCTATCTGAGGAGATAATAGTGTGACAAATCTCTGGCCAGAGTACTATATGTGTTTTAGGTAAATGGGTTTACCTAGTAACACATGCGATGTCACTATTTGATCTCCAAGACGTATGCATGGTTATTGGATCTCTAGCGAATCTCGATTTACCAATGGTCGTTGATCTGATCAGGATATTTGAGTTGAAAGGACCGTACTGTACACTAACCATGACCGACTGGTTCTTGCAGGCACTATCAGTGATACCTAGGGGATCATGGGGTGATGTTGCTAGACGCTTTACCATGATTCGATGGGTAAGTCCGAAAATGTGTTTTCGGAGTCACAAATGTTGTGAGCCCACAGCTAGTTGTATCCATGAACCATTGAGGGTCACACAAGTATTGGTTCCCCAATTCCTGTACGGATATGGTACTCAAAGTGTTGAGTATAGTAGGAGGAATGTTGGGAGTATGAATTCCTAAAAGTAGCTAAGGGAGAAGGACTTCCATATTTAGCAAATGAGAGTAAACCTGTCAGATATAGATTTAGTGGTTCGAAATTTGATTTTGCATCATAATGATCAATTTTGTAAACTGAGCACATCGGTGATATCTGATCATCGATCGGGATTTTGATGAGACCACAATCGAGGGAGTCGAAACGAATGTTCACAGTTTGACTTGAACCGAATGTTGACTGTTTGAGTTGAACCGAATGTTCACTTTTTTGTTCCAATCAAACTCCATCCATCAATATATAAATATGGCAATGAGGAGACACTTTCAATAGTGAGAAAGAAAAACACCAAAAGCTGTTCAGCAAACTCCTCCCCTCTCGCTTCTTCCCTCGCCGTCGTCGCCGCCGCCGCCATCGAAAATTTGTTCCGACCATCTCGGTGAGGAGATTCCGTCTGTGAAATTTTCGTCGATTTTCTAGTGCAAACCGGTGAAGGAGTTGAGATTTTAGTCGTGGACCGGATTAGGCGTCGATCCAGCCGTTCAACCGTTGAAGTGCCAATTCCCTCGTGGAATTGGTCGGAGCTAGGCGCCTAGACGCCATCAAGGTACCTTCTGAACATTCTATGAATTTTTTATTATTGTATAGGTGTATTGACTGTTCCCGGGCTCCAAATTTAAATTCTTCCGCTACGCCCCGGGAGCGGGATCCGGATCCGTCGCTGCGCCAACAACAAGTACTTTCTCACTCCTCCTCTCCCTAAATAATTTATTGTCCTTTTTGTCTTTACTGCTGCAATACGGTTGTCTCTTTGTGTCCTTCTTGGGTCTCTTGCAGTTTTCCGCATAGTGACCAGATCTGCACATTGATAAAATTTAAGGTCAGAAGTGGTAATAAGATTCTTTTTAATAAAATCAGGAGAGTTGAGTTGAGAATTGTTTTTCCGCATAAATTTCCCAAACTTCTTTACGAAGAGGGACATTATGTCGTTGAGTTCCTAGGATGTTTTGCTTAGAGAGCTCTGTTCTGGAATGGTTTCTGTTAGAGCTTTCGTAGGCTGTGATGGAGATGGCTCGGATTCAACTCTGGTCTCCAGCTCAAACTCATAAGCCTTTAGATTTGCGAATAGATCATGGATCTCCATCTTGTTGAGGTCATTTGACTCTCTCATGACCATCGTCTTCACATTTCACTCCTTGGGAAGTGCTCTCATGACCTTTCGGGCGAGCTCCCTATCGTTGTACTCTATTTCGAGTTCGGTCAGCTCTATCACCACTGAGCTGAATCTTTCGTCGAACTCAGACATTGTTTCTCCAGACTTCATCTTCATCAATTCAAACTTCTGTAGGGCTACTGTAAGCTTGTTCTCTTTGTTTTGTTCATTGCCCTTGCAGATTTGGAGCAACTTCTCCCAGATTTCTTTGGCAGTGGCCCATATCTGAATCTTACTGAACATATTATTGTCCAGCTTCTTGTAGCGAATATCCTTGGCCATGTTGTCTAGGTTCGTCTTCTTTTTATCTTCAGTTGTCCATTCCAATCTAGTCTTCTCAACCCATTGTGCTGCACCGACAGAGATGGATACAACTTTATTTGGCTCATTATCTTTATCGAGCCATCGGTGAAGACAAACCACATATTATCATCTCGAGCTTCCAGGTGACCTTGCATCCTTATCTTTCAAACAAAATATTCCTCCTTGGAAAACATAGTAATTTGTTGTGAGAAATAGACATATTTAATAATTTCAAATAACGCAACTTTTCAAACACTGAGATAACTGCTCTGATACCATTTCTTGGGATTGAAACGATAGTTAAAATAACGCTCGGGAGTTCAGAGGGGGTGAATGAACTCCTTCAAAATTTTTCACAAAAATCCTTTTAAAACAATTTTACAAACCTTCGACTTAAATTTTGAGCTGAGGTACCAACTCGGAGGATCTCAGCATTATCTGTTCTCTCAAGCAACAAATATATGTGCGGAAATAACTCGATTGAATAGTGAACAGATTTAAAAACTGAATTCAGTAAAATATAAAGAGATGAGAGTTTGTTTATGAAAGTTCGGAGCTGAAACTCCTATGTCACCCCTTCTTCCTTGTTTAGGATGATTCTACTAGAAGAATTTGATTACTACAGCTCCTGCAATAACCCAATCCCAACAGCCACTGTGAGAACTCCTAACACTCTAGATTACAGACACGTGATCTGTTCTGCTATTACAGTTATCAGCTCTAAGCTGATTAAGCTACGCTCGCTTATTTTTTATTTAAACTTGAATAAGCAGACACTACATAGTATTGTTACAACTCAGAAAAATGACCTGAAGTTTTTGGGAGCGAAGTCAAAATGAAGACGATGAATGAACAGTAATGTGTTTTTGCGCGAGATGATATCTCAAGCTTTCAGTCTGTGTTACGTCTTGAATTTTCTTTCGTGTGTCTCGTCACCTCTTCTTTTCTTTATAATCTTATGATCTGCTCGATCCTTTGATTGATTTATCTTCTGGATAATTATCTTCTTTCCATTTTAGAAATACTTTCCTTGATATACCAGTATTATTGGAAGGTTACCGTTAGGTACATAAATAGCGTCTCGTAATTTATCCAGTAATTGAGCACTTGATTCGATCTGATCTGATTGATATACGTTTCGAAAAGCTAAAATCCAGAGCTACGCGAAATTTTCTCTAATCTGAGTGTTTTCTAAGCTCTGAGTTGTTCGCTGTTCGTGCGATCTGAAAGTTGTTCTTGTGAGAGCTGAACCTTTCCTGGTCTGATCTGATACTCAACTTTAAGCTTTTCTGGAAATGTTCCTCTGAGTTGATTCGATTTATCTGAAAACTGAAAATTTAAATGCTGACCTTGAGAACCGAGCTCTTCATACTTTGATCTAAAAACTTATACGCTCTAAGCTGAAAGTGTTTGTGAGTTCTGAGCTGTTCTGAGCTGACACTGCTATGATCTGTTCTGATTCCATAATGTACCGCAAGCTTTTTCTAAGAAGCTCCGATCTGAATCTAATCTAATCTGATTCTTTCAGTTAAGCTCTGATCTGATCTGCCTCGCTCGCTTCCTCTAATATGATTACGAAGCTCCAATCTGATCTGATATACGAAGCTCCAATCTAATATGTTCTACGTCACTCTAATCTGATCGAATTATTCTTAGCTGATTGGCGACGTTCTAAGGTGATCTACATGCTCTGAGCTGATACGTGATTTTTTGAGCTAATCGACACACTCTGAGCTGATTGGTGACGCTCTAAGCTCATTGACGTGCTCTGAGCTGATCTGCAATGCTCTAAGCTGATCTGTGATGATCTAAACTGATCTGTGTCGCTTTGAGTTGGTCTGTGATGCTCTAAGCTGATATGCTGTAATCTGTTCCAATCTGTTCGAGTTCTTTTATTTTGTTATAACCAAAATTTGTAAATTTAATCTCAACAGGTCCCATGTTGGATCTGTGTAACAGATCAGATCTTAGTTTTGATGAACACAAAACTTGTTATTATGTATCTAACAGCATACGTAAGTGTGCAGGCTCAGCTGGAAGCAAATCAAATCAAAACCAAGCTGAAAGCTGAAGAACTGCACAGTATAAGTGAAGAACTGAGTTCAGTTGAGAAGAATCAGATGGAGCTTCGTATAAGATCAGTTCAGAGCGATTCAGTTCAGAGATCAAGAGCAGCACATCTAATAACAAATTAGAGAGAAACATATCAGCTTAAAGCAAAACGATTCAGATTACATTTTAGAGAAGTTCAGCTGAGAGCTGAACGAACTACGACATTGACCAGATCAGCTCAGAAGAGAACAAGATCATCTCAGGAGATATAAGCTGGAACAGAAGAGCAAGATCAGCTTAGACCATATCAGCTCAACGAAGAACAGATAAGACATTAAGATCAAAGATAGATCAGCACAAATTCGATCATAATAGAGCAGATTAGCGAAGATTAGAGCAAGAGAAGCTTAGAGAAGAAGCGCACGAGCATCTCAGAGCAAAATAAAGAATAACGAAATAGCTTAGAGCAGATTAAAGCAAAAGCAGCTTAGAGAAAAGTGCAGGAACAGCTCAGATCAAAACAAAGAAGAACGAATAGCTTAGAGTATATTAGAGCATATTAGAGCAAGAGCGCCTTAGAGAAGAAGAACGGGAACAGCTCGGAGCAAAACTAAGAAGAACGAAGCATCTTAGAGCGTATTAGAGCAGATTAGAGCAAGAGCAGCTTAGAGAACAAGCGTCGGAACAGCTCAGAGCAAAACAAATAAGAACAAAACAGCTTAGAACAGATTAGAGCAAGAGCAGCTTAGCGAAGAAGCGTAGGAACAGCTCAGAGCAAAACAAAGAAGAACGAAGCAGCTTATGTGAGACCTGAAATTGTAATGAAGATTAATTGTTGGATTAATCAGTTATTGAAGAATTCTGGGTGTTTGGAATTCTTTTTGGAGGTTTCCTTTTCATTTTCGGGTCAGAAATCACATTTAGAGCATCCTGGAAATTTTGGAATTTTCGAGTTTGAAAGCTGATTTTGTGGTAAAAGCTGGTATCAGCTGTCGGAGGAGGTCAAACCGCTGTCGTTTAGCGTTTGGTGAAATATGTCAGCAGTTGGCATTTTTGGCGTTGCGTTGTGTTGGGAAACAGCAGCAATGCTGACGTGGCAGGAAGCAGCAGCAACGCTGACGAGGATTTCAGCCGTGGTATTTTGGTTGTATCGATCAGCAGCAACGCTTGCGTGGAATTCAGTAGAGAGCGCTAAGGAACCCTAAAGCGACGACGTTTTGTGAACAGGAACCAGCTGTTGGTTTTGTTAGCGTGTTTCTTATTTGGGGATCGAAACTACGTCGTTTTGGGAATTTAGCAGTTGGTGTGTTTCTTTTAGTAGCGATCAGCTGTTGGGTTATGCGACGCTGTTTGCATTTAGTTGAAATGCAGCGTTTTGGGTATCGCGTTTGGTACCAGTTGCAAGGATCTGTTGCGTTATTTTATCCAGCTGCTGGTTTGGTTGATCAGCTGTCGACAGATATGATGACGTATTCTATACGACGTCGTTTGATTTAGTTGATGCGACGCCATTTTGCTTAGCGAGTTTGAGAGATTCAGCGGTTGGCTTGTCTTGCGACTGCTGGTTGGATTTTTAACGTTTTCAACTGGTTTTGTCGGTGGAATCTGTTGTCGGCTGTTGAGAATTGTGTTTATATATTTGAAGATTTAGTCTTCGACTGATTATCAGAATCTATACTTAGCGATATTTCTTCCCGATTGTCGACTTATCTCTCGAACCCTATAGCACTGTTCACTGTGAGTTTCTCCGGCAAATTCCCATCGTTTCCGATCATTTTTTTGGACGTTCGAGGTAGCGTTGGACTCCTCTTGAGAAGCTCTTTCATTCCTTACCGCTTTTGGAGGCTGAGATTTGCTAGTTGTGAAACGCGAAGTTGCTACCCTGTTCGTGCGTTTGTAGTTCAGGTAGAACTTCGTTTAATTCGATGAGAACTTGTTCCTAGCCTTGAATTAAGATTCCTGTTAAGTTGGGTTGATGGAATTGTGCTGGTTTGAGTGTATGACTCCCATCCATGAGTTTTTGTAGATGGCCTTGACTTTCTGTGTAAAGCCTGAGATTGTTTTGTATGTTGTTTGCTTCGGCAGGTGTTGGAATTAGAATTCTCGGGCTGTTTGTTGAGGTATTCGTTACACAGAATTGAGGTACGGATCTTGAGCTTGAAATCCAGCTTGGATTAGCGTGGGATTTAATGTGAGAGCTGGTTGCATCTCTAGTTGAGATTGTCGTGAATATTGTTGTGTATTGCTTTCTGTTCATTGTGTTTATGCTAGCTACCTGCTGTTATGTGCATACACGCATTTATTCACTTGCATTTCAGATCCTTTGCTTTGTATCTCGTTGTATTGTGCTGTTGTTTCTTACAAGGATGTGAGGGCGAGCGGCAATACCGCACTCTCATCTCCCTGCTGGGATTGTTAGCCACCATGCGCCGAGTGGTTAACTACCACAGTTCATGGGCGAGGCAACGGCAGGTTGAGTTGTTTGACTCATCTGGTATTCGGGTGTAGTGTCAAGGTGAGTGGCTCATTACCACACTTTGAACTCACCCGTGGCCACCGTTTGTTGCAGATTCTGTGGAGCTATGTTTGAGTTCCTTGGCTCCCTTCTTGTTTGTAGCCTTCAGCTGTTATCCGGTGTCTCAGGCATAGCATCTTCATTTTATCTTATGCTTTTCTTTAGCTGTTTCAGTTGCTCTCCGTACTAGGGTTTGACCCCAATGTCCCTTTAGGGCTTGGTTGTTTCCTTGCCTATTGTGTTGTTCAGGTTTTCCATGTTATCCAGCTGGTCGAGTGCTGACCCAGCTAGATGTGCCCCAGGAGGTGGTTAGAGTATCCCAGTAGCATATAGCATATTTATACGTATCAGTACAGTTAGCCAGGGGATGCCCTGTGCTTTTGTTGTATCTTGTGATATTCGGTTGTGGTTGTTACCAGGTATCTGATACATGTTGATGATGTATTGTATGTTGTGGGCTTGTAGCCTTCGTTTGGTTGGTTTTGTTAAACTGGGATATCTATTTTGAGTATTGTATTAAATTATATTGTTTTAAACAGTCAGGCCAAAAGCAAAAAAAATTTACCCGCTTTTTCATAGCTTCCGCTTGTGTTTGCGTGATTTTACTCTGTTGTGAGCACGAGGCCTGACATTTTTGGTATCAGAGCTTAAGCTGGGATAAGCTCGATTTCTTTTATCACACTTGAGTCTAGGCGCAGTGTCGTGTGTTGCATGTGCTTGACCTACGTGATTTTGTGCTGCATTTTGTTGTGATATCTATGTTGTATCTGTTCTCTGTTGCCTTATCCTGTTTAGTGCCTTCGTAGATGTCGTCTAGACGTAGGGCTGGAGGTAGGGGGAGTTCCAGGAGTCAGAGGGATAGAATGAAGATCGGCGTAGTGCTCCTAGTCGTACTCGTAGTAGCCGTGATGAGGAGGAGGAAGTTGGTGACTTGCCTCCCCCTGTGGAGAGGATGGACGTTGTGATAGCGAGGTTTCAGAGGATGAATCCTCAGGTCTTCAATGGCGACGAGTCGAGCGAGGATGCAGATTCGTGGCTTAGGAACATCACTGGCCTTTTTGATCGTGTCCAGTATGACGATGAGCTTCGGTTGAGCTTGGTGGCAGGGCTCGATGTTTGTTCGTGAGTATGCTCGGATGTTTTCTTCTTTGTTGGCGTATGTGCCCCATGTTTCTGGCCGGGAGAGGGCCAAGAGGACCAGATTCTTAGAGGGTTTGAATGAGGAACTGTATCAGATGGTGCTGACAAGCAAACCCAAGACTTATGCTGAAGCAGTTGATAATGCTATTGATATTGAGGAGGGTATGCGGAGTCGTCGTGCTCGTAGGCAGCAGGTAGCGCAGGGTGGTCGTCCTGCTGGTCAGGGAGCGCAGTCTTCTCAGTCATCGCAGTCAGCCCATCAGCCCCAGCAGCAGCAGCAGCCGCAGGTGGCGCAGCAGTCTGTCCGTCAGAGGTTCCGACCCCGCGGTCAACAGTTCAAAAATAAGTCTGGTTCTGGTTCGTCTGGTTCAGGTAGCTCGAGTAACAGTGGTTCTCGGGCTGTGTTTTGTGGTTTTTGTGGTGGCAAGCATCCTTATACCCAGTGTGTCGCAGTGCAGGGCTCTTGCAACCTTTGTGGTCAGTACGGGCATTTTTCTAGGGTGTGTCCGTCAGCTGGATCACAACAGGCCGCAGCCCCGTCTCTGGGTCGTGGAGGACAGTCTAGGGGTCGTCCCCCTCAGTTTCAGTAGCCCCGGTTGGGCGAGACTCCGTTCAGGCCGTTTCAGCAGCCTGGTCCGTCGTGATTCGTACAGTCGTCTCAGCCATTCTATTCAGGACCCCAGCATGCTCAGGCCAACGTCATGACTAGGGAGCAGGCTGAGGAGACGCCGAGCAGGGTGATCGTAGGTACTTGTCTTGTTTTCGATTTTCCTGCGCGTGTGTTGTTTGAAACCCGGTGCATCGCATTCTTTTATCTCTGATTCGTTTGTTATTGAGCATGGTCTGCATACCATCCCTTTGCGCGATGTTGTTTCTGTTTCTACCCCTGGCGGTGTGAGCCTGTTTTCCCAGGAGGTTTTGTTAGATGGCGTTTTGAGATTTGGAGAGAATGTGTTGGTAGCAAATTTGATCCGTTTGTTGTTGTGTGATTTCGATTTTATAGTTGGGATGGACGTGTTGTCCAACTATAGGGCCTCAGTGGATTGTTTCCACGGGATTGTGCGCTTTAGGCCTTTGTCTGGCGAGAAGTGGGACTTCTACGGCCAGGATTCTCGATCGAAGATCCCGTTAGTCTCAGCGATGGAGATGTTCAGTTTGCTGTCTTTAGGGAATACTGGTTTCTGATCTACGTTTTGGATGCGTCTTCTTCTTCTCGTGTGCAGCTCAGTGACGTTCCCGTGGTGCGACATTTTCCCGATGTGTTTCCGGAGGAGATTTTTGGTTTTCCTCCGAGGAGGGAGATTGACTTAAGCATAGAGCTGGTGCCTGGCACAGCTCCGATTTCTCGTGCCCCGTATCGTTTGGCGCCTGTGGAGTTGAGAGAACTCAAGGTGCAGTTGGACGATTTGCTAGATAAAGGTTTATCCGACCTAGTATGTCGCCGTGGGGAGCGCCCATTTTGTTTGTGAAGAAGAAAGACGGCTCAATGCGGATGTGCATTGATTTTCACCAGCTAAACAAAGCGACTGTTAAGAACAAGTATCTCTTACCCAGGATCGATGATCTTTTTGATCAGCTGCAAGATTCTGCGGTGTATTCGAAGATTGACTTGCGATCGGGATACCATCAGCTGAGAGTAAGAGATCAGGATGTCGCAAAGACTGCTTTTCGTACGAGGTACGGGCATTTCGAGTTTTTGGTTATGCCGTTTGGTTTGACCAACGCTCCTGCAGTATTTATGGATTTGATGAACCAAGTCTTCCGTGAGTTTATTGATCAGTTTGTGATCGTGTTCATTGACGACATCTTGGTATATTCTAAGACTCCTTTGGAGCATAAGAAGCACTTGAGAATTGTCCTTCAGACGTTGAGAGACCAGCAGCTGTATGATAAATTCTCCAAGTGCGAGTTTTGGCTGGATCGCGTCGTATTCTTGGGTCATGTTATTTCAGCCGAGGGGATTTCTGTGGATCCCAGCAAGGTTGATGTTGTGTTGAACTGGGAGCGTCCCAGGAATGTATCCAAGATTCACAGTTTCTTGGGTATGGCTGGCTATTACCGTCGTTTCATTGAAGGATTTTCTAGCATAGCAAAGCCGATGACTCAACTAACTCAGAAGGACAAGCGGTTTGTATGGACTGAGCAATGCGAGAACGCGTTTCAATTGCTCAAGTAGAAACTGACTACTGCACCTGTGTTGGCTCTGCCGTCCGGATCAGGTGGTTTCGTTGTTTGTTCTGACGCTTCGCTCAATGGATTGGGCTGTGTTTTGATGCAGAATGGTCGAGTCATTGCGTATGCCTCACGGCAGTTGAAACCGCACGAGACTCGTTATCCAATCCATGATTTGGAGTTATAAGCGGTGGTTTTTGCGCTGAAAATCTGGCGTCATTACCTGTATGACGAGCAATTTGTGGTGTACTTGGACCACAAAAGTTTGCAGTATCTGTTTTCGCAGCCTGACTTGAATATGAGACAGCGTCGTTAGATGGAGCTGCTAAAGGACTTTGATTGTGAGATCAAGTATCAGCCTGGGAAGTCGAACGTAGTGGTCGATGCTTTGAGCAGGAAGGCTAGTGAGATGCTTGCGTCATTGTATATTTCTAAGGATCAAGAGCATCTTAACACTACTGGTTGGAGATTCTACCCGACTGAAGACTGTGTTGTGGTTTCTTCTTTTCAAGTGGAGCCACAAATTGTTTCGAGCATAAGAGCGTCTCAAAGGACTGATCCTTCAATCCACGAGTTGAAGTTGAAGGTCAGGGCTGGAGAACTTGAGGATTACTCTGTTTCTTCTGATGGCTGCTTGAGGTTTCGTGGCAGGTTGGTTGTGCCTAACCTCATTGATTTGAAGGAGGAGATCCTTCGTGAAGCGCACTTCAGTAGACACAGTGTTCATCCTGGTGCACAGAAGATGTACCATGCGTTGAAGCCGCACTTCTAGTGGGCTAGCCTGAAGAGCGATGTTGCTGGTTTTGTTGCTCGTTGATTGAACTGTCAAATGGTTAAGGCCGAAAGGATGAGACCTGGTGGTCTGTTGCAAAGTTTGGAAGTGCCCTAATGGAATTGGGAGCACATAGCTATGGATTTTGTTACGCATCTGCCTCGTTCCAGCAAAGGATGCGATGCTATTTGGGTGGTTATCGACCGATTGTCGAAGTCTGCACATTTTATTCCCTACGGGATGACGTTCTCGTTGAAGAAAATGACGAAACTGTACGTTGATTTCGTGGTTAGACTTCACGGTGTGCCTGTTTCGATCGTCTCAGACCAAGATCCGAGGTTTACTTCCAGGTTTTGGAAGAGTTTGCAAGCAGCTTTGGTACCAGATTGGCTATGAGCACCGCGTATCATCCCCAAACATATGGGAAATCTGAGAGAACTATCCAGACGTTGGAGGAAATGTTACGAGCTGTTGTGTTGGATTTTGGTGGTAGCTGGCAAGACGCGTTGTCTTTGGTGGAATTTTCTTACAATAACAGCTATCAAGTGACGATTGGCATGGCGTCGTTTGAGGCTTTGTATGGTAGAAAGTGCAGATCGCCAGTATGTTGGGAAGAAGTGGGGGAGAAGCAGCTATCTGCCCCAGATTTTGTGCAACAGATGAAGGATCACGTGGATCTAATTCGACAGCGGATGAAGGCTGCCCAGGATCGCCAAGCCAGTTATGCGAATAAGAGGCGTCGACCTCTCGAGTTTCAGGTTGGTGATCAGGTGTTCCTTAAAATTTCTCCGTTTCGCAGTGTTATGCGCTTTGGACACAAGGGAAAGTTAGCCCCTCGTTACGTTGGACCGTATGAAATTGTTGAGAGGATTGGCCCTTTGGCATATAGGCCGTTGTTGCCTCCAGAATTATCTTCTCTACATGATGTCTTTCATGTTTCCATGTTGAAGAAGTACGAGCCAGATCCGTCTCATGTGCTGAGAACTGACGAGATTGAGCAAGATCAGACGTTGAGCTATCAGGAATATCCTTTGCAGATCCTAGGTAGAAAAGAGAAACAATTGAGGAATAAAACCATTCCGTTGGTGATGGTGCAATGGAGCAAGCTTGGTAGGGAAGAAGCTACTTGGGAGCTGGAGGAAAAGATGCAGCGCGAGTGGTCGCATCTGTTTGAGTAGCTGTTGTACTAAATTTCCAGTAGTTAATAGCTTCTGGTTGTTATTTTCCCTAGTTGCTGTTAATTGTTTGCTCAGTTATCTTGAACTCTTGGCCATGTGTTAGACAAATTTCTGTTTTGGCTTCCTTTTGCTGTATTGTTTTTCTGGAATTGTTGTTTGATTTCGAGGACGAAATCCTTTTTAGTGGGGGAGAAATGTGATACCTGAAATTGTAATGAAGATTAATTGTTGGATTAATCAGTTTTTGAGGAATTCTGGGTGTTTGGAATTCTTTTTGGAGGTTTTGTTTTCATTTTCGGGCCAGAAATCACATTTAGAGCAGTCCTGGAAATTTTGGAATTTTCGAATTTGAAAGCTGATTTTGTGGTGAAAGCTGGTATCAGCTGTCGCAGGAGGTCAAAACGCTGTCGTTTAGCGTTTGGTGAAATCTGTCAGCAGTTGGCATTTTTGGCGTTGTGTTGTGTTGGGAAACAGCAGCAATGCTGACGTGGCAGGAAGCAGTAGCAACGCTGACGTGGATTTCAGCCGTGGTGTTTTGGTTGTATCGATCAGCAGCAACGCTTGTGTGGAATTCAGCAGAGAGCGCTAAGGAACCCTGAAGCGACGACGTTTTGTGAACAGGAACCAGCTGTTGGTTTTGTTAGCGTGTTTCTTATTTGGGGATCAAAACTACGTCGTTTTGGGAATTCAGCAGTTGGTGTGTTTCTTTTAGTAGCGATCAGCTGTTGGGTTATGCGACGCCATTTGCATTTAGTTGAAACGCAACGTTTTGGGTATCACGTTTGGTACCAGTTGCAAGGATCTGTTGCGTTATGTTATCCAGCTGCTGGTTTGGTTGATCAGCTGTCGATAGATATGATGACGTATTCTATGCGACGTTGTTTGATTTAGTTAGCGACGCCGTTTTGCTTAGCGAGTTTGAGAGATTCAGCAGTTGGCTTGTCTTGCGACTGCTGGTTGGATTTTTAACGTTGTCAACTGGTTTTGCGGTGGAATCTGTTGTCGGCTGTTGAGAATTGTGTTTATATATGTGAAGATTTAGTCTTCGACTGATTATCAGAATCTATACTTAGCGATATTTCTTCTCGATTGTCGACTTATCTCTCAAACCCTAGAGCACTGTTCACCGTGAGTTTCTCCGGCAAATTCCCGTCGTTTCCGGTCATCTTTTTGGACGTTCGAGGTAGCGTTGGACTCCTCTTGAGAAGCTCTTTCATTCCTTACCGCTTTTGGAGGCTGAGATTTGCTAGTTGTGAAACGCGAAGTTGCTGCCCTGTTCGTGCGTTGTGTAGTTCAGGTAGAACTTCGTTTAATTCGATGAGATCTTGTTCCTAGCCTTGAATTAAGCTTCCTGTTAAGTTGGGTTGATGAAATTGAGTGCTGGTTTGAGTGTATGACTCCCAGCCGTGAGTTTTTGTAGATGGCCGTGACTTTCTGTGTAATGGCTGAGATTGTTTTGTATGTTGTTTGCTTCGACAGGTGTTGGAATTAGAATTCTCGGGCTGTTTGTTGAGGTATTCGTTACACATAATCGAGGTACGGATCTTGAGCTTGAAATCCAGCTTGGATTAGTGTGGGATTTAATGTGAGAGCCGGTTGCATTTCTGGTTGAGATTGCCGTGAATATTGCTGTGTATTGCTTGTTGTGCATTGTGTTTATGCTAGCTACCTGCTGTTATGTGCATACACGCATTTATTCACTTGCATTTCAGATCCTTTGCTTTGTATCTCGTTGTATTGTGCTGTTGTTTCTTACCAGGATGCGAGGGCGAGCGGCAATACCGCACTCTCATCTCCCTGCTGGGATTGTTAGCCACCATGCACCGAGTGGTTAACTACCACAGTTCATGGGCAAGGCAACTGCAGGTTGAGTTGTTTGATGCATCTGGTATTCGGGTGTAGTGTCAAGGCGAGTGGCTCATTACCACACTTTGAACTCACCCCGTGGCCACCGTTTGTTGCAGATTCTGTGGAGCTATGTTTGATTTCCTTGGCTCCCTTCTCGGTTGTAGCCTTCAGCTGTTATCCGGTGTCTCATGCATAGCATCTGCATTTTATCTTATGCTTTTCTTTAGCTGTTTCAGTTGCTCTCCGTACTGGGGTTTGACCCCAATGTCCCTCTGGGGCTTGGTTGTTTCCTTGCCTGTTGTGTTGTTCAGGTTATCCAGCTGGTCGTGGTGCTGACCCAGCTAGATGTGCCCCAGGAGGCGGTTAGAGTATCCCAGTAGCATATAGCATATTTATACGTATCAGTACAGTTAGCCAGGGGATGCCCTGTGCTTTTGTTGTATCTTGTGATATTCGGTTGTGGTTGTTACCAGGTATCTGATACATGTTGATGTTGTATTGTATGTTGTGGGCTTGTAGCCTTCGTTTGGTTGGTTTTGTTAAACTGGGATATCTATTTTGAGTATTGTATTATTTTAATTATATTGTTTTAAACAGTTAGGACAAAAGCAAAAAAATTTTACCCGCTTTTTCATAGCTTCCGCTTGTGTTTGCATGATTTTACTCTGTTGTGAGCACGAGGCCTGACAGCTTAGAGCAAGAACAACTTAGAGGAAGCTTCGTAGTGGATCAGTCAAGAGACGATCAGCTGAGAGGCAACCAGCTGAGAGGCAATCAGCTGAGAGCTGAGAGGAAGAAGAAGCAAGATTGAGTCAAAGAGCAGATCAGAGCAAGTCTCAGATTAGAACAGCTCAGAGACATTCAGCTCAAAGGCCTTCAGCTCAGAGCAAGTCATCTTAGACGAGCAAAGCAGTTTGAACACAAACTTATGCTAAGACTGAAATAAAGCAGTTCAAATTGCTTTTCTTTGACCTGTCAACATCAGGTTCAAAACAAGTACAAGAACATTAAATGGTATCACCTACATAAGCTTTATAGAAGCTTTTCAACGACTATGAGATTGTGTCCAACGGTAACATAAGACCAGAGGCCTTATATACACGAGCTGAACTTATGCGAAGTGCAGTGGGGAACAAGAGAGACGAGAAAAAGAAAGAAGAGAAGGAAGAAAACAGAGAGAGCGAAGCAGTCGACGATCATATCAGGGGAGCGTAATCGTCATAATCGACTACTGAGCCTATCAGCTTTGAAGAAGCACTTCCCAGTGTGTGAGAAAACATTTGAGAGTTTATTCACTGTTATATTTCTCACACACAGATTCACTCACATATATGAGATATGAGATCTGAGATCTGAATAGAATATATGAGTGAATCACACCCCAAAACTACACAAATCTGTCTTGACACAACCACGTAAAACATAGCGTTTATAGTCTTTGAACAGAGACGTTAAACATATTCTTAGTGATGGAGTTCACACAACTTGCGAGCTGTTGTGCAGAGACGAGTCTAGGAGTATCAACTTTGGGCAGTGGGTAAGTCCCAGCTGAGGTGGGTCAGTGCAAATTATTGTATGATCAAAGTCTTCTAGTAGAGTCTTCCAGTTTGGAAGAAGGGGAGATGTAGGAGATTGAGCTCCGAAATTCCATAAACAAATCCAGCATAATGTTTTTAATAGTTTTATGCATTCTTGTTTTAAAAGCTGCTTTTAACAAACTATGTTTTAAACTAAGTTTAATTTTCAGAGAGTATATCAGATATTTTCCGCATTGGTTTTTATACCAGATCTGATGTAATTCTCGTTGCTCATACTTTTCAAGAACCAGAGCTATTGCAGCTCGTTTTCTTCGTCTTTCAGATCGCGTGTATCCCTCCCTGATCTGTTTTCACTGTAATGGGCAATTGAACCGATCCTAACATCTCAGTTTGGTGAGAAGTGGGATTTCTATAGTAATGATTCTCGATCTAAAATCAAACTGGTCTCAGTCATGAAGATGTTTGGGTTGCTAGAGAACTCTGGGTTCATGATTTATTCTTCAGATGTGACGCCCGAACCTAGCTAGGAGCTTTTTGATATTCACGTTGTCCGAGAGTTCCCTGATGTTTTTCCTGATGAGATTCTAGGCTTCCCCCCCCCCCCCAAGAAGAGTAAATCGATTTTAGTATGGAGTTGATGTCAGGCTGTCCCGATATCAAGAGCCTTGTACAATTTGTCACCCGCAGAGTTGAGAGAACTCAAGGATCAGTTGCGTGATCTTTTGGAGATATATTTTATTAGACCGATTATGTCACTTTGGGGAGATCCAATTTTGTTTTTAAGAAGAAAGATGGAACAATGAGGATGTGTATCAATTTTCGAAAGCTGAATAAGACGACGGTGAAGAACAAGTATCATCTACCACAGATCAATGACTTGTTTGATCAACTGTGTACTTCAAGATTGATCTTTGTTCCGTCTATCATCAGCTGAGAATCCGGGATGAGGACATTTCTAAGATGGATTTTCGAAAAATGTATGGACATTATGAGTTCCTTGTTATGCCTTTCGGTCTGACAAATGCTTCGACCGTCTTCTTGGATTTGATGAACATGGTCTTTCTAGAGTTTGTAGACCGGTTTGAGATTGTGTTCAATGATATCTTGGTCTATTCTACGACCAAGAGGGAGAATAAGGAAAATTTGAGATTAGTCCTCTGGACACTTACAGACTCATAATTGCATGTAAATTTTCTAAGTGTGAGTTAGGAAAATTTGAGATTAGTCCTCTGGACACTTAGAGACTCATAATCGCATGACAAATTTTCTAAGTGTGAGTTCTGGTTGAGAGTGGTATTTCTGGGTCATGTTGTTTCAACTCAGGGCATATCGGTTGACCCTAACAAAGTGTGTCACGCCCCGAGACCGAGACTCATGACATCGACAATATTAAACAATTATAACATTGTAAAACATTAAGCCTCATAGTATAGCTCAAAATCAGTCTGTTACATAACCAAAATATAATCATTTTTACATCTGAAAATCAAAGTCTGAATAACAGAAATGCGGAAGCAAAATTTACATTGACAGTATAAATCTTCACCAGCCCCAGAACAACTCTTGTTCTTCCTCTTCAACCTGTTCTTCGTTCTTATCTGACGGGACAAGTAAGGGGTGAGTGTTTGGGGAAATACTCAGCAAGGAGGGATACCATTCGAGCATAACAAAATATATATATACATATACAGATTCGAAACAGAGCATATAACAGAACAGAGCATAACATAACAGGTAGCACTGATAATTACTTCGTCTCTATGGTTTACTGATCAATCCCTAATTTTTACTCCTCTAAGGGGTCGAGGCCATAGTTAAACCACGTAACTCAGAGTGCGGAATATTCCGTAGACCCATATTACGACAGAAACATCAGTGCTAAAACAGAGCTTAGATCATAGCATGAGCTTGACACGAAACAAAATCTGATACGAAACAAGCGCACGAACAGTAATTCAAAACAGAACGTAGCATGAATAATATATATAATATTTCAAACGAATATATACATAGCAAAAGCCCACTTACCAGAATCTGAAGTCTGCGTGGTTCAAGGAACGAAATCTAGTAAACTTCGTACAGTATTGGGATACGGCCTTGTGAAAAGTTTCAGCGTGGAAGTTTACTGTATTTTTCTGAGAATTTCTGGGTGAATGTGGGGTAAATCTGATGCCATAGCAGGGTATTTATAGGTGTAGAAACAAGGTAGTCAAAAGGTCAGCCATTAAAGCCTTAAATTCCTGATTTGATGGCCATAATTCTGACTGTTATAAAAGTAATGATTTAGGCATTGAATTTTGTGGTTTAATTGGCCATTAATCCCCCTAATCCGTCAGTTACAATTGCGAAATCTGATCTGTACGCGTGTAGTTGCTTGCTGAAATTCGTGAGCTGAGTTTTCTTTACCATCTCTGGATTTACGTCACCAAATCTGAATTTACGTCGCCAAATCTGAATTTGCGTCGCCAAATTTGAATTTACGTCACCAAATCTTAATTTACGTCGCCAAATCTGAGTTGACTTAGTCAAAGCTGAGTTGACTTTTTCATATCTGAGTTGACTGCTGACTGTCCAGATCTGAGTTGACTGTTGACTGTCCAGATTTGAGCTGACTGTTGGCTGTCCAGATTTGAGCTAACTGTTGACTGTCCAGATTTGAGCTGACTGTTGACTGTTCCAGATCTGAGTTGACTATTGACTGTCCAGATCTGAGCTGACTGTCCCGAATCTGAGTTTACCGTCCCAGATCTGAGTTGACCGTCCCAGATCTGACTGATTTTATTTTATTTTTTTTAGAGCTAAATTTTCGGGTTTTCACATCCCTCCCTCCTTAAAAGAAGTTTCGTCCTCGAAACTTTGGTGACTTTAATCGTCTAAAAGGTAGGGATATTGATTACGCATCTTCTCCTTCTTTTCCCACGTGGCTTCTGTCGGTGTGGTTGGACCATTGGACTCTGACGTACGGGATTATTCTTCATCTAAGTACCTGGTCCTTTGTGTCCACGATTCGGATTGGGACTTCTTCATAGTTCAGTCCTTCGGTCAGATTCTCTTCCACAAGGAGTGGTCCTTCATCAAGAACGTGACTAGAATCCGCGATGTATGTCCTTAATTGAGACATGGAAGACATTGTGGATTCTTGACATATTGGGTGGCAAGGCCAGTTTGTAGGCAAGTGTGCCTATTCTTTCCAAGATTTGAAATGGTCCGACATACCGGGGATTCAGCTTTCTGGCCTTATCAAATCGGACTACCCCTTTCATTGGAGAAACCTTCAGATACACTTTTTCGCCTACCTGAAGGCCAAGGGTCTTCTCTTTAAATCTGCCCAGCTTTTCTGTCGATCCTGGGCTGCCTTCAGCCTTTTTTTTATGATGGCGACCTTTTTCACTGTCTCCTGGACCAGTTCAGGTCCTGTGATAGTGTTAGGGATCGATTTAACCCTCTATATACTTGTTATTTTGACAATAATCAGCACTTAGAGGGTGTAACCAGATCGAATGATAAGACGCAGGATTCAGCAAGGCATTGAAGCCGGGTTGCGATATCCAAACTGGTTCCAGCTGGTTGTTGAAACCAGCTTGATACAAAACAAGCGCTCAACATGCTGATTCCAGCTGATTGCTGAAACCAGCTCGACACATGACCGAACGACATGGTTAACTTATATTGAGCTGCAATAGCTCAGTGTTCTTGAATACTGGTGCACCGAGATACAGATTGAGTAATGAATATCAATCATGCGGAAATAACTCAATCTGCTTTCTAAATTCGAAAGCTCGATTAAACAGTTTTATGTGTATAAACAAATATGTTATGCGTGAATATGTAAATACTGAAAGCTGTAAACAAAATATGCTGAATTTTTTTATGAAGTTCGGAGCTAACTCTCCTACGTCTCCCCTTCTTCCGCAACGGGAAGGATTCACTAGAAGACTTTGATTACAACAAACCTAGCTGCAACCCACTCCTACGACCCACAGCCGCAAGAACTCCTAGCAACACCACTGCACACCAGCCCGCAAGCTGTGTGACTAACAACCCTTCTTTTACACCTCATTGAGAAAGGCGGTACTTTTTTAACGTCTCAGTACGAATGACTACACACACTTATTTAACGTCTCAGTGCAAAAGACAACTAAACTTGTTTAACGTCTCTGTCCAAAGACTACAATGGAAGTCGTTTGATTTGATTCACTCAACGTATTGTTTAGCTCTCAGCTCTCATTTGTGAGTGAATCTGTGTGTGAGAAATATACAGTGTATGCTCTCTCTCAAATGTATTCTCACACCCTAGGAAGTGCTCCTATACGAGCTGGTTTTTCATTTTCTTCCCAGGTTCAGTGTTGGGCGTTCTTCAGATTTTTGCATTTTGGTTTACACAACACTGTTACAACTTCGCTCTTCTCAGCTCTGCTTCAATCAGTTGCTTGTGCTCTATTTTATAGCCTTGCGCAGTAATTTGCCCGTTGGACACAAAGTAGTAGACGTTTAAAGGTCTTCTGACACTGTTATACTTTGCGTCCTTTGTCAATAAATGTGTCGCAGGCTTTTATTCACTTTAGTCACGTGAGCACTGATCTGATAAGATAATACAAGCAAGTCGATTTGAATACTAAACAGTATTTGTCGTTTAGCGTTGTATTCAAATCCTCTTGCTCGTCGATTTGATAGCATCTGTCATGCTATCTGAGCTGGTTTGTCCTTAACCAGCTTTCCAGCTTGTTCATCAATCTGATCTACATCGAGCTGGTCTTGTTTGAGCTGGTTGCCTCTTCAAAGATCTCTTCTTCTCCTCTCGTTTGCAACCGCTCTTGAGCTGATCTTCATCATCTTCAGAGCTTCAAGATTCTCTATCTAGCAAAGTTCTTCCCCATTTTATGACTGTTCATGACTTTTCTAGATAGAGTCCTTCTTCTTGGAATAGCCCTTGATCAACTTTTCCAGCTGGTTTGTCCTTAACCAGCTGGTTTCTAATATGCTCCCTATATCGAGCAGACTCTTCATTTGAGTTGTTCCCCAAGCAGGTTTTCTTAGGTGAACCATCTTGGTTATATGAAGACTACTCGAGTGCCCCACCAACATGCAGATTCTTCCTCGTCCAAGGTGGGCACTTCGAGCTAGTCTCTCTTCTCGTTGAAACAGCTCTAAATTCCTTGCTGACCTTCCAGCTGGTCCTTTGGCTGGTCGTTCAGCGAGTTATAGCGTACTCCGCTGGTGATCGGATCTACACTCGATCACTGCGCTTGTACCTGTCTTCGCACTCAATCACTGCTCTTGTGTGCTGCACTTGATCTGCACTACGAGCAACTCCACGCTTCAATCACTGAACATCAACTCTGCTTGATTCTGCGCTTGAACTGCTCTTCTTACTCTGCGCTTGATCTTCGTGCTACTTCTGCATCAAGCTGGTGAGCCAGCTTGATGTTCCCTGCACTTCAGGAAGTAAACTTTACTGTACCAGCTTGGGCGTCCCCTTAATGTTCCAGCTAGATATCTTCGACCAGTCCAGCTCAGGCGTCCCCTCACTGTTACAGTTTGGATATCTTCATGCTACTCCAGTCTAAGCAAGCTGTGCATGTCAAGTAGAGCATTAGTACAATAGAAGCATATTTTGTGTGAATCAAAACTTAGATTCTGATCTGCAAAACAGATCCAACAGATATCCTTTTCTCCAAACTCATCCCAATAAAGCGGCAATCGACATTTCCGTCCATATAGGGCCTCATAGGTGTCATTCCTATGCTGCTGTGGTAGCTTTTGTTGTATGCGAACTCTATTAGAGGTAGATGTTCGCTCCAATTACTACCGAAGTCCAAGGTGCACGTCCGCATCATATCTTCTAGGGTCTGGATGGTTCTCTCAATTTGGCCATCTGTCTGTGGGTGATATGCCGTACTGAGGGTGACCTTACTTCCCATGGCTTCTTGGAAGCTCTTCCAGAAACGAGATACAAACCTTGGGTCCCTATCTGACAGAATGCTGGTTGGAATTGGAACTCCATGAAGTCTGACAATGTTATCCATGTATAAGGCAGCGAGCTTATCCAAGCCGTAGTTCATACGGACAGGCAGAAAATGCGTGGACTTCGTTAACCTATCCACGATTACCCATATTCCATCACAGACTAACTTCGTTTTCGGCACCTACTACAAAGTCCATGGATATGTTTGCCCACTTCCATTCTGGAATCTCCAAGGGTTGCAATAATCCTCCAGGTCTTTGATGTTCTGCCTTGACTTGTTGACATACATGGCATCTAGAGACAAAGTCAGCAACATCTCTTTTTATCCCATTCCACCAGAAGTGTTCTTTCAAATCTCTGTACATCTTGGTACTTCCTGGGTGGTTTGAGAACTTGGATTTATGTGCTTCATACATCACTTCTTGACGGAGGTTATCGACGTCGGACACACATAATCTTTCGTTCATCCAGATGATTCCCTTTTGGTCTACTCGAAACTCCGACACCTTTTCTTGTTTGATCTGTTCCTTAAGTTGGGTCAGAGAAGGGTCTCGATCCTGATTGATTTTGACCAATTATTTGAGGCATGGTTGAGCTGAGAGTAAGGATAGTATCACGTTGTTCATGTTCTTCCGACTTAACGCATCGACTACCTTATTTTCCTTTCCTGGATGGTAGTTTATTGTCAAGTCGTAGTCCTTTAAAAGCTCAAGCCATCGTATTTGTCTCAGATTCAATCTTTCTGAGTGAATATGTACTTGAGACTCTGATGGTCGGTGAATACTTCACATTTTGCCCTGTAAAGATAGTGTCTCCAAATCTTTAGATCAAAAACTACCGCAGCTAGCTCTAGATCATGGGATGGGTAGTTGTGGTCATGCGTCTTTAGTTTTCTTAAGGCATAAGCAATTACTCTGTCATCTTGCATGAGTACACACCCTAGTCCTCCTTTAGATGCATCGCTGTAAAATGTAAAAGTTTTTGTCCCCTAGGGTAGAGTTAGAACAGGGGCAGATGGAAGCTTTGTCTTTAGGGTTTCAAAACCATGCGTCTTTAGTTTTCTTAAGGCATAAGCAATTACTCTGTCATCTTGCATGAGTACACACCCTAGTCCTCCTTTAGATGCATCGCTGTAAATAGTAAAGTTTTTGTCCCCTACGGGTAGAGTTAGAACAGGGGCAGATGGAAGCTTTGTCTTTAGGGTTTCAAAACTTGCCTCACATTCTTCGTTCCAGTTGAACTTGGAGTTCTTCTGGGTGAGTCTAGTGAGTGGTGTGGCTATTGAAGAGAATCCTTCTACGAACTTACGATAATAGCCAGCCAATCCCAAGAAGCTTCTAAATTCTGTCACTGTCTTAGGTATAGGTCAGTCCATGATAGCTTCTACCTTCTTCGGATCCACTGAAACGCCTGATTCAGAAGTTATATGACCTAGGAATTCCACACTCTTCAGCCAGTATTCACACTTCTTGAACTTGGCGTAAAGTTGTTTCTCCCTCAGGGTTTGAAGGGTAATTCGAAGATGTTCCTTGTGTTCTTCTTCACTTGGTGAATACACGAGTATATCGTCTATGAATACCACCATAAATTTATCGAGGAATGGTTTGAATACTCGGTTCATGAGATCCATGAAGACCGCCGGTGCATTGGTTAGACTAAATGGCATCACCGTGAATTCGTAATGACCATATCTTGTTCTAAATGCAGTTTTAGGAACATCCTCAGCCTTGATCTTTAGTTGGTGATATCCCGAACTCAAATCTAATTTGGATAAGGTTATAGCTCCCTTGAGTTGATCAAAGAGGTCGTCAATTCTTGGAAGAGGATATTTATTCTTGATTGTGATCTTGTTCAACTCTCTGTAGTCGATGCACAATCTCATAGTTCCATCCTTCTTCTTGACGAATAGCACTGGGGCTCCCCAAGGTGACACACTGGGTCTGATCTGCTTTTTGTCTAGCAGTTCTTGTAGTTGATCCTTGAGCTCCTTGAGTTCTGCATGTGCCATCCGGTAGGGTGCACCTTGGAGATTGGGGCCGTCCCTGGCATTAGGTTGATTTCGAACTCAATTTCCCTGTCAGGCACTTTTCCAGGTAAGTCATCTGAAAACACATCTGTGAACTCTTGTACCACTTGGATGTATTCTATCTCGAGTTCGTATCCTTCTTTTACTTCGTGGATCATTGTCAGGAAAACTTCTGCTCCTGACTTCATGGCTGTCCATGCTTGAGCAGCAGAAAGGAGGGATTTTCGCTCCTTGTCCTTACCATAATATATCAGCTCTTCTTGGTCAGGGGATTAGAGTTTCACACTCTTACTTCGACAATCTACAAGTGCATGATTCTTAGATAGCCAATCCATCCCTAAAATGGCATCGAATTCGACCATGTTGAGTTGTATCAGGTTTGCAGAGAATGAATGGTCGTTTATGGATATCTCGCAGTTTCGGTGGATCTTATGTGTTTCAATATTAGTGTTGGTAGGAGTTGCTACTCTATATGGTTCACATAGAATTTTAGGCTCTAGCCCTAACTTTTTAGCAAATCTCCTAGATACGAATGAGTGGGTAGCACCACAATCAAACAACACATAAGCAGGCAGCTTGTTGATAAAAATGGTACCTGCCACCACGTTCCTGGCGTCTTCAGCCTCTTCCTGTGTCATTGCAAACACACGAGCTTTGGGTTTATCATCCCTGGGCTTTGGCTTGTTCTGATCCGTATTGCTCGGTCCAGCCTTTGAACCTTGGTTTTCTAGACAATCCACAATTCAGTGGCCCAACTTTCCACATTTAAAGCATGCACCACTCTGCTTGCGACAATCTCCACTATGCCGATAACCTCAAGAGGTGCAAGGTGCCAACATTTGTTATTCGGTGCAGGTGATAATCCGCGGTTGTTGAGGTTTGGCCGCTTGGTCTTAGGCCCACCGTGTGAAGTATGAGCATTGAGGGGGCGTTTGTTCTTGTTGTCAGATTTCCACCGCTTTATGTCAGTCTCTGCTCGGATTGAAGCTCCCATTAAGTCCTCAAAGCTTGTGGCTTGGTAGACTGCAAGAGCTGACTGGATACGGCTATTCAATCCTTTCTTGAATCGGTGCATCTTTAGAGTATTATCAGCCATGATTGTTGGGACATAGGTGCCCAATGAGTTGAACTTGTATGTATACTCTACTATCGACATGCCTGCAGTCTGAGTGAAAGTTTCAAACTCGCTAAGTCGTTGTATTCTGACTTCCATGGGAAAGTATTGTTTCAAGAATGCTTCCCAAAATCTTCGTCACGTGATTTGTCCATTTGCAGTCATGGTTGACTCGACTGCTTCCCACCATTTTCCAGCTTTACCATCGAGGAGTGGTGTTACAACATTTACCTTGACAGCTTCTGGGACTTCCAGTAGTCGAAGTTGCGTTTCAATATTCTTCATCCAAGTCTGGGCAACTTCGGAGTCATGGTTCCCATCGAAGGTTGGGGCCTTGTTCTTGCGAAGGGACTCATAGTGGTGCTTAGTCCCACGAGGTGGAGGGGTGGGGGGAGGAGCTTGGTTATTGTTGGGGTTGACCAACCCTTGGAGAGTCGTGGCAACTATAGTAGCTATTGTCATCAGGTCTTCTCTGCTAAGACCACCTCTTGAATTGGAGGATCCTTCACCTCCATTGTTACTGTCGCTTCTTCGGTTTCCTGCCATATTCTGCCATAGAAAAGCTTACTAAGGATGGGTGCCATATTCTGCCATAGAAAAGCTTACTAAGGATGGGTGCGTATAATTACGAAATAAATGAGAATACTACAATACGAAGGGATAAGCAAATTTTGGATAGAAGGATGAACAATGTTTATTCTTATTCAAAAGGTAAAACATATTCCATTCATCAATAATCTCTCCCTCGCCTATAGGAATATCCTCAAGCCCTTCTTCTTCTGGGTCTTCTTCCGGTTCATCCTCCCATTCATCATCGAATGGAGCAGGAGCACCGTTGTCTTCTTGCAGACCCTGAATGGTTTGAAGTAGGCTAGCTTTTTCCTCTACTAGGGCCTCGATGATTAAGGTTTGCTCTTGGATCGTATCATCGGCCTCTTGGATGCGAGTCTGTCACTTATGATGGCACTCCTGATGGACCTCTCTAGTCTGTTGTTTCTTTGCCTTCATCCTTTCAATTTTCTTGGACATGCAAAGGCCTATTTCAGTGAGCCCGGCAATGGTCGTATGCGAGGCTTCTAACGCTACTTGGATACTCTCATGTTCTTTCTTTATAGCAACCGACTCTCGTCTCTCGGTTTCTAGTTTGGCTCTAAGACGTCTAATCATGCGGCTCTGGTTGTCCAAGGCAATCTGCTTCATGCGAAGGGCAGCAGCAGCACGAGTACGGGGGACAGAGGGGTCCATTTCCTAAAATCGAAGATATTTTCAAAAATAGAAAGTTGTGAGATTATTCCATAAATAGTTAGTTCTAACCATAGGGATTACAGGACAGTTGACGGAACTGAAATCGAAATTCTGGACAAGAAGTTATTGAATTTTCAAATCTTTCCATAAACGGAAAAAACACGTTTTCGGAGGCCTAAACGAAGGAATTTGGCCAAAAAGCGGCCTACGTCACGAAGAAGTGGTGAGTATTGCTCGTTAGGCGAGATCTGATGCAATATGGCACTACTGTATTGATCAGATCTGAACCTTGGCTCTGATACCACTGTTGGGGAACTGTGGCGGATCCGGATCACGCCTCCCGACGAGGCAACGGAAGAACAAAAATTGGGCCGGGAGACGATCAATGCAATTCAAAACATGCAAGCTATGAACCATTCATAGGGTGTTTTAGTTGATTACCTTGCTGGCAACTCGTGCCTGGCTCCGACCAGTTTCGCGAGGAAACCGGCACTTCACGGTAGGCGGCGGTAGATTACGTCAATCAGGTCCATGACCAGAAGCGAGACTCCTTCGCCAGCCTGCACTAGAAGGCCTGACGAGATCAGCACGGACGGATTCTCCTCGTCAAGTTGGCCGGAACAATTTCCGGCGAAACGAGGCGGCGACGGCGGCGGCGGCGCGTGAGACACGGCGGCGACGGTGGCTTTTGGGAGAGGAGGGAGGCGACGGCTAGCACACTAGGTTTAGGGTTTTTGTTGTGTCAAAGTCATATGTTATTAAGTCTAAGTCTACTTTAAGTAGACTTAATGATGGACTTGGACCGGCCCAATGGGCCCGAGTCCAACGGATGAACATTCGGTTCATCCCCATCACCGTGACTTCATCATAACTCCGATCGCCGATCAGATCGGACCGATCGACTCAGTTTCCAAAACTGAATACTATGATCTGAAAAACCATTTTTCAGAACCCTAGTGCAAAATGACCGTTTTGCCCCTCAACAGCGGGAAATCATGATTTGACCCATGTTGACTTTTAGGAAGTCGCACTCCCCAAAATCCTCTTCAAGTGCTCAACACATTGAGCTCATTATCCGTTCCGGACTTGCCCATCGGATCATGGTAAGAGCGTCTAGCAACATCGCCCCATGATCCCTTAGGTATCATTGATAGTGCCTGCAAGAACCAGTTGGTCGTAGTTAGCGTACAGTACGGTCCTTTCAATCCATATATCCCGATCAGATCAACGACCATTGGTAAATCGAGAGTCGCTATAGATCCGATAGCTATGCGTACATCTTGGAGATCGAATAGTGACATCGCGAGTGTAACTAGGTAAACATATTTACCTAAAACATTTCTAGTACTCTGGCCAGAGATTTATACACTATTATCCCCTCAGATAGCATAGGATATCCATGCATGTCTGCGAGCGGTGAATCATCGACAACGATGCATCGACTCCTACATGCATCGGGGTCTCACCCAATCCCGCCGCCTGATGACCCCAAGTGAGTCGGAAAACGGGTCAAAGTGAGACGCCTATCATGTAGAGTCTCAATGACATTTCGAGTCGTGAGGACTAATCAGTACAACCAAGACCTTGGACTTATCCACTCGACAAATGGTAACCACTTGGAAAGTCCGAAACGAGGGTAGTTCGATAGATCACCAGGTCACTATCTATCTGCATGCTCAGAACATCACAATGTTCCCTACCAATGAAACATGGTACTTCGCATCGCAGATACTAGTCTCGAGCTCGGGCGGCCTTATCCTCATTTTGACGGCCCAATCGACTAGGAACTTGTTCAGAATACACAGTGACTATTAGATGTGTTTCATGATAGCCGTCATACCCACTATCACATCTAACATACACTATAGTGAATTCTAGGTCTTTACTCAACGCAATTGTTAATCATCATACAACACAATGAAAGTAACGAATTCCATATAAATAAATGCGAATATCATATATAAAGATCGTTTCATACAAGAGTCTATAAACCCACACGCCACAAGTTGGCTAGTTGGGCATCTACTCTAACAATCTCCCACTTTCCCTAAAGCCAACTACTCATCAGAGCAGTCCCATTGTTTTGTGATGTTTCTCAAACAACGGTCCTGGCAAGGGCTTCGTAAGTGGATCAGCAACGTTGTCCGCAGAGGCGACTCTCTCAACTGCTATGTCACCTCTAGCCACAATATCCCGGATTATGTGGTATTTCCTCAGTATGTGTTTGGATCTTTGGTGAGACCTAGGATCCTTTGCTTGCGCAACGGCACCCGTGTTGTCGCAGTACACCGGGACTGGACCAACTCCATTAGGAATGACGACTCTTGGACGAAATTCTTTATCCAAACCGCCTCCTTAGCAGCAGCTGATGCTGCGATGTACTCAGCCTCAGTGGTTAAATCCGCGATGGTGTCTTGCTTGGAACTCTTCCAAGAGACAGCACCACCATTGAGCATGAATACAAATCCAGAGGTAGACCTCGAATCATCCACGTCACACTGGAAGCTAGAATCAGTGTAGCCTTTCAGTTTTAGTTCACCATCCCCATAGACCATGAACATATTCTTAGTCCTTCGCAAGTACTTAAGAATATCCTTCACGGCCTTCCAAAGCAATTGGCCGGGGTTGTCCTGGTAGCGGCTCGTGACACTCAGAGCATATGCGACATCCGGTCTAGTGGAGATCATGCCATACATAATACTACCTATTGCCGAAGCATATGGCACACGTGTCATACTCTCTATCTCCTCATCAGTCTTCGGACACATATACTTAGATAGAGTGACCCCGTGGCACATAGGTAGGTGTCCTCTCTTGGACTCTTCCATAGAGAACCTCTTAAGTATGGTATCGATGTAGGTAGCTTGGGTGAGTCCGAGCATCAGTTTAGATCTATCCCGATAGATATATATTCCAAGAATATAGGATGCTTCACCCATGTCCTTCATCGAAAATCTACTAGACAACCATACTTTAGTTGATTGCAGCATTCCTACATCATTCCCAATGAGTAGAATGTCATCAACATAAAGTACGAGGAATGTCACAGCGCTTTTAACTACCTTCTTGTATACACATGGCTCCTCGGGATTCTTGATGAAACCAAATTCCTTAATTGTTTCATCGAATCTTAGGTTCCAACTCCTCGATGCTTTTTTGAGACCGTAAATCGATCTCTGAAGCTTGCATACCTTATGCTCGCTTCCAACAGATGTGAAACCCTCATGCTGCGTCATATAGATCTCTTCCTTAATGTTTCCATTAAGGAACGCAGTTTTCACATCCATTTGCCATATCTCATAGTCGTACCATGCGGCTATGGCTAACAAGATTCTAATCGACTTGAACATTGCGACTGGCGAGAAGGTTTCATCGTAGTCAACCTTTTAACTACCTTCTTGTATACACATGGCTCCTCGGGATTCTGATGAACCAATTCCTTAATTGTTTCATCGAATCTAGGTTCCAACTCCTCGATGCTTTTTTGAGACCGTAAATCGATCTCTGAAGCTTGCATACCTTATGCTCGCTTCCAACAGATGTGAAACCCTCATGCTGCGTCATATAGATCTCTTCCTTAATGTTTCCATTAAGGAACGCAGTTTTCACATCCATTTGCCATATCTCATAGTCGTACCATGCGGCTATGGCTAACAAGATTCTAATCGACTTGAACATTGCGACTGGCGAGAAGGTTTCATCGTAGTCAATACCTTGCCTTTGAGTGTAACCTTTCGCGACCAGTCGTGCCTTGTAGGTCATTACCTTACCATCAGGCCCAAGTTTACTCTTGTATTCCCATTTGCACCCAATAGGAACAATTCCTTCGGGTGGATTGACAAGAGTCCAAACTTGGTTAGCATGCATCGAGTCTAACTCAGATTGCATTGCTTCAAGCCACAAATTAGAATCAGCATCGAAAATTGCCTCCTTGAAAGTTCTTGGATCAGATCCAACAACTTGATCACCTTGATCATCTTCAAGGAGAAAACCATATCTCTCAGGAGCCCTAGGGACCCTTTCGGATCTCCTAGGTGCGACCATTTCTGGTACTGGCTCTGGAGGTGCAGGAGATTCACCTGGTACTTCAGTTGGTTCTCAAACCTCTTCGAGTTCTACTATTCTGCCCTTTCTATCAAGTAGAAATTCCCTTTCCATAAAGGTGGCATTCCTAGAAACAAATACTTTTGTTTCGCTGGGATAGTAGAAGTAGTATCCAATGGAATTCTTTGGATACCCAATGAAGTAGCATAAGATGGATCTCGTATCCAGCTTATCTCCCACTGTCTTCTTCACGTAAGCAGGACATCCCCAAATCCTCATAAATGAGTACTTGGGTGGTTTGCCCATCCATATCTCATATGGAGTCTTATCCACTGCCTTGGTGTGGACATTGTTCAACAACATTACCGCCGTTTCGAGCGCATAGCCCCAAAACGAGGTAGGAAGTTCAGTGAAGCTCATCATAGATCGAACCATGTCTAACAGGGTTCGATTACGACGCTCCGCTACACCATTGAGCTGTGGTGTGGCCGGAGGGGTCCACTGTGCGAGAATCTCATTCTCTTTTAGATAGTCTTGAAATTCAGCACTCAAGTATTCGCCACCTCGATAGGATCAAAGTGCTTTAATACTTTTGCCTAATTGATTTTCTACTTAAGCCTTGAATTCTTTGAACCTTTCAAAGGATTCAGACTTGTGCTTCATTAAGTACAAGTACCCATACCTAGAGTAATCGTCGGTAAAGGTGATGAATATGTGTGACCATATTTAGTACCAATACTAAACGGGCCGCACACATCAGTATGGATCAAATCCAATAGGCCTTGAGCACGCTCACCCTTGCCCTTGAAGGGTTCT
>KV016295.1:223015-244621 GCA_001598015.1 Dorcoceras hygrometricum
GTGATTAGCAGCATGTATTGAGTGAAGTATGAATCAGCATTTGATCTCTTGAGCAGCAGTATAATAATGTATGCTAATCAGAGGAGGGACTGAAATTGATTTGTTCTTGTTGATGAGAAATAATAAACCGTCTGTTTGCTTCTTAGATATGCCTCCTCGAAGAATTACGAATCGACAGACAGAACAGGGCAGTACATCTACTGAGATTTTGAATGCAGCTGCTACTCCAATGGAGACTTTGTTAAAACGAAAAGATTTCATTAAACCACCAACATTGACAGGAACCGAAAGTGCTATTGATTGTGAAAATTGGTTAGAAGATATAGAGCAGAAAGATTTCATTAAACCACCAACATTGACAGGAACCGAAAGTGCTATTGATTGTGAAAATTGGTTAGAAGATATAGAGCAGAGCAGTAGCATGTACTAGATAACTTTGCGTGTAACCAAAGTGAACTATGAAGCTTGTGTATATACGAATCAAGTTTGCGCTACCAGTTGAATTTATTCTGCGTCTGCTGAATGTAATACGCTTCTGCTGATATAAAAAAAATTTTTTTTTATAAATCAGATTAGATTGTTAAACTTGTTTAGTTTACCTTAATAACCCCTGATTAAGATTAGATGATTAATTGTGGGCAGAGAGCCTCACACCATAATTCTGACTGTTATAAAAGTAACGATTTAGGCATTGAATTGGGTGGTTTAATTGGCATTAATCCTCCTAATTCGTTAGTTACAAATGCGAAATCTGGTCTGTACGCTTGTAGTTGCTTGCTGAAATTCGTGAGCTGAGTTTTCTTTACCATCTCTGGATTTACGTCGCCAAATCTGAATTTACGTCATCAAATCTGATTTTGCGTCGCCAAATCTGAATTTACGTCGTCAAATCTGAATTTACGTCGCCAAATCTTAATTTACGTCGCCAAATCTAAGTTGACTTAGTCAAAGCTGAGTTGACTTTTTCAGATCTGAGTTGACTGGTGACTGTCCAGATCTGAGTTGACTGTGGGCTGTCCAGATCTGACTTGACTGTTGACTGTCCAGATCTGAGCTGACTGTTGACTGTTCCAGATCTGAGTTGACTGTTGACTGTCCAGATCTGAGCTGACTGTCCCGAAGCTGAGTTGACCGTCCCAGATCTGAATTTTATTTTTTTTTAAGAGCTAAATTTTCGGGTTTTCACAAAGTGGATTGTTGTAAACTGGGCATGGCCCAGAAATGTCTCCGAGATTCCTAGTGCAAAGGATGTCGAAATTTCCTTTGACACATGGAGACATATTTCAAGGCAACGAATGTCCCTGATGTAGAGAAAGCCTCCATAACCAGCATGTATTTGGTCGAGGATGTGAAGCTATGGTGGAGGCTCGTATATCTGATGCTGTTAGTGCCAACTGTGATAAGATTGCAACTTGGGAGCCCTGAAAGGAGCAGTTCCTGCCTAGCAATGCTTCATGGCTTGCTGGGGAGTCCCTTGAAGTTGAATATTTGGGAACTACTTGAGAATATTTGAAGGAACTCGGTTCATTGATGTTGGACGTGAGAGATATGTCAAAAAAGACAAACTATTCAACTTTCTTATTCTTTAATCATATCATAAATCATATTGGTTAGAGTATTATTTATCTTGTATAAATCAAATCATGGTATATTTATTTCACATCAGTTTAAATCTTTAATAATTATGTCAAATCAATCAAATTATTGATATAAAATTATAATATTATATCATTTTTTTAATTATATTTTTTAATATCTATAAAGATAAAAGTATAATTAATGTTTTATTCTAAATTTAATTAATAAACTAAGTTTATATTATTTATGTTATTTATAGTGTTATAATCGTTTGATTTATTATTAATATTGTATCCTGGATAAATCAATATTATACTTAGAGTCGTCAAGACGGGTCAGGTCTAGTCGGCCCTGCCATAAAAAATAGGCGGGATGAACTACTAAAATTATAGCCCGTCTGGAGGCGGGCCAAAAAGGGCTGGCTCATTTGGGTCGCGGGTTGTGGCTGGGTGGGGCGGGATTCAGCAGGTTGACCCACGGGTCGTGAAAAAATAATTATTAAATATTATATGGCTAAAAATTGTATCAAACGTCCATATTTATGCATGATTTATGTACGATGAATTAGTTTTAAGAGATTTGAAGCATTTAAAATGATTTATATGTCGATTTAGGTTTATAAATTTTTTAAAATCTAATTTATTTTTATTGATAAATCCAATTTTAAATTGAAATATTTCGAATGTTTTAATTTTTTTTAAATTTTAGTATTACATATTTCATTTACGATTTAAATATATAATTTTCTCGAACTATATAATTTATGTAGTTTATATTTTAGCGGATCCGCCAATCCTCCAACTCGTGGTGGAATGGTGCAAGCCAGGACTATACTTGATCCGTTGGATCAAGTGGAGGCTGGCCGGACCAGCCCGTTTGACCATACTTATTGTACTCCCTCCTCAGCTCAGCTGATCAAGGTTAAATCAGGCCGATGGAGTGAACAAAACCTCGATAAACAAACCACCGGACAGTGACGGGGCCTCCATCAATTCGCCATGGTTGAAGCTGAGAAGCCACCAAAGAGACAAAAGTTACTCTCCCCACGATCTCATCCATCCCCACCGTTATCTCCTCCTCCGCCAACGCCTCCTCCTCCGCCAACGCCTCCTCCTATATCTCCGGACGAGATACTACAGAGGCGCAGAAACAAAGAAGAGATTCGTAATGTTTTCGAGTCATATAAGCGGATTAAGTTCTGTATCGATCAGAAGGATAAGCGTGAGACGGAAGAAGCCTACCTTTGTCTCATCTCTGCTGCGGGAGGTTGCAATTGCTCTTTCTCTATACTCGCTTGATTAGTAACGATTTTCTGCCGAAATGGAAATCTTTTTTGGCGCGTGGAAATAATTTTATTTCTTTAGTTATGAATCTGTTTTGTTATTTGTCTGTGATTTTTTTCTTTGTTGATTGCTTAGGTTATTGTAGAATATAACGTTGAGTTGCTATTTTTGCTTTAGATAATATTGAAAACTGGTTTGATGCAATCTAATTTATTCTAATTTGACGAAATTTTCCAGAAGGGCTTGAAGTTTAGTGTTTGAATTTATGATTCTTAATATGAGGCTTCCGCCCTAATTTAAATGGACTTGTAGATATCTTGAAACTACTCAATTAGGTTACAGATTGCCTGTTTTGAATCTCATTCAGTTGGGGAACTAGAAAATAAGTGGTGATGGAAGATATGGGATCAGAATTCAAAACTATGTAAATTTGAATAGCATGAAAGATGAGGAATTGCCATAGTTGCCCTCACTCGAACTGAGACCAACATTGGGATTTTGTTTTTCTTTGTGATGAAATTATTTTATGAGAAACAAAAACTTTGATCCAATTATCCATAAGGATTCTCTAGTTGAAGTAACATTCATCTAACATCTTGGAGGAAATATGGTGCTTTCATTAGGAAAGAAAATATGCACTGATATTATTGGGAAGCTGAAGCTGAAGGTTCAAGTCAGCTCGTAAGTGAGTCTGTTATTGTGGAAGTGACAGAAAGGGGAATGTTTTGTCATATTTGAGGCAGCTGAGCCTTGCTATGGACATCTGGAAGTGCTCAATGAGTTATCTACTCTTTTTTGAATAGAAGAGTGATATATCTATAATTCTTGATTGTTGGGACAATATTTGTTTGTTTCTTTCTTTTGGACCTGCTAATTCAAAACAATCTAGGTAAATTTTAAAAGAACTTGAAGCCACTAATCTGTGTATATGAAGTATGTTAGAAAAGTATGTAATCTTGTGTGGGGAACATTGTCGTTCCAGCTTGGATGCATCCAACTTAATACATTCTCTGTAAAGAAATTAAAATTATATTGTCATGATCAAGTGAATCGAAGAGACTTTTGCAGCAGCAGTTGCTTTCCAGGCATTTTAAATTAATATCTTTGGCTTCAAAAGTTCAGCCTTCATAAAGTAGCTTTTGATGGTTTGTTAATCTGTAGGGGCTAATTAGTGGAGTTAACTAATTGATGGTGAAACAAGTGGTAAAACCATTGAAATTTTTGTAGGACTATTGCATCTTCCAGACTTATGTTATAGACCCACATTCAAACCTTAGCCTCTTTGGGAAATTTGGAGTTGGAAAGCCGTTAGTACGATAATGAATTACAAGTCCTATAAAAAACGTCTATATCTTTATAATGTTTGCTCTGGTCAATTGTGAACTCTGCGGATAATCGATGACTGCATTTTTTATGGAGTGCTGATACACCTTAGAATTCTTAAATGCCTAGTTGAAATATCCCAAGGGTTGTCTTCTAGATACAATGAAGTTACTCAAGTTGGTTAAAAATGGCCGATTTTGAATCGCATTCAGTTGGGAACTAGAAAATTTGGAGGGAAATTCTAAAAAATAACCCTTTTGTGTGTATTTCATTTACAAGGATGGTGATGGAGGGCTCCCTCCTTTTTTTGAAAAAAAACACAAACAAGGTTAATTTTAAACTTCCCCAAACTTTGAAAGTGTGGTACAGAAGATATGATGTCAGGATTCAAGAACTATGTAAACTTGAATATCTTAAATAGCTGAAGAATTGCCACAGTCGCCCTCATCCAAACCGAGACAAAAAATGTGTTTACCAATCATTGTGAGGAGTTCCTATGAGACAAAACAAAAACTTTGATCCAGTGATAATTCTGAAGCTGCAGTAAGTAAATCAATTTAGCATTAGCAAATCTGGTACTTGCATTAGAAAGACTGTAGTGATGATTTTGCCAGCTGAAGGTTCCACTCAGCTATTATTGTGGAATTGATAGAAAGGCGAATATTTTGTCATGTTCGAGGTGGCTGAGGCTTGCCATGTATGTTTGGAAGTGGTCCATGGATTGTCTTCGCCTTTGCTGAAGAAATTTAGTAGGAGAGTGATAAGAACATGATTCTTGATTGTTACGACAATAGTTGTATCTTATCTTTCTTTAAGACCTGTCAATTTCAAATAATTTATATATTTTGAAGAACTTGAAGTCAGTAATAGGTGGATATGAAGTATTTTAGAAAGTATATTATTGTATGTAGGGAACATTGGCTGGCCAATCTTGGATGCATGTGAACATGATATCCAATTAGATGGCCATTACTTTATTTTAACTCTGAAGTCATAGATTTTGGCTACTTGATACATTATTGGTGGAAAAAATTTTATATCCTTCAATTAAGTGTTCCGAGGAGACGTTGCAGCAGCAGTTATAGCTTTCCAGGCATTTTAAATTATTATTTTGGCTGCAAAAGGTCAACCTTCTCGGAAACAGTGTTTGATGGGTTTAGTTGCTGAATCAATACGGACTAATTAGTGGAGTAAATCTAATTGATGGTGAAAGTAAAACAAGTGCGGAAACCTTTGAAATTGTTGTAGCTGACTCCCAGACCTTATGTTTGAGGTCCACATCAACCATATACTTAAAACTCTTTGGGAATTTAGGAGTTGGAAAGAAGTTAAACTGGTCATGAATTACACTAGTCAATAATCAAAGCCAATCAACTTCCAGCCATGACAGCATCCCTACAGATTCTTAAGGAAAATATAAAGGCATTCCAGCAGATTGTCATCAAAATCTCATTCCAGTCCATGATCCTTCTGATTAGCAATGAATGTTCTAAACGTTTTTAATTCCTTTAATAGGCATCAATACTTCATGCTCTGGCATTAACCTTACCCTCAATATTATTAGGAAAATATATTGGTAAAGTTATCATGACACACAAGTTTCATCTGGACAAGATGATTTGTTTATGCCTTCATCTAACTATTCTTGTATTATGTTACGCTTACACCACCACTCTAAAGTAGCTCCCTGTGGTAGTTCATATTGGTCTCCAGAATTGGAGGCTATTGGAACTGGAATAGGAGTAGCCAAGACATTGCCCGTATTTCTGAGATTAAAAATATCATATGATTTGCCTCTCTCTGTGATATTTCATTATGCTTAAGTTATTTGCTACTCAATTTCTGAGATATTGCAACTACAATGAGGTATTCACAGGTGGCACAAGTGTACAACGCCTGTTATCGAATTTCATACCTCGCTATGCACCATATTGCCCTACTGCTCTTGAAGATGCTGTGAAGGTTGTCATCAATATACATAATCGGTGGTTCACGGTAATAGAAAGGGGAGAAGATCTTGATGGCGTTGCATTTGAGATTGCTAAGACCTGCATTTTAGGTCTAGTTGATATCTGTGAAGCTGCTGCCTCAGAAGCTTCAACTTCTCCTGTTATTCAAGGAATATCTTCTGTTGTGTTTCTCAATGTATTTGCATTCTTCATATCCTCGTTTGAGGGGCAGGACATATTTCGGATTGTTGACCAGAGAATCTTGAAGATTCATGATGTAGCAGAATCGTTTTTTGAGTTTAAAAGAGAGTTTTCGGAGGAAGATAAATATGTGTTGCTTAAGCTATCCAAGTTGCGTGCGCTTTGCTTTTTGAAGATTTTGTTCAATCAGCCAAAAACATCAATTGCTTGTTGTTTTGAATTTCTTGCATGTACAGAATCAAAAGAGTCTCAGAAAGGTGCTTACTTTTTAGACCAGTTGACAATTGGACTGAAGGAAATTTCAATTGATTATCTGGATGAGAAAAACGACAGAAATAAATCAGTAATGGATACCACAGAAGCAAAAGGTGAAAGCGAGCATCTTAATGATGTTCTTTCTTCGTCCAATGGCACCTCAATTTTATTGAAGAACTGCTTGTTGGGACTGGTAAGGCTCACTAGTTATAGCATTTCATTAGTAGATGCCATGCCTAAGGATTTTTCCTGGTTGGGACACAGTATAGTATTGTCCTCCTGTTGCATATCTATTTATTCCACCTTCTGATGAGAGACACTTTGATTGTGAATTGAATGTGCTATTTTCGTTGAGCTTCAAATGCTAACCCGTATTCTTCATGTCCTGCATGACTAGGTATTTACCAGCCTTAATGTACCCATGTAGCAATTTATCCACGCACCATCTTTCATCTATGTCAAACTTTCACACTTCTAAGAAATGCATCGTAATAATAATATAAATGTAGATGCGCATTGTATGTTCTTGTTTCAGACCTGCTTCGATGGTCTCTTAAACTCATAAGGCTGGTGTAAATAAATTTCCAACCAAATCTGTTGCTGCATGACATGTTATTAATACGTTTTCCATTTCCATGATGTGGAATAAAGTACTTGTCATTTAGAAGGGACAAGGGCTTCAAGGTTACTTCAGTGTCTCTTTGGCTGTTGCATTTACATTTCTGTTGTTCTTTCTACAGGTTTCTCGTAAAGATCCTTCATATAGACGTTGGATTTTTTCTAGGTACAGGAGGCTATGTAATTCTGCATCTCCTGAAGTTGTTACATATGTTACTTCAGTTTTAGAAGGGGTATTTAAATCGTTTATGCAGCAACTCAAATCCGAAGGCAGCCAAGTAGATGCTGAGGAAGATGTATCGAAGTATGTTAGTCAGCACTTGGCTTCTGGTTTATCTAGCCGACAAGGATCTCCACCTTCTGTGAGAGAGTGTCCAGAGAAAGGTGTAGGTATCCATTTGAAAAGTCGTAGTTTGCTGAAGTCAGGTATTGGTCTTATTGACAGAGGAGAATCAAGATCTGAAGATCTCGCAAATGCTAGAAATTTTGTGCCGAAGGAATTATTTAATCATCAAACGTTCTCCCCTAGAGAGAGAACACCAAGGGAATTTAGAAGTAATTCACTCAATGGAAGAATCCATAGCTTGCAGATAGAGAAGAGCCCGATTTCAAGTTTGGACGGCTCACCAACTGCTTTCAGATCCTCCACAGCAACTTTGAATTCTTCATTTGAATCTCCCAAGCATGATATCCCTGCGCCTCATACTTCAGCGAATCATGTGACCCGGTGCTTGGATGGAGACCCCGATTCCATGGATGTGTATCCAGCTTCAAAACATCTCTTGTTGGGATCTTTAGGTCCTGATGCATCGGAAATGCTTATAAGGTTTCTGTTTGAGAAGTTTGGTCCTTTAGGTCAATTACGGTATTTTCCATTTGAAGGGTATGCTCTAATTGAGTATAGATACATTATGGACGCCATAAAGGCTAGGGAAGTAATGCGAGGACGTACCCCTTGGGGTGCTCCCCTCCAGATAAAATTTATGGATTCAAGTTTAGGAACTCGAGGAGCAATAAATAGTGCCCATGTTGGTTCTAGTTGCCATGTTTATGTAGGAAATATCAATAGCAAATGGGCCAAGGATGAGTTGATGCATGAAGTTAAGAAAGTACTTCATAAGGGCCCTCTCATGGTTACCGATCTCAGTAGTGAAGGTGCATTATTAATGGAATTTGATTCACCAAAAGAATGTACCATCGTCATGGCTCATTTGCGGTGGCAACGCAAGGAAAATGGTAATCTTGCCCTTCCTCCTTCCAGTGTATGTACGGCCAATTTGACAGTGAATGTTGAAGGTTCAAGGCCCGCTTCTTCTTCTGTCCATATGGATTCAAGAAACAATTATTCTGCTAATAGCATGAGTGGATCACCTCATGCTCGGAATGTATTTGAGAAGCCTTACGACAGCAGCATGACAAGGACATCAGGGTTGTCTTCTTTACCCGTCAATTATCTCCAAATTTTTAATTTAACTTACCCTGAGATCCTGTTGAGATTTAAAATCATATTCCTGCCCCTTGAGGGAACTGGGACACGCGGTACTGAACACAATTTTTCATTATATTTCCACTTGTAATTATGAAATTTGTTCTCTTGACTGTTGTCTGCATGTTGGTGTTCCAGCAGGAATCATTGAAATGACTGGTTCGTCTTGATATCCTTTCTTTAATTCAATCCTACATCTGATATAAAGTGTTGTTATTTTTCGTTGTGTGAAACTTTTTAATTTATATGTTTGTTTTGCTTATGTATAGTTTGTTTTGTTCTCTCTCTCTTCAACAAATCCGTGTCTTTATTCAATTGTGAATCGTTCTGTAATTTTGAAAGTTGTTAGGCGTTGATTCAATTGATCATTAAATTAGGAGTGAGGTCAACATGAGGTTCGTAGAAGGGTAAATCTTTTTAATTTTTGTTGTGCAGCCTTCGTTTTGCCTCGGAAAAAGAATCCACTCTAGATTATAGAATAATATTTTGTTTAACATCATTACTTAAGGAAACTGTCTGAAGTTGTAGTCTTAAAGGTTCATGATTATGAATAACTTACCCTCTTTCATTCATCCTTTATGTATGTAAAGAACCAATTTATCTATAGCTTAAACTATCATCCATGTTTGGAACAGAAATCGGGGAAAGAATCATGGAGCTTCTCCTCCAGTCAGATCAGATAACGGTGCTCGGGAGCTTACATCACCAAGGACTGGTCAAGAAACCTTTAGGCCAATGATGCAAAATGGACATCCGTTCCAGTCAACTTGGACGGACTCAGGAATGCTTGAGGGAGGAAGATTTTCTACTGCCAAACAAACATGGATGTGTGGAAAACCGGAAGCTGGCTTGTCTTCTGGGCAAGGGAGACCCATGCCCACCCAAAATCAGGGACCACCAATTACGCCACCACAGCTGATTCAGTCATCTACATTTGTTCGACCTTCATATGCACCACCAAATACTATGTGGGATGCACGTGGTGGGTTGGGACACCATCTGCCTCCAAATCCAATTTCCTGTGTACCGCCTGCTAATGCTCATGGTAGTCTGCAGCCTCCACCGTTTTTACCTGCTTCAGTGACTCCACTGTCAAAAATACAAGCAAGTTCTATGCCTTCATTTGATCAGATGTATACGGTTCCTGCTCCCCCATTATCATCTTTGCCTCCTCTTAGTAATGTGCCCCCGCCATTGCCTCCTCAGTCTGATTTCCGATCACCATTGCCATTTCCATCTGAGTTTCGGCCTCCATTCCCCCCTCAGCCTGAACTGCGGCCACCATTACCGCCAACGCCTCCTCCTCCACTCCTCCACCTCCATCCCAACCTCCTCCACTTCCCCCTCCTCCAAGCTCTCCCCCACCCCTTCCCCAACCCCCTCCTCCACCATCTGAGACGCAAAATTCTAGATTGTGTCAGCGATCAACCTGGCAGGGGATCTTGAGTAAAAGTGGTGTTTATTATTGTACTTTGCTTGCAAAAAGAGTAGATTCTGATATTTGCAACTATTCAACTGATGTTGCTGAGCCTGCTGAGTAAGGATTTGGTCTAGTTTTTGATATTTTTGCTTAAGAAGTGCATTTTCTGATTATCACTTGATGCATCTGCAGATGGCCTATTAAGTTAGACATGACAAAGCGGACAGATTTTCGTCATGTGAAATCATCATTTTCTAGCTGTCCACCTCACAGAGTAAGTTCAGTATTGTGCTCACACCCAACCCCTTGCTTCGTGCATATGTGTGCATATCTTTCTGGTCAGCAAGCCCCAATATTTGTCCAATCCTATAGCAGTACCTCGCAATTTCGGTTATTTGCGCCATAATATCTGTTTTGCTCTTACAAGCTCGCTTATCTCTGAAATTTGCAATTACTTCAATTTTAATAAAATCTTGTCTCTAGTATCATCCTTGTTATCTAAGCTCCCTGCCCCGTTCAACTAGAACATGAGTGCATAATATGTGATTAAAAGTATTGCAATGATATTTGTCAGAAGTGTAAAAACTTGTTGTTTGGATCACATACTTGCGCTCGAGTTTCGTAAATGTGATTCAACATGGTGTCAGAATCAGGAAATCATTGCTGCCCCGTGTTTGCAGTACATTTATGTATCACTAAATTCGTTTTAGTTATACAATATAGAACCACCTTGCATGTGTACATCTTGAATACTAATTATGACATATTATCTCATGGTATAAATGCAGTGTTGGGATGTGGGCATTGTATTTATATGCGTCTACTGGGTTCCAAGATTGAATGGCCATATTAAAATTTTGCATTTGGCATTTTGCGTAAACATTCTGCGTGGTGCTTGGCTGGCAGCTCATTCATTTACTTTAAAGTTTAAATTAGAAAATAAACTTGCGTACAGCTCGTATTTGTCATAAACAATATGTGAAGCAAGTTATGGATTCGATATGGATGTAAGAGATGATTTACAAATTGTCTGTCTCAAGTCTCAACCCATCTATCAACATAAAGGTTGAAAATAGGTTCTGTTTTATGAAGCCTGCGAAGAGCTGTGATTTCATCATGTCCATCTCTAGGCTTAGTTTCTCCTATTGGACTTTCTGCTGATCATGCTAAACGTTAGTAATATACCAATACCCAAATGTCTGGGACGTGAACTTTTCAAGTGACTTTCTCTTCTTCCGCCAATTCTTACTCCTTTACTAAGTACTCTATGCCCTCCTCCCATCTACAGTATGCCTTTTTAATCCAGCTAAAATTACTGGTCCAAAAATGGGTCATTTTTTTCAAAATTTAGCATGTGTCTTGTAGATTCATCTGAAAGTTCAAAATCTGCCCATCCTACTTCCAAAGTATTTACATGTGGTACCTCATACAAATCTGAGCTATATGTTTTTGTATATTTGAATTTGTTGAACAATCTATTGATTTTTCACTTTAATTGTGACAGAGAGAGGTTTGCTGGCTGCTTCCTTCCTCTCAAGGAGATCACAAGGGGGTTAGTGGGCCTTCTGATCAATTTCCTTTATTTTGTTCATTCCTGCTGTTATACTTGACTTCATGTAACACAAGCATGCAAGTGTAACTTTTCCAGATTGTCTTTTGTTTTGTTTATTGGTGAAACTTTTATCTCCGCTAGCACTGATTAGCTCTTACCGATTTATCTCCTCTATAAAGGTCCTCCTCTGATGTTTGTTGGCGACCCAAAATTTTTGTCATGGTTGCACTGGCAATTTAGGTGTAGTATTGGGAATTTTCTTATTCTTGATTTGGTGGGAAGGGTACACTCTTGTTTTTCTGGTCCTAGCTGGGTAAATGATTTACAGTGCAAATTTGTATATTCCAGAGTTCTGGTCTGAATCTGGGTTGACCTCATTTAAACAGGAGGTTGAACTCGGAATCTTTTCTTATTGTTTTAAAGTTTTCTAGTAGGAGACTTTGTTGAATAACATGGCGAAACATGTATCTCATATGACTAGGTTGTAAAACTTTAACCTGTTTGTTGCCAAGATAGTTATTATTTCGTGTAGATAGAATCTTGTTGAAGTAGAACAACCTAGATTAAGTTACCTCTCAGATCTGTTTACTTGGGTTTCCATTAGACCCTTGCCTTCTTCTTTTACATGATAACGACTGAGGCATTGTCTGCGGATACAAAGCTGTAATAAATTGCATGCAATTCTGGGAGGAATTTTTTTTATATTTAATCCAAATTCGAAAGAATTGCTGAATTGTTGTCCAAATTCGAAAGAATTGCTGAATTGTTGTCCATCTGCCAAGGATGTTACTCTTTGGAGTGCACTTGTAGTAAAGACATAATTGTCGTCACCCAGCAAAGTGATTAAATTAACAATTCTATTTTCAGTTTCAAGATTTCGTATCATACTTGAAGCAGCGAGACTGTGCAGGAGTAATCAAAATCCCGGCTGCAAAATCCATGTGGCCTAGACTTCTCTTCATCCTTCCATACGCTCCAGATTCATGTGCCATGCTATCCATTCCTCCTAGTCCTTCTCTTTGCTTGATCGGATTGGTTCTCCCTAAAGAAACAAACACTGAGTTGGTATGATCGATGCACAATATAGATACAATGTTAAACCTTGCTTCGGAGAAGAGAACTAGAAAATATAATCCAGTCTCGTCCTACTCTAGTAAGTATCTTCTTTGTTAATGAAGATGTAATTTGTTACAACATTTTCTGCTAAGTGAAAACGAAAAATCGCAGTGGCTGAATTTAATCTAGCGTCCGTCAAAATTTTTGTTTCAGAGCAGATTTAGGTCCCTGTGCTAGCAGAAATACATTTTTAGAATATCCATCATGCTGAATGAAATGCAGTTAACTGGAAGTTCTATTGAAGCTGACTCCATTTTCCAATTTTTGAGCAAATAGCTTTCTATTTTTGTTCTGTCATTAACTATGTTTACAAGGAAGAGTATAACATTATCGAATAAGATTTTAGGCTGTGCTTTTCCAGAGAGATCTGGGTGTCACTCCATCCCGTATACGTGTTTTCTGCTTATATATATGATTACGACTATCATATGGTTTGTGGGAGAAAAGAAAGGGTTGATCCAATGCTCCCAGATGTTTTGTTCTTATTGAGAAATGAAATTTATCTAGATAATAGGGCATAACCTCGATTTTTCACGTCATTCGTCCTGTGTGTATTTCATCTGTGATATTCTTGCTTCTTTTTTTCTTTGGATGCATATTTCCTGTTGCTGTAAGGTCCAGTCGGCTGTTATATCATGAAATCTCATTAACCCAATATTTTGCAATTTTTTCCATCTCATTTTGCTTAAGAACCTCGTGCCATAAAAAATTATCGCAGCACAACGACTCCTGTTTTGTTCAGTGACAGTAGTACAGTACATTGAAGTGGTTTAAAGTTCAACCCTCCATCTGTCTCGAAACCATATCGACATTTATGTACACTTTATTTAATATATGTTGTATTTCTGGCAACTTTATTTCTTTGGTGCTTGAATCTGATGGATACTGCGTTTGAAAGCATCTTTTGTAAAAAAAATAAACATGGATTTTGCATTTGAAAGTTTATCACGTAAGGACCTTGGGTGTTGCTTGGGCAAAGTTAGGACCATGTGAATAGTACAAGGGATTATGTCGTTTAAATTTGTATGTCGTTTCCTCGACATCTATTTGAAAATGCACATTTTTTTTCGACTCACAAGGCAATCCCAACAAGCATCGTTTGACTTTGTAGCAAATGATACGTTTTATAATATGATAAATATTAATTTGCGAGACATGCTCTTTAAGTTCTCGTTTGACCAATGTAGGATGGCTCCTTCATTAAATCATTGTTGTACTCCAATTGCAAGATAGAGCTACTCGTTATATGTTGAGAGCAATAATTTTCTCAATCTTGAAATACTTCGTTTCAAGACACGTCTGTTAATGGTACACAACTGATATTTTTTTTTCGTTCAAACCGGCAATCTGTGCACCATGCAGCACTGAGAGTCTCTCATCCTCTTGTTCGACTCCTCTCTGAGTTGTTCTATTGGATCTGTCACGCAGATCAGATTTGGACTCTGATCAACACAAAACTTGCTCTTATATTATTGACGATCTACACAAGTGTGCATGTTTAAGCTGTAGTAGACAAGAGCTATGAGTTGAAGCAGCGTGCTACAACAGATTAGATTAGACAAGAGTTGCGAGCCGAAGAACTGCTTTGTATAAACAAGGCATTGTGTTCAGCAAGGACAAAAATCATTTTGAAAGAATGGATCAGATTAGAGCAATCCAGCTGAAAGAAGAACGGACTGAAGCATCGATCAAATCAGCTTAGAAGTCTAAGAGGAAATAGCAGAGCCAGTCCAAGCTAGAGCAGCACGAACAGATCGGAAAAGATTACAGAAAAAGGACTTAGAGAATCGTCGATGATCTCAAAGCGACACCGATCAGCTCAGAGCATCGCCGATCGGATTAGAGCAACACAGATAAGTTTAGAGCGTCTCAAGATCAGCTTAGAGCATCGCAGATCAGCTTAGAGCATCGCATACCAGATTAGAGCGACACAGATCAGATCAAAGCGACACATATTAGTTTAGAACGCCACAGATCAGCTTAGAGCATCGCAGATCAGATTTTAGCGACCAAGATCAGATTAGAGCGACAGAAATCAGCTCAGGGCATGTCGATCAGCTTAGAACGTCGCCAATCAGCTCAGAGCGTGTCGATCAGCTAAGAGTAAGTCGATCAGATTAGAATGACGTAGATCATATCAGACTTGAGCTTGATAGATCAGATTAGATTGGAGCTTCGTAATTAGATCAGAGGAAAGCAAGAGAAACAGATCAGATCAGAGCTTAAGTGAAGGAATTAGATTAGAGCAGATTCAGACTGGAGCTTCGAAGAGAGAATAGCTCACACTAGATTATGGAAACAAAACAGATCAAAGCAACATCAGCTCAGAGAACAGTTCAGACATCATGAACAGCTTTTCAGCTTAGAGCGTAAGAGTTTTCAGATCAGAGCGTGAAAAGTTTAGGTCAGTATTTAAATGTTCAGTTTTCAGATTAATCGAATCAGCTTAGGGAAACGTTTCCAGATCAGCTTGAAAATGAGTATCAGATTAGACCAGGAATGGTTCAGCTCTGGATCAGATTGCAAGAACAGCTTTCTGATTGAGCGAATAGCGAACAGCACGGAGCTTACAAAGCATACAGCTTAGAGTAGAATAGAGCAGATAAGAAAAAGAGCAGCTTAGAGAAGAAGCGCAGAAACAACTTAGAGAAAATGAAGAAGAAGTAGAAAATTGATCGGAATCAGCTCAGGGACAGCTCAGAGGAACAGTATAGAAGATCAGGCCAGAGCTGGTCAAGCGAAGCAAACCGTATGAGAACAGAACAACCGAGGACAAAGCTACACTTTGTCCGAGCTGAAAGAGTTTTTGAACTTCGCCAGAGCTAACTGTTGAAGCCAAAAGAGGAAACATCTCAATTTAGATCAGATTGAATCAAGTGCTCAATCTCTGCCTAATTACTGGACGCTATTTCTGCACCTAACAGTAACCTTCCAATGATTCCGGTATGAATAAAGGGAAGTCTTTCAAAAATGGAAAGAAGATCAATTAGCCAGAAGATCAATCAATCAATGGATCGAGCAGATCAGAAGATCTATAAATGAAAGAAGATGTGACGAGCATTTAACAATAGTAAGAACATAACACAAGAATATAGAGACTGATAACAAAACAGAAACAAGCATAAATATGCAAGAAATGCAACACAGACTGAAAGCGTAAACTATCAGATGGCGCACTGAAATCATACTATCCATTCATCATCTTCACCTCGACCTTGCTCTCAAAAGCTTCAAAGTTTTTATGCTGAGTTGTAACCATACTCTGTAGTTTTTGTATATTCAAGAGTAAATAAAATATAGAGTGTGAGAATAGCGAGAGTAGCTTAATCAGCTCAGAGCCGATAAACTGTAATAGCGAACAGATCGCGAGTCTGTTGGTTGTCGTAGAGTGCTAGGAGTTCTCACAGTTGCGGCTGTTGGGATTAGGTTATTGCAGAAGCAGCTGTAATCAAATTCTTCTAGTGGAATCTTTCCTGAACAAAGAAGAAAGGGAGACGTAGGAGTTTCAGCTCCGAACTTCCATAAACAAACTCTCGTCCCTTTACTTTTAATGCATTCAGTTGTTAAATCTGTTCAACGTTCAATCGAGTTCATTTCACACATATATTTTTTAATCGAGAGAACAGATCATGGTGAGATCCTCCAAGCTAATAACTTAGCTCAGAGTTAAGAAGGCTTGTAAAACCGTTTTAAAACGATTTCTTGATAAACTGTGAAGGAGTTCATTCATCCCTCCTCCTCTTAACTCTCGAGATGTTATTTAATTATATTTTTTATCCCAGCAAGTGGTATCAATGTTTGAACAAATATTTTTATTTGAAATAATTAAATATGTCTATATGTCACAACAAAATTCCTATATTTTCTAAGGAAGAGTACGATGTTTGGAAGATAAGGATACAAGCTCACCTGGCAGTAGTCATGCTTAATGGTTTCATGGTTTCGATTACGGAGTGGTTCCAACCGCTTTGAGATTAGGTGGAATCGGAACCGGTAGGAACCGATTCTAACCGGTTCCGATTTAGAGGCAAAAAACTTGGAACCGGAACAATCCACTATCGAATTCGGTAGTGGATGAACCGGTTCCGAACCGGTTCCGACCCCAATTAAATAGTTCAAATCTTTTTAAAATAATTGGTAAGTAAAACAATTTCTTTTAAGTGTTTTCAAGAGAAAAATACATAATGTGAAACATTAAAATAATTGAAACATGAAATTATTAAATATCTAAATTACATCTCGATTTATTAAAATATATTTCGAATTTCTTCGTCTTCATCGGAACTTGAGCTTGCAAATTCATCAATCGTTCCAGCTGTCCTATTCCTTTTCTGAAATATACCAATCTTGTAAACATGTTAACATGCCAAGAGTCTTTGCGTTTAAATTAGTTCGTTAATCCTCAATAATTCTGCCACACATTGAAAAGTCTGATTCGGAAGCAACACTGGAAGCTTGAACAGGTAAGATGTCTCTTACAATTGTTGCTAGAATAGGATAAAGTTATGAATTTATTTTCCATCATTCCAAAACATCAAAGTTTTCCGGAGTTTCAAAATATTGACTCAAGTAGAGCCGAATCTCATTTGAATTTAGTGTTGTTACTAATTTTCCTTTGAACTTTTGCCACTTGCAATTTTGGTAGAAGTCGAGGGCATCCATTTTGCCTTGTGTCGACCTTTCCTCCGGCTCCGACTATTTGCTCGGTGTACTCTGTTCGTTTGCATACAAATCAAACAATTCTTGAAGAGAATGCATGATTGAATTCTTTTGATCGTCAACATTCTTTCCAAGAAATTTAGCGTAATAGTCAAAAAATATATCGAAAAGCAACTTGACCTTGAATAGGATCAAGCAATGCCGCCAAGCCATGCATAAGTGGGATAGTCTCCCAACATTTAAATTTATCCTCCATACTTGAAACAAAAAATGGAGATAGAGAATGAGATTGTAACGTCCCAAAATCCATAGGACCACATTTGTTAGTCTTTTTCTTTTGAAGGGTTGTTTTGACATTTGTGCTTCCAGCTATCGTTTGAGCTGGTTCTTGTACCTAAGCTAATTTTTTCTCTTCCAGCTTAGAAGCATGGTCCAGAAGGTTTCTGAAAGGATGCGTCCCAAACACAACCTCGAGCTAGCAGTGATTTTATATAAAATGCTTTGTATATATGAGTTCAGTTTTCAATAAAGCTATAGTAGTAGATTTAAAAATTTTAAAGTTGTAGTAGGGGGTTTTTGATAATTTATGTGGGTTGGTAAGGTGACCCATGCCTCTTTTCGCACTATATACCTACTACCAATCATACTTCTTACAAAACGATATTTTGAGAGCTATAGAGCTCACTTTCACGAAAGAAAACTTCAGTTCTCAAAATACTTAGAAGCTCGACATCTTGTGCTTGTGGTGACATTCAACCGAGGTCCTCTGTTTTTCGTGATTCGCAGTTAAGGCAAGTAAAGCTGATTCTTTGCTGCATCTGGAAAACATATATTGTTTCTTTGTTTCATGTTGATTGCTTGCCTGATACATGTGTAAGTTTCGGTTCAGTTCATGTTTACATTTCATTCAAAGGTTTTAAGTATGAAAGTTATGGGTTCACAGCAGCGATGTCTAAAGTTTTGAGAAAACTCATCAGTTTGTTTTTCAGCAAGAACGAGGTTGTATTTCAAAAGCACTGAGCTGTACAGGTTCGAGTTTACTTATTAACCATGGAAAAACTTATCAGTTCCGGTGTGCTTTAGAGTTCTGGATATGGCTCTGAACGGATAGGCGGTGCTGATTTGATTGGGATTTATGTTCCGGTTGGATAAGACGAGCTGACCTTTTAGAGATTGTCCGGCTGGTACAGTACTCTCCAACTAAGCTGATTTATTCCAAGCTGGTACCGTACCCTCCAGTTGAGCTGATTTATCCCTTGCTGGTACAGTACCCTCTAGCTGAGCTGGTCTATCCAAAACTGAATTGAAAACGTTTAACCTTTCTAACCGAGCTGACTACCCAGTTGTGAGCTGATCCAGCTTTCATCCATGCTGGACTACCTTTTCTTGAGTTCAGCTCTTCACTTTCATTGAACAGATTTTCACGGAATAACTCCAAGACCCGTCATCGATAATTCATTACTCCTTATTGAGATCATTGTTAACTGCCTGACACTCCGTTCTTCAATTATTCACCGAGCTGGTTTTCAGTTACCCCAACAGTACGCTCAGTGAGGTTTTAAAAGTTAAATGAGTTTTAAAGAAGTGAACTCCACAAGTTTGTGTAATCGGCCTCCGATCAAGTGCATTGTTTAAAAGATATTTCATCAGTTTAAAGGAAGTGAATTTCAGTTTTAAAGGATTTATGGCATAGATAACAGACGGTCCACAGGAAGGGTGAGGGAGCTGGTTGACGGACCAAAGTGCCCCTTCACGAGGAAAAGGGACAGGATTATGGTTAGCAAACTATATACATTTCACAACTAAGTTGGGATTTATTTCCCCAATTCCTGAATTCAGATGTTAGCTTGATCAAGCGCAAGACCTAAGGAGAGCTTCTAGGCCATAAGTCACAAAGAAAATAAGAGCGATCTGGGTTGATGTACCGATCTGATTTTTATGAGAAAGATTTGAGTGTAAGCTGACTTCCTTTAAATTAGATCTTTAGCTTATGTATATTTATGCTTACATTATGTGATTTTGTTATCCTCAGTTTTTATTTGTTGAGCCCCTAGGCTCATTAGTTTTCCTGGTGCAGGTTAGGCAGTTCAGGGGCAGACGGGAGGTGCGAGCTAAACCGAATTAGAAAAATTGTAATTTTTATCGAAGGCCAGCGTTTCCGTGTTATTGTTTTTTATCTTTTCAATAATGTATTAAGATTTTTTACAACAATAGTGAATTCATATAGAATTCAAGAAGTTGTGATATCCTGTTTGTAATTCGAACATAATGTTTGTACTCCAAAGATGAGTTTACTGTTGTTCGTATCAACTGTTCTATAATTCAAGCCTTGGAAGGAAATACAGCTTCAAATTAATGCATTTAGCCCTTTCATCTTTCCACTTTAATATTTTTGCTCCAATCCGTTGAATCCCTTGGGTTTGGAAGTCACAGAGATTGTGTGAAAAATAGTTTAAAAATTATCCATATATATAGCAATTTTTTGGGTAAAAAAAATGAATAATTGCAATTTGGCCCCCAATTTGGGTGGCCAAAAATAATTAAAGTGCAACGGCTAGAATAGTAGCTGTGAGGATTGAGAAATTCGAATTGTGATTAATCAGTTTCATAGGATTAGTCATGGGATTTTGGGTTGTCGAATTTCTCTAAGTGTTAGAAATCAGACGCAGCGCTAGTATAAGAAGCAGACGTAGCGAATTTTGGCGAAGTCTGTCAGCAGCAAGCTCCTGTAGAGAAAGTCAACGCGGGTCAATGGTACTGTAGCTCACGTCTGGCGAATTTTGGAAATCAGTAGAGATGACGTGAGCATGACGTCTTGTGTTGCGTCTGGCAGTAGTTGCGCTTGTGATGGTTGCTGCTGGCAGCAGGCGCGCAATTGCGAGAGTGATCGAGGAAGCGACACGTGGTTGGTTTGAAGAACCAGTCACTGATGAGAAGCGACGTCGTTTGGTTAAGTGGAAACGCTGCGTTTCGGGTATTGCGTCTGGTACCAGTCGCGAGGTATCTGTTGGCAGATATGATGACATATCCTGCAAGACGTCATTTTGCTTTAGTTAGCGGGAGCCTTCATACGCCGTCGTTTTGGTTTAGCGTCAGCGATCGCTGTTTCGGGCATTAGTTCATCAGATATGATGACGTAGGTTACGCGACATCGTATTGGATTTGAATGGATTTGTTGTAGCGTAGCGCTTTGATTAGATTTGCTGACGTGTGCGAAGTGTTGTCGTTTTGATTTAGCGCTCGTTGTGTTGCGTTGCGGTTGCTGTTGTGAGCTCCGCACTGTTGAAGAATCTATTACCAGCTTTTGGTCGCTTCGCAAGAGTATCTGTTGTCAGCTGGTGGAACGCTGCGGCGTCGTTTTGTTTAGTTGGAACGGTGTCGTTTTGGGTGTTCTTTTGTGAATGCAACGCTTGGTGGTTGCTGTTGGTTTCGTTGAGAGAAAAGCTGGTATCTGTTGTGAACAACCACTGGTGTCTGTCGAGAGATATCTGCTGTTTCGATGTTTGTTGATTTTGTGAACAGCAGCTGTTGGTTGCGGGAGATATTTATATGAGTGTTGATCGACACTTAGAAATATTTTCAACCCGATATTTTCTTATCCTCTTCTCTTTTGAAACCCTCGACCGACACTGTTCATTCGAACATTTCTCCCTTCGATTTCTGCCGATTCCAGCATTTGTTTTCGACGATTTTGGTGGCACTGAGTTCACCTTGCCTAGATCTTTCGATTGCTGCCCATTAGAGGCTGTAGAACGACTTGTGGAATAGAGCGTGAAGCTGCTGGTGTGCGAAGAATTCTGGAGAAATCTGGCAGAGCGTTCTTTGGGTGTTGTGCGTTTTTGGGTAAGTGATTCCTTGCCAAGTTTAAGCCTTATTTAGGAGCTACTCTGTAGGATTCGGTAGTTGAATTATGATACTGGACCTTAGAAATTTAGATGTTGAGTTCTATTTTATCTGATTGTTAGATACCTGGTACAGATTCGAGTTCCAGGGAGTCTCTGTCGTGATTGCAGTAGCAGAAGGAAGCTGATTTGCTTCAGTGGTTGTGTCGTGCCTTTGTAAAATCTGTTGAGGTAGAATTCAGTTGATTGAAGGTACGAATGAGCGAGACCTTAACAGCTTCGAGCATAACCTGCTAGTATCTGAGTCTTGAGTTTGGCTTATAT
>KV016295.1:253920-268545 GCA_001598015.1 Dorcoceras hygrometricum
TGCCTTTGAAATTCTGTTGAGGTAGAATTCAGTTGATTGAAAGTACGAATTGAGCAGTTCATAACAGCTTTGAGCATGTCTATAATTCGGGTTATGAATTGCTGTTATGTGTTTACGTGAGGCAAGCATGATGAATTGATTGATTATATGTCTTGTTTCATGTACTGTGAATTGTATGCATTTGAATTGAATAGCATGCATTTTGAATTGAATATTGATTGACAATTCATGCATACATCTTGAGCCAGATTTGTGTTTACGTGAGGCAAGCATGATGAATTGATTGATTATATGTCTTGTTTCATGTACTGTGAATTGTATGCATTTGAATTGAATAGCATGCATTTTGAATTGAATATTGATTGACAATTCATGCATACATCTTGAGCCAGATTTGATTTATTGATGACCTGAGATAGAGCCACGTTGTGACCGGTCGACAGATGTGTCGTGCCAGAAAGGTCCAATGCTATCATCGGAGTGGTGGATCGACTGTTTGGTTGTGTCAGAATACCACCGAGCTGTGATGGGTTAATTGGAGTGGCCAGACCAGAATATCATGGACCGATGATTCCCCCCGGTCTATGCACCGGTTGGGGTTAGAGGCTCGCCTGAGTTGATTTTCCAGATTGATCACTGGACTATATGATGATTCCTTTGACAGCCTTATGCATTTCATAACTTGATTTTTAGCATGTTGCATGATTAGCTGTTTTTAGATGGCTCTTCGTACTGAGGCTTGACCTCGTATTTGTTTTCCTGCTTTTGTGTTGTTTGGGTCTGTGTTACCCATTTGCAGGATCTTTAGGTAACCAAGCTGGACAGAGTGGAGGTTCAGCTGGTCGATCCCCATTTCCTTGAGTCCCAGTTTATTTTATTATGTATCGAACCCGGGGGATGCCCCGTGTCATATGTATTTTGGGGATCTGTATTTGAATTGAGTTTTGTTGTTACCTGATTTGATTGAGTTTGAGTTAACTCTTATTTTGATTATGAATATTTTGAATGTATGTTTTGAGTTCAGGCCCATTTTATTTCGAAAACTTTTTAAGCCCGATTTTACGCTTCCGTGATTATGTGCTTAATTGTGCTATTATCTTTGAGTAATTAGCACGGGGCCTCACATTTTTGGTATCAGAGCTTAAACTGGGATAAGCTCGATTTCCTTTGACCACACTCGAGTCTAGGCATAGAATTTTGATTTGATTTTTGATTGATTCTGTGACTTATGTGATCTATTATCTGCTTTGATGTTATATCTTTTGTGAGATATTACCCTCAGATTGTTTAGATGCCGCCGAGGAGAGGTAGAGGTAGGACTGCTAGACGTTCCGATGATGAGTCTAGGGCCTCGGTTAGTGATGAGGGTATTCAACAGAATGAACCTTTGCGGCGTCTTGAGAGGCAGGCAGGGGTTGAGGATGTGTCGAGACAGATAGGCGAGATGGAGTTAGTTCTACTGAGGTTTCAGCCGACGACGGTACGCATTTTTCAGCCTGTGCAAGAAGTGTCGCAACCGTTTCAGTCTCCTCCAGGGTCGCAGCCATCAAATCGTCAGAGGTTTAGGCCCCGAGGAAAACATTTTAAGAAGCGATCTCATTCGAGTTCCTCTGGTTCTGTGAGTTCTGGTGGCATTAGTTCTGGCAGTGTGTTCTGCGAACAGTGCGGAGGGAAGCATGAGACTTCGCAGTGTCGTGGAGTTCGAGGTTCTTGCCATCGTTGTGGTCAACCGGTACATTTTGCTAGAGTGTGTCCTTTGTTGAAGGGACAGTCTTTGGTTCCTTCTCAGCCGGCCCAGGTGGATACCTTGACGAGAGAGCAGGCTGAGGAGACACCTGGTGTAGATATTGCGGGTACATGCTTTATATTTGGTTTTCCTGCACGATTATTGATTGACACTGGAGCATCACACTCCTATATTCCTGAGCTGTTTGTGCATGAGCGTGGGTTGAGTTCTTCCCCATTGTGTGATGTTGTTTCCGTGTCTACCCCTGCTGGTGTGAGTCTGTAGTCTCGTGAAGTAGTGTTGGGTTGTGTGCTTCGATTTGATGAGAATATTTTGGTGTCCAATCTGATTGTGTTGGGAATCATATATTTTGATTGCATCTTGGGGATGGATGTATTGTCTAGCTATAAGGCTACTGTCGATTGTTTTCATGGTGTGTTAAGATTTCACCCTGACTCGGGTGAGAAGTGGGAGTTCTACGGTGCTGATTCGCGCTCGAAGATTCCACTGGAGTCCGCCATGGAGATGTTTAGCCTGCTATCACTGGATTCATGATTTACGCGCTTGATGTTTCCCAAGAGCCACGATTGGATTTGAGCGACATTCTGATCGTTCGAGAGTTTCCTGACGTATTCCCGGATGAGATTCCTGGATTTCCTCCAAGATGTGAGATCTACTTCAGCATCGAGTTGGTTCTTGGTTCCGCCCTGATTTCTAGAGCTCCATATCGGTTGGCGCCCGCAGAGTTGAAAAAGCTGAAGGATCAGTTGAGAGGTCTCTTGGAGAAAGGCTTCATCAGACTGAGTATGTATTGGGGAGCTCCGATTCTTTTCGTGAAGAAGAAGGATGGGTCTATGAGGATGTGCGTGGATTTCCGACAGTTGAATAAAGCGACGGTGAAGAACAAGTATCCTTTGCCAAGGATTGATTACTTGTTTGATCAGTTGCAGGGATCGGTCGTTTACTCGAAGATTGATTTGCGCTCTGGTTATCACCAGTTGCGGATTAGAGACGCTGACGTGGCGAAGACAGCATTTCGGACTCGATATGGGCATTATGAGTTTCTTGTCATGCCGTTTGGGTTGACGAATGCCCCAGCTGTTTTCATGGATTTGATGAATCGCGTCTTCAGTGAGTGCATCGATCGATTCGTTATCATCTTCATAGATGACATCCTAGTGCACTCGAGGAGCATGAGAGAGCATGAAGAGCATCTCAGATTGGTGTTGAAGAGATTGAGAGACTCGCAGTTGTATGCCAAGTTCAGCAAGTGTGAATTTTGGCTGGATCGGATTATCTTTTGGGTCATGTGATTTTGGCGCAAGGGATTTCGGTGGATCCGAGTAAGGTCGAAGCAGTTCTTAACTGGGATAGACCTGAGTGTGAATTTTGGCTGGATCGGATTATCTTTTGGGTCATGTGATTTTGGCGCAAGGGATTTCGGTGGATCCGAGTAAGGTCGAAGCAGTTCTTAACTGGGATAGACCTAGGAACGTTTCAGAGATCCGCAGCTTCTTGGGATTGGCTGGCTATTGCAAGCGTTTTATCGAGAAGTTCTCTTCGATAGCCAGGCCTCTGACTCAGTTGACTCAGAAGGATAGGAAGTTCGATTGGACTGAGGAATGCGAGTACAGTTTTCAGACGTTGAAGGAGAAGTTGACTACTGCTCCTGTTCTGGCTCTACCGTCTGGATCTGGAGGTTTTGTTGTATGCTCCGATGCTTCTCTGAATGGTTTGGGATGTGTTCTGATGCAGAACGGGTACGTGATGGCCTATGCGTCTCGACAGTTGAAGCCTCACGAGACGAGGTACCCTGTTCATGATTTGGAGTTGGCTGTGATAGTGTTTGCCTTGAAGATTTGGCGACATTATCTGTATGGTGAAGAATTTGTGGTGTATACCGACCAAATATATCTTCAAGCAGTCTGATCTGAATATGAGGCAACGTCGATGGATGGAATTGCTCAAGGACATTAACTGCGAGATTCAGTATCAGTCTGGGCAGATGAACTCGGTTGCCGATGCTTTGAGTAGAAAGACCCAGCCTGTGATGCTTACATTTTTGAGTGTTCGAAAGTCTATGAGCAATTTAGTACTTCTGGTTGGCGTTTCCAGCCGGGTGATCAGTACTTTATGGTTTCTTCAATTCAAGTAGAACCGCAGATTGTGAGTGACATCAGGGAGGCACAGAGGACTGATCCATTTGTTCATGAGTTGAAGATTAAAGCCCGAAGTGGTCAGTCTGATGATTTCTCTGTTTCTTCGGATGGATGTCTGAGATTTAGAGGGAGATTAGTGGTTCCGAACCTGATTGATTTGAAAGAGACCATAATGAATGAAGCGTATTGTAGTCGGTACAGTGTGCATCCGGGCGAGAGAAAGATGTACCATGCCTTGAAGTCTCACTACTGGTGGGAAGGCATGAAGAGCGACATCTCTGGTTTTGTTGCTAGATGTATGAATTGCCAGCAGGTCAAGGCTGAGAGGATGAGACCTGGTGGATTGCTACAGACTTTGGAGGCGCCCCAATGGAATTGGGAGCACATCGACATGGATTTTGTGACTCACTTACCTCGGTTGATTAGGGGATGTGATGCGATTTGGGTGGTGATTGATAGACTTTCGAAGTCTGACTATTTCATTCCCTAGGATGGGAGGTGTTCTATAAAGAAAATGGCGAAGCTGTATATCGACCATGTGGTTAGATTGCATGGAGTGCCTGTTTCGATAGTGTCTGACAGAGATCCAAGATTCACTTCCCGATTTTGGAAGAGCTTGCAGGCAGCAATGAGTTCGAGATTGGCTATGAGTACAGCCTATCACCCACAGACGGATGGTCAGTCTGAGCGGACTATTCAGACTTTAGAGGATATGCTGCGTGCAGTGGTGATGGATTTCAGTGGTGGCTGGCAGGATTCACTATCCTTAGTTGAGTTTTCGTATAACAACAGTTACCAGGTGACTATCGGAATGGCTCCATTTGAGGCGTTGTATGGTCGAAAGTGCAGATCTCCGATCTGTTGGGAAGAAGTTGGTGAGAGACATCTTTCTACCCCTGAATTTGTGCAGCATATGAAAGATCAGATTGATTTGATTTGAAGTAGGATGAAGGCTGCACAAGATAGATTTACCAGCTATGCTAACAGAAGACGCGGACCTTTGGAGTTTGAGGTTGGCGATCGAGTATTTCTCAAAGTTTCTCCTTTCAAGAGCGTGATGAGATTTAGATTTAAAGGCAAGTTAGCTCCTAAATTCGTTGGTCCTTTTGAGATTATTGAACGAATTGGACAATTGGCTTATCGTTTGAGGCTGCTTGATGAATTAGCAGCGATGCATGATGTTTTTCATGTGTCAAGGTTGAGGAAATACGAGCCAGATCCGTCCCATGTTTTGAGAACCGACGAAGTTGAGCTGGATTCTGCCTTGAATTATGTCGAATATCCAGTGCAGATTCTGGATAGGAAGGAGAAACAGCTGAGGAACAAAGTGATTCTGTTGGTGATGGTCCAATGGAGCAAGTATGGCCGAGAAGAAGCAACCTGGGAGGTTGAGGATAAGATGAGACAAGATTGACCTCATCTGTTTGAGCACTGACAGTGTGAATTCCAGGTAAATTCTAAGCTTTGATTTGATCTTGGTTTGATGATTGTGTTTGATTTTGATGTTTCGATTGTATTCTTCCCTGAGTTTATCTTTGATTTCGAGGACGAAATCTCTTAAGGTGGGGAGAATGTGAGGATTGAGAAATTCGAATTGTGATTAATTAGTTTCGTAGGATTAGTCATGGGATTTTGGGTTGTCGAATTTCTATAAGTGTTAGAAATCAGACGCAGCGCTAGTATAAGAAGCAGACGTAGCGAATTTTGGCGAAGTCTGTCAGCAGCAAGCTCCTGTACCGAAAGTCAACGCGGGTCAATGGTACTGTAGCTCACATCTGGTGAATTTTGGAAATCAGTAGAGATGACGTGAGCGTGACGTCTTGTGTTGCGTCTGGCAGTAGTTGCACTTGTGATGGTTGCTGCTGGCAGCAGGCGCGCAATTGCGAGAGTGATCGAGGAAGCGACACGTGGTTGGTTTGAAGAACCAGTCGCTGATGAGAAGCGACGTCGTTTGGTTAAGTGGAAACGCTGCGTTTGGCGTATTGCGTCTGGTACCAGTCGCGAGGTATCTGTTGGCAGACATAATGACGTATCCTGCGCGACGTCGTTTTGATTTAGTTAGCGGGAGCCTTCATACGCCGTCGTTTTGGTTTAGCGTCAGCGATCGCTGTTTTGGGTGTTAGTTCATCAGATATGATGACGTAGGTTACGCGACGTCGTATTGGATTTGAATGGATCTGTTGTAGCGTAGCGCTTTGATCAGATTGCTGATGTGTGCGAAGTGTTGTCGTTTTGATTTAGCGCTCATTGTGTTGCGTTGCAGTTGCTGTTGTGAGCTCTGCACTGTTGAAGAATCTGTTACCATCTTTTGGTCGCTTCGCAAGAGTATCTGTTGTCAGCTGGTGGAACGCTGCGGCGTCGTTTTGTTTAGTTGGAACGGTGTCGTTTTGGGTGTTCTTTTGTGAATGCAACGCTTGGTGGTTGCTGTTGGTTTCGTTGAGAGAAAAGCTGGTATCTGTTGTGAACAACCACTGGTGTCTGTCGAGAGGTATCTGCTGTTTCGATGTTTGTTGATTTTGTGAACAACAGCTGTTGGTTGCGGGAGATATTTATATGAGTGTTGATCGACACTTAAAAATATTTTCAACCCGATATTTCTTATCCTCTTCTCTTTTGAAACCCTCGACCGACACTGTTCATTCGAACATTTCTCCCTTCGATTTCTGCCGATTCCAGCATTTGTTTTTGACGATTTTGGTGGCGCTGAGTTCACCTTGCCTAGCTATTTCGATTGCTGCCCATTAGAGGCTGTAGAACGACTTGTGGAATAGATCGTGAAGCTGCTGGTGTGCGAAGAATTCTGGAGAAATCTGGCAGAGCGTTCTTTGGGTGTTGTGCGGTTTTGGGTAAGTGATTCCTTTCCAAGTTTAAGCCTTGTTTAGGAGTTGAAGAGTACTCTGTAGGATTCGGTAGTTGAATTATGCTACTGGACCTTAGAACTTTAGATGTTGAGTTCGAATTTATCTGATTGTTAGATACCTGGTACAGATTCGAGTTCCAGGGAGTCTCTACCGTGATTGCAGTAGCAGAAGGAAGCTGATTTGCTTCAGTGGTTGTGCCGTGCCTTTGTAAAATCTGTTGAGGTAGAATTCAGTTGATTGAAGGTACGAATTGAGCAGTTCTTAACAGCTTTGAGCATGGCTATAATTCGGGTTATGAATTGCTGTTATGTGTTTACGTGAGGCAAGCATGATGAATTGATTGATTATATGTCTTGTTTCATGTACTGTGAATTGTATGCATTTGAATTGAATAGCATGCATTTTGAATTGAATATTGATTGACAATTCATGCATACATCTTGAGACAGATTTGATTTATTGATGACCTGAGATAGAGCCACGTTGTGACCGGTCGACAGATGTGTCGTGCCAGAAAGGTCCAACGCTATCATCGGATTGGTGGACCGACTGTTTGGTTGTGTCAGAATACCATCGAGCTGTGATGGTTTAATTTGAGTGGCCAGACCAGAATATCACGGACCGATGATTCCCCCCGGTCTATGCACCGGTTGGGGTTAGAGGCTCGCCTGAGTTGATTTTCCAGATTGATCACTGGCCTAGATGACCGATTCCTTTGACAGCCTCATGCATTTCATAACTTGATTTTTAGCATGTTGCATGATTAGCTGTTTTTAGATGGCTCTTCGTACTGAGGCCTGACCTCGTATTTGTTTTCCTGCTTTTGTGTTGTTTGGGTCTGTGTTACCCATTTGCAGGATCTTCAGGTAACCAAGCTGGACAGAGTGGAGGTTGAGCTGGTCGATCCCCATTTCCTTGAGTCCCAGTTTATTTTATTATGTATCAAACCCGGGGGATGCCCCGTGTCATATGTATTTTGGGGATCTGTATTTGAATTGAGTTTTGTTGTTACCTGATTTGATTGAGTTTGAGCTAACTCTTATTTTGATTATGAATATTTTGAATGTATGTTTTGAGTTCAGGCTCATTTTATTTCGAAAACTTTTTAAGCCCGATTTTACGCTTCCGTGATTATGTGCTTAATTGTGCTATTATCTTTGAGTAATTAGCACGGGGCCTGACAGTAGTCATTGGTAATTTGTAATCGGCAATTAAGAATTGCAAGTTTTCAACGGCTACAATAGTAGCTGTTGGTAATTGGCCCTATTTTTCATTTTTGTTAATTTTTTTTAAATATATGGTTCCTGTTCTGGTTCCGGATCTGAAACGTTGAATCGATTCGGAATCGGAACTAGAACCGGATGGTTCCGGTTCAAATTTATCGAAGCCACGCCAATCCATTAATTAATGGGTTTGGGGTGGTTCCGGATCCGGTTCCTTAATACCGGTTCCGGTTTGGATTTAATGGGTCGGTTCCGGGTTGAAACGGTCCATTAAGCAACCCTACCTGGTAACAGATGACGATATGTTGTTCGTCATCAACAATGACCCGATAAGGATAATGAAGCCTAATACAGTTGTAGCCATCTCTGCCGGTGCAGAACAATGGGTTGAGAAGCCCAGATTGGAGTGGACTTCTGAAGATAAAAAAAGGCGAACCTAGACAACGTGGCAAAGGATATTCTATACAAGACGCTGAATAATAATATGTTCAGTAAGATTCAGACCTGCGTCACTGCCAAAGAAATCTGGGAGAAGCTGATTCAAATCTGCGAGGGAAATGAACAAAAGGAGAAAAAGCTTACTGTAGCCCTGCAGAAGTTTGAATCGGTGATGAGATATGGAGAAAAACGACTGATTTTGATGACACATTCAGCTAAGTGGTAATAGAGCTGAATAGACTCGGAAATGGGTATAGGAACAGGGAGCTAGAACTGAAGGTCATGAGAGCACTTCCCAAGGAGTGGGACGTACAAAAAATGACCATGAGAGTCAAAGGACCTTAACAAGCCGGAGCTCCACGATCTATTTTCAAATCTAAAGGATTACGAATTCGAGCTGGAGACCAGAGCTGAATCTGATCCATCAACCTCTCAGTCAATCAAGGTCCTTGTTACTGCAGAAGAAAAACCACAAAAGACTGCAGAGCTGATTAGCAATGACGCAATGTCCCTTTTCGTTAAGAAGTTTTGGGAAATTCATGAGAAGAACTCAAAATCCATCCTTTTCAAATAAATCTCACAACAATGAACAGACCACTACTGACTTAAACTGTTATAACTGTGGTAGTTCAGGTCATTTTATTGCGGACTGTACTAAATTGAAGAAAGATGAGAAGAAGTCATGGGATAAGAGGCGCAACAGACCAGATAAGAAGACTTTCAGGAAAAAAAGAGATTAGAAAGCCATGGTTGCTGAAGAAAGTAACAGCAAGTGGGTTGATTCGGACTCGGATGAGAGCACTTCCAGCGCTTATCGAGTGACAATGAGGGAGAATAAGTTCGTTGTCTAATGGAAGATGACAATGATGAGGTATTCGATTTTTCTAATACTGAACTTACACGTGAGGACATAGTCTCATCACTAAATAAGATGGTCCATGAGTACAAAAATTTATCTCATACATTCGAAGATGTTAAAGCTGAAAACAAGTGTCTGAATGACAAGCTGGATGATCCAAGCTGTTCATAGCTTGATGACTCAGATAGTCTAAAGATTGAGTTAAGTAAGCTAAAGACTAAGAATGAATCCCAAGTCTAATGAACTCACATCTGATGATGATAGATTAATTCAAGTGATGAGATCTTGGACAAAATCCTCTCTTTCACTAGGCAAGCTGCACGCTGTCCTGAAGCCATTTAATGACAAAACTAGCTTAGGATTCATCACAGGAGAAAGCAGCTCTGGTGATATTTGTACTCAATCAGATCTGGTTAGTGAAAAGCTCAAAAATATGATTTTTGTCAAAGTTAGTGTGATACATGATACGCTTGAATCAGTCAAGTATGATGACTAGAACACGTCTACTCTGAACTAGAAGGTTAAGCAAGGTATTTTCTATGCTCAACCTGAGAACTCTAAGCCGATTTGGCTTAAGAATAGGTTGGACAAGGACAGAGTAAGATCTGGTCCACAGTCGCCTGATCTGAATCAGCTTAGGCAAGGTTTAAAGAAGGTGACAAAGCAAACAAGAAATGTTCAGCTCAGACGCGATCTGAATTGTGAAAATGTAAAACCAAGATTCAAAAGTTCACACACATATCTAAATGCACACACTGGTAGATATGTTAGAATTATCCAAGTGTGGGTCCTGAAGGGTTTAATCAAATCTTGACCCATATAAAATCAAAGGGTACCAAACTTTGTCTTGTTTGTGATTGTAGGTACAACATATCTTAGGACTGAACCAATCAACGTGGTATCTGAACAGTGGATGTGCAAACACATGACCAGTAATCCAAAGCTGCTATCAGATTTGAAAACATGCAGTGGACCTAAGATCACCTTTGGTGACAATTGTAAGGCCCAGAAATCTTGATTACGTGGAAATGAGTGCATGACTAGGGGAAAAATGTTTTAGAATATTATGTGTCATTTTATGTGATTAAATGATAGTTTTAATGTTTTATGATGTGCATGACATGTTTTTAGCATGATCGAGTTTCGGGCGCGTGCACGAGACTAGGGACGATCGAGATGAAAATTATTTGAAATATTTTTAAGCCCTCATATTTTTAAGAGCTAAAAATTATTATTTTAAGCAGTAATGTACGAAAAATGAGATTTTTATGTATATTTGTCGAGGGGAACCCGTTTTTCACCTATACGGGCTGTTTAATGAACTTTATTACATTTTAAAAATTGAGGATCTTATGTTACGAAAATTTGAAGTTTTAAAGTTTAAGTTTAAAGTTTTAGCTAACATTTTTAATTAGTGGGGGTTAATAAAGTAAAAAGCTCTTTTATTTCCTAATTAAATCCATGAGAGGGTCTTTTTGGCACAATTCATTTTTCCCTCCACCCTAATTTCGAAAACCCTCACCTCCACACTCCCTCAAGCCACCACTTCCTCCCCTAGGCTCGATTTCCATCATTCTTTGTGGTGATTTCAAGGCGTTTTGTCCCGATCTCTTGTCCTCCGCTCCGGTAACGCGTAGTTCTTCCATATTCTTCAATCAAGGCATGTTTAAAGTTTAAGTTTAAAGTTTTAGCTAACATTTTTAATTAGTGGGGGTTAATAAAGTAAAAAGCTCTTTTATTTCCTAATTAAATCCATGAGAGGGTCTTTTTGGCACAATTCATTTTTCCCTCCACCCTAATTTCGAAAACCCTCACCTCCACACTCCCTCAAGCCACCACTTCCTCCCCTAGGCTCGATTTCCATCATTCTTTGTGGTGATTTCAAGGCGTTTTGTCCCGATCTCTTGTCCTCCGCTCCGGTAACGCGTAGTTCTTCCATATTCTTCAATCAAGGCATGTTCTGTTCTCTCTTTTTCTCATCATTTAAATCATTACTGTTTTTATATAATAATTTGCATGATTTGTATGTGAATTTATTGGATCTACGTTTATTGTTTGCGATTCATGCATGCATCACGATGTTTAACCCGCATTTGAATTGTTTCTTGTGAAGCGTTGGTCATGGACGGTTCATAGGGCTTGGTTTCAGTCCAAGGGTGATACCAGTATTAGTCCATCAAGTTAGGGTCACGTGGGTCCAAACGGGGAGTGATTTAGTCAAGGAAATGAATTAGCTACGAATTTTATGATCCGCACGTGTCCTGGCTTGTCGTCTGTGCGCGATAGTAGAGTTGTTGGGGCAGGGTAAGTCACTCTATGCAGTCTGCATGGTAAATATTGATTTCAGAAGATAGCTCATAGAGTCACGCAGGTCCAAACGGGAGCGATTTGGTCGAGGAACGGATAAGTTATGAGTTTTATGGCTAGCATGTGTCCTGGTTGCAGTCTGCGCGAGACCATTGGCATTACGAGCATCGGGTTGGTCACGTATTGAATCTTTTTTGCATATCGTTTGTTCCAATGACTATTATATTGAGTAGGGTGACGTGGGGTAAAAACAGGGAGTGATTCAGTTAAGAATTGGATTTTTAATGATTTTTACCGTTTTCGCTCGAAGTGAGCCTCGTCGGGTCATTTTTGTGAAAATTGAGATTTCGAGTCTTAAGGGCTGCCAAAGTTCGTTGATGACTTTATTTGATGTTTTAAGCATAGTTTAAGATATTTTACAGCATTTTTAAAATTTATTTGATTTATCGGATTTATGGTCAATGTGACTTTTATTTTGTCAAATTTTAATGTTTGATTCTAAAGTAAATGACTGAGTATTTTATAAATTTTTTAAGTTTAATGGGTCAAGTGATATTTAGAGTTAAGTTTCATTTTAAGGTTAAGTCTAGGCTTCTGGGCTTAGAGTTAGTGGACCAGGCACCTGAACCAGTCCTTGACCGGAGTAAAAAATGTAGAAGCCCGTGAATATATATTTAATTATATATGTAGTATTTATGTATAAGAATATGATATTTTTTAAATGAAAGAATTAAATACATATTGACGGGCTAAGTCTTTCAAATTGCATGTTTTTACGAAATGCACGCATCATGAATGCTTTATAAAATGTTAAGGCATGAAAGAAAATAAAAATATTTCGAGGGATTGAAGTAATTTGTGGCAAGTTTACAATGAGCAAAATCGGGATATCGGGCCCGATGAACCTCTGTTCATGTTATTACGAGATTATGGATCCATGTGTTCACGGCATGGTGAATTGGCAGCATAGAGGTGTGAGGGATCCCGAGGTAAGGTCGGGTGAATCGCATTATCACGTACATTGGTTTCTTATGATTGATCAATCGTTTATGTTATGGCTCACACTTCATGGATACGACTCGCACGTTTTTATGTACGCTATGTCATGCTTTATTATGTTATGATATACGATTATGTAATGTTACGACTGATTTATGAACTATGTTTTACGATCATCCATGCATGCATGTGTTAAAGCTATTTTTACAATACGTGTATTCTCGCATGTGGTTTTATACGTACTTTGTTATTATCAGATAGAGCATGCTGGACCTTTAGGCTCACTAGGTTTAACTAGTGCAGGTGATGATCCTGTTGATTTTATCCCGACCGATGGTGAGGACCTCTGAGCTCCCGTTGTAGCTGTCACCCCGTGACCACTCTGACGTCTCTATTTATGCTATGGAACATTTTCAGATATTTTTCTACTCATGTTCAGTTTCCGCAACTTTTACTTATTCCGATTTTAAGCCGTACGGATGATTTAATGTTTTTAGTTATTTAATTTATGTTATAAATGTTGGGGATCCGGATCCGCCCCCCGGCTACGCAGCGGAAGAACATGAAATAGGTGTCGGGAGACGATCAATACGAAAACAACAATTCCTAATTGTCATACATAGGGCGTTTAAACGGGTTACCTTGCTGGCACTTGTGCCTGGCTCCAACCGGTATTACAATAATCCGGCTCTTATCGGTAGATTGCGGTAGATTATCGCCAATCCGATCCACGACCAGATCCGAGACTCCTTCGTCAGGCTGCACTAGAAGCGCTGACGAGATCATCACGAACGGATTCTCCTCGTCGAACTGGCCGGAAACAATTTTCTGGCGACGATCGGCAGCGGCAGCGGCGGCGGCGTGTTCGAGGAGAGGAGGGGGCTGCTGGTTTTAGGTTTAGGGTTATGAGAGTTGGGAGTATTGTGTAATTATGAATTCTATTAAGTCTAATTAAATAGACTTAACAATGGACTTGGACCGGCCCATCGGGCCCGGGTCCAAATGACGATATCCATTGCTGCGACTTCATCGTAACTCCGATCGCCGATCAGATCGGACCAATCGACTCAGTTTCCAAAACTGAATGTTATGATATGAAAAACAATTTTTCAGATCATCTAACCCTAAATCGCAAAAGACCGTTTTGCCCCTCAACAACGGGAAACCCCGGTTTGACCCCTGTTGACTTTTAGGAAGTCGCACTTCCCGAAATCCTCTTCTCGTGCTCAACACATTGAGCTGAGTATCCGTGCGGGAATCTCGAATCTAGTACTTGTGTGACCCTCAATGGTTCAGGGATACAGCTAGCCGTATGCCCACAACCATTGTGGCTCCGAAATCACAATTCCGGACTTGCCCAACGGATCATGGTAAAGCGTCTAGCAACATCGCCCCATTATCCCCTAGGTATCACTGATAGTGCCTGCAAGAACCAGTTGGTCGTGGTTAGCATACAGTACGGTCCTTTCAATCCATATATCCCGATCAGATCAACGATCATTGGTAAATCGAGAGTCGCTATAGATCCGATAGCTATGCATACATCTTGGAGATCGAATAGTGACATCGCGAGTGTGACTAGGTAAACACATTTACCTAAAACACTTCTAGTACTCTGGCCAGAGATTTATACACTATTATCCCCTCAGATAGCATAGGATATCCACGCATGTCTGCGAGCGGTGAATCCTCGAAAACGATGCATCGACTCCTACATGCATCGGGGTCTCACCCAATCCCGACGCCTTATGACCCCAAGTGAGTCGGCAAACGGGTCAAAGTGAGACGCCTATCATGTAGAGTCTCAATGACGTTTCGAGTCATGAGGACTAATCAGTACAACCAAGACCTCGGACTTATCCACTCGACAAATGGTAACCACTTGGAAAGTCCGAAGGAGGGTAGTTCGATAGATCACCAGGTCACTATCTATCTGCATGCTCAGAACATCACAATGTTCCCTACCAATGAAACATGGTACTTCGCATCGCAGATACTAGTCTCGAGCTCGGGCGGCCTTATCCTCATTTTGACGGCCCAATCGACTAGGAAC
>KV016295.1:274479-286400 GCA_001598015.1 Dorcoceras hygrometricum
GATCATCACGCACTGGACACACCAATTACAAACACCGATATTCAAAATTTTGTGCAAGCTGATGTCCCCGATAACATTGAAGTCATTGATTTGACTAACATTGACCCGGTGCAGAACCAGCAAGCAACAGGTGAGCTAGATTTCGAGGCCATTTCACATGACGCGGAAGCTGATCGTGCCCAAGCTGATGCAGATCTCATGCAAGCTGATACAGATCGAGCGCAAGCTGATGCAGATTATGCGCAAGCTGATGTAGATCAAGCGCAAGTTGATGCAGATCACGTGCAAGCTGATGACCCAAACAGATCAAGCGTTATCGCCCAATCTAAACCAGTTCAGATCACATGTGTCAGCAGACAACACGAATCAAATCCCTTTTGACCTGATCTTCGGTGGCATAGAAATCACCCACCTGAGCAGGTTATACGTAATGTTACTTCATCACTTCGCACACGAGACCAGATTATGCATGGGTATTTTAATTCAGCATTCATTTCTCACGTAGAGCCTAAGCTGATTGATGAGGTCTTAGTAACCCGAGCTGGGTAGAAGCAATGCAGGAAGAACTAAATCAAATTGAACGAAATAAAGTTTGGCAATTAGTTCCTAGGCCATCTAATCACTCTGTAATCGGAACGAATGGGTCTTTAGGAATAAATTAAATGAAGATGGAATTGTTGTTAGAAACAAAACTAGATTGGTAGCACAATAATTTAGACAACTAGAGGGAATAGGTTTTAATGAAACCTTTGCACCAGTAGCTAGATTAGAAGTTATTCGCATCTTTCTTGCATATGCTGCACTCAAAGACTTCAAAGTTTTTCAGATGGACGTGAAGAGTGTCTTTATAAACGGCATCTTAACTGAGGAAGTGTATGTAGCACTGTCAGGCCCGGTGCTTCTAATCAAATATTAAGCACACAAAACACGGAAGCTTCAAACGTGGATAATTTTTTTTTTTTTTTGCATTTTAGGCTGACTGAAAATATATCATTCAAAATAAGTTCATACTCAAAATACAGACTTTAACTCGAAGGTCAATCCCAAAATTCTCAATATAATATATACATGCAACTCCAATCAAATCAAGAACACAAATACACAGGGCATCCCCCGGTAATGACTTGAATAAGCACACACACAACACACACACACACACACACACACACATATATATATATATATATATAGAACTGGGAACTCACTGCCTGGGACTCCACCAGCTGACTCAATGCTCGGGCCAACTGATCTACCTTCAAAGGACTACAATGGCCAACCACACGGCCAAATCAGCCTCAAGGGAAACAAAAACGAGGTCAAAACCTCAGTACAAAAAGCAATCATCATACAACTATCAAACAAAGCATAAAGCATATTTGTGTCGTGTAATTCATGAGGATTTCAAGAAATATCGGGAATCAATGCCAACGACTCAGCTGAACAATACAATCTCAGAAATCATCGGAATCCAAAGCTTAGCGACTCAGCTGGCAATCACGACTCAGTGAAAGCTTTAGGATCCCCAGGCATGATGACTCAGCCGGACAATCACGACACAGTGATTTTATCAAATTCCAAAGCACGATGACTCAGTTGGCAAATCACGACTCAGTGATTAATCGATATCAAAGGAATCAGGCTTAAGATGATATGCATGTATGTAATGCCAGCAAATTCATGCAACAACATATAACATGCCACACGCAATACAACACGGCAATACAGTAACAGAACAGCTTACATAACAGCTATAAAATTCTACACGCAAGTAATATAAACGGCACAGATCAGGCTCTACCATGCAATCTTAGGCTGAGCAACTCAGATCACAGCCAACAGCATGACAATAACAAGAAGACAGCAGCTCAACACATAAACAAATCAGGAAACAGAGCAAATAATCAGTGCGACAAGCAATAACAGATCAATTCATGCATCCTCATGCTATATACGACTAGGAAGATCAACACATAGTCAGAAAACCACAATAACAGCTATGGCAAACCAGCACGTAGACAGCACAGATCAGCGCAAGCATAAAGAAACTTCACGCAAAACAGCTTAGACAAAGCAGGCATAATACAGCAGAATTAGCTCGGCTACTCAGCACAAGCATAACATAAATCACAACACAGCATATACATGACAAGCTACGGCAGTCCAGCCTACAGCCACTACGCTCACATGCTTAACCCAACTCAATCCGTACCTTTGCTCAAATCTTACCGCAGAGCCTCAATCCAAGCTCAATGCTGAAACGGCAAGCTCGCTGCCCAAACTCTAGCTCTCGGCCAATAGTCGGGGCCACCAACACAGGTCAAAACTCGAGAGAGCTACGGATCTCAAACGAAGCTCAACTCACGCTGACAGTGCTAAAGTCGAACACTTCATCTTCTCGTCACTCTTATATTCCGGCAGCTATCGGCCCCCAAACTGGTATAGAAACTTCAGCCTCAAAGAGAGGTTTCCAACGGCTATACCCCCGCTCCAAGATGACCAGCCAAACTCCGGCGTTCTGGAAAATACCAGACGGGTGAATAGTAACTAGGGTTTGGGGAAAATATCTCTCGGTAGCATCTAGAAGAAGATAAGGAACGGATGGTCTAAAAAAATGACTAAGTGTTGGTCAACAAGAGGATATTTATACTCATTGTCAACAGATCATGACTACAATGACAACAGATCACGGCGGCCCTCAACACTGTACCTAGCCCAGCATGCATCTCATCACGTACATACAATCCAGCTCTCGTATCCAACAGCTTGCGCTACACAGACCATGCTCCAACAGATTACAGCTACAGTGATATCAGATCAGCTCAGACCTCTTAACTGTAACCATCCCAGGCAAAGCAGTTCAGGTTTCACAACAATTCAGCTCGGGAATCTCAAGACAACTTACGCATCAACAGATCACGCCTGTGACAGCTCACAACTTGTGCATTCAACAGCTCCAATGCACAGCTCAGCTCTCGTGTACGCAGGTTTAGTTCCCACAACTCAGAAGAGCTAGGCAAACTCCTACCTGATCTGACTAACAAAACAGCTCACAACAAATACGATAACAACAGCTCACAGCAGCAGACCAGTTAACGCACCGTCAGCTCACACAGACAATAGCTCACAACAAACCTGTTCTTCGCTATCAGCTTTCATCTAAGCTGACTTATCCCAGTAGCACGACACAACGTCCCTATTTGACTACTCAACCGATAAAACGCTCAGAGCTGCTACACCACCAGCTCACACCAAGACAGATCAAATTACACCAGGATCACTGTATAACAGTTCACACTACTCAGCTGGGAGGAACTCAGATCAGCATGCGTCCTACCTATCAGCTTAGGATGCTCAACTTCCAAATCTGTTCGTTAAGCTCACATATCACAGCACATAAACCTGGAACAACTCACGATTCCAGAACAGATCACGCCTATTTTTCCCTGCTACACAGTACTCCTAAGCTGCTAACAGCTCATGGACCCATCACAGTCCTTACATAACAGTTTACGCCTAATATAGTCCACAATAACAGCTTACGCAACCACGCGTCAAACCAGCTCGGGTAACATACCAGCTTACTTCTAATCTGGACCCTGAATCTGCTATAGTACCTAAAATCAGCATGAGCCACTTAACAGCTCGTGCCAGTGCTAACCCAAGCTGAAACCCAAAACAACTTACAATGTCATGCACAGTGGTATGGGTCACACCAGCAGACCATATTACACCATTACATAGAAATCTACACAGTACCACTAAACAACTTGCGCAACTTCAGATCCGGTCTCATCCTAACAAACAGCTCAGGATGCTCCATCCAGCTTATGATGATCAACCCAGATTGCGATGTAGTATATCACCCAAAGATGTATCTAGATTTTGCTACTTCCTAATTGATACAGTTCAGAGTGCTGCACTGGACTGGATCATGCTATAACAGCAGCAGCTCAGCTCACGTGCCCAGCATGGCTCAACACAGCACAGTGCGTACCAAACCTCTAGCATCCGAGCTGGTCCAGCTTGCGTACTATCCAGCATGCCTCTAAGCTGGATCTCTCAAGCTATGTATCCAGTACACTCAGCAAGGATACAAATCTCCAGCAAGCACAATTCAGCTTGCATCTCTAAGATCAGCACGAAACATTAGAACAGCTTACAACGGTGCAAATCAGTTTCTTCTATCAGCTTAGCACCAATCCTAGAACCAGCTCATGTCTGAGCTGTTCCATCTTAATAGATGCTCCCTAAGCTGATCTGCACCGATTAGTTATCCACTAATCCAGAATGATTTATCCACTAATCATCTTTGCTAAACACTAAACTCGCAAGCACAACCTCCTGACTTCGTAAATCATACATATCCAGTTCTCGTTTACAAATTGGATAAAGCTCTACACGGGTTGAAGCAAGCACCCAGAGTTTGATATGATATACTATCTAAAATTTTTGTTAAAAATGATTTCTCAATAGGCACCTATCTATAAGACGTATAAATTTTTTAAAAATGATCACGTGTTGTTAGTCCAAATTTATGTTGATGTGTTAGGATCTATTACCCTCTGTTAGTGTATACAAAAGTTATTTAGTCAATAACCAGCACTTAGAGGGAATAACCAGATCGAGTAAAAGACGCTGGATCCAGCTAGACGCTGAAACCGGATTGCGATAACTAAGCTGGTTCCAGCTGGATGCTGAGATCGGCTCAATGAAAGAGCAAGCGATCTGGTTATTTACAACTTGAGCTGCAATAGCTCAGTATTCTTGAATTTAAGTGCACCGAGATACAGATTCAGTAATGAATTTAAATCATGCGGAAATAACTCAAACTGCACTCTTAGATTCGAAAGCATTTTAAACAGTTTTAAGCATAATATGCAATGCGTATGAATGTAAGTGCATAAAGCTGTAAAGAAAATACGCTGTGATTTGTTTCTGGAAGTTCGGAGCTCAATATCCTACGTCTCCCCTTCTTCCGCAATCGGGAAGGATTCCACTAGAAGACTTTAATTGCAGCATCCCTACGCTACAACCCACTCCGACGACCCTCGGCCACAAGAACTCCTAGCAACACCACTGCACACTAAGCCCGCAAGCTGTGTGTCTAACTTCACTTTTTTACTGTCTCAGTGAGAAAGGCGACACTTCTTTACTGTCTCAGTGCGAAAGACTACACACACTTCTTTAACGTCTCAGTGCGAAAGACAACTAGACTTGTTTAACGTCTCAGTCCAAAGACTACAATGGAGATTTTTTAATTTAAATTCACTCTAATCTGTTTCGCTCAACTCTCGAATGTGAGTGAATGTATATGCGTGTGAGATTTACAGTGTAAGAATTATCTCTCAAATATGAAATCTCACATACTGGGAAGTGCTCCTGTCCGAGCTGGTTGGTTGTGCTTTCTTCTGTTTTTCTGTGTTGTGTTAGCACAATACTTTTCTCTCTCTATTTACGCGCATCTCAACATTCTCTGCTTTGCGCCTGATATATAAAACCGCTTAGCAGATTTGTCCGTTGGACACAAAGTTGTAGCCGTTGTGAAAAGTCTTCTGACATATTTGTACTTTGCGTCCTTTGGCTTTTAATGTTTTGCAGGCTTTATTTGAATTGAGTTCTTTTCATCGGTGATTCTGTAGCTTTTGCTAACATCGAGCTCTGTTTGCTTGTATCTGATGTGGACAAGACGAAACAAATTAGTTTGAACCAATTAAATTGGTCTTCGTAGGTTTGTGTTCAAACCGCTTTGTTTGTCTGAAATGATCTATCCACATCTGGTTCTCCAGCTGGTATCTTCTTCAAGATGGTTGCTCTTCATTAATCTGTTTAGAGCAATTCTGCATCTGCGCCTCTTTTTGTCTGCAGCTGAGCTTGTTCTGTTCTTTCATGCTCTGGAGCTGCTTCGAGGCTCTAAGTTTGTTTACCAGCTTTGCTCCATTCCCAGCTGATATCATTCCATCTAGTTGATATATCTGTGAGATCAAACTTCTCACAGATATCATACGGCAAGCTGGTTTCTCTGCTTCGGGCAAGCTGTTTAGCTAATCTCCTGATTTGCTCTTGTCAGCTACCCTTGACCTGTTCTAAGCCAGCTTGTTCATCATACTCAGTAGGTCATATATTTGAACTGGTTTCTCAGCTGGTTTCCTTCTCAATTGGACACTTCTTCCACCACAGCAGCCTTCTGCTTCCCCATCGATCATCCGGCTGCTGGAGTCATTGATCAGGTTTTCTCTTCCCTGATCTGGTTTACCAGCTCGGCTCTATTCTTCTCGTCGAGAGCCATTGTGTGCTTGCTTGTTCGCTTGATCCATTCAGACACCTCATCCAAATCATCAGAAAGCAGACTGTTAATCAGTTCTGATTCAGTCTACCCAAGGACTGAGATCCCTATGATGAACTGATTATAGCCGTGCTCAATGATCTAGCGTGCACTTGATCACTGCTCTTGTATACGGCTTCACACTCAATCACTTCTCTTGTAATCTGCACTTGATCTGTGTGAGACCTGATTTTGATGTAAGATTAATTGTTTGGATGAATCGGATTTTAAGGATTTCTGGTGATTCATATATCTGTTTGAGGCTTTGGATTGTATTTTCGGGTCAGATTTCATATTTTAAGCAATTCTGAAAGTTTTCGTATTTTTGAGATTTTTGGGTGAAAGCTGGTTTCGTGGTGAAAGCTGGTCGATTTGGTGAGAACCAGTCGTAGCATGTTTGTATCCAGCCGCTGCTTTATTTTGGTTGTTGAGGGCAAAACAATAGCGTTTTGATAAGTTGGATACGACAAGACTGCGACGCCGTTTTGGATATTGCGACTGGTACCAGCTGGGAGCAAACGTCAACGATGGTCAACTCTACTGTAGCTTGCGTCTGGTTGTTTTGCACGAGAGCTAGCGACTGGATGACGTAGGTTGTGTGTCGTCGTTTTGGTTAGCGCTAAGGAATCCAGTCGATGGGTTAGCGACCAGCTGTTGGGTTTGTGCGACGTCGTTTACGTAAGTTGGAACGCAGCGTTTTGATACAACGACTGGTACCAGCTTTTGGTTTGTGGAGCATCCAGTCGTTGGGTTGTCCAGCTTTTGGGTTTGAGGACCAGTCGCAAGTAGCGAGTGACGTGTCACTTTGCGACGTCGTTTTGTGTTGTTGTGATTTTATCAGTTATGGGATTCAACAGTTGGTTTGCTTTGCACCTGCTGGTTGTGTTTTCAACGAGTGTCGACTGGTTTTGTCGGTGGGATTTGTTATCAGCAGTTTAGGTGTATATATATATAGGAAGACTTGGTCTTCGATTGATTTATTGGATTCCCATACTTAGCGAAATATTCTCCCGATTGCTGTTCTTCGCTTCGAACCCTGGGTTACTGTTCACCGTGAATTTCTCCAGCGAATGCCCATCGTTTCCGGCCATCGTTTGGTACGTGCGAGGTAGCGTTGGACTCCTCTAGAGAAGCTCTTCCTTTCTATACCATTATTGGAGGCTGTTGTTGGCTAGAGCGAGATCGCGAAGTTGTTGTCTTCGGCCGTGTGTTGCGTCGTTGAGGTAGAACTTCGAATTGTTGTTGAGATCTTAGTCTTAGCCTTTGTTAAGCTTCCTGTTAGTGGTATTGTTGGAATCAGCTGCCGGTGTGAGTATATGACTCCCAGTTGTGCTTTCTGTGTTAGTATCCCTGAGAATTATGCTTCGTTGTTTAGCAGGTTTTCAACCAGATTTCTCGGGATCCTTTTGTGGTAATTGTTGCGCAGTATTGAGGTACGGATTTGAGCTTGATGTAGCTTGGAATTGGCATGATATTTAATGTGAGATTGCTGGGATTGTTTCGGTGGATATGAATGTTGTGTTGGTAGTTGTTGCATTGTGTTATGCTAGCTGCTCTCGATTGTTTGCATACACGCATTTATTCACTTGCATTTCAGATCCCTTGTATTGTATCTCGGCCGTTTGTGCCTTGTGTATTGTGCTGTTGTTTTCTTACCAGGATGCGAGGGCGAGCGGCGATACCTCACTCTCATCTCCCTGCTGGATTCTGTTAGCCACCATGCGCCGAGTGGTTAACTACCACAGTTCATGGGCGAGGCAACGGCAGGTTGAGTTGTTTGTTGCATCTGGTATTTGGGTGTTGTGTCAAGGCGAGTGGCTCATTACCACACTTTGAACACACCCCGTGGCCACTGATTCATTGCTGATCTCGTGGAGCTATGTTTGAGTTTCTTGGCTCCCTGTTCGGTTGTATCCTTTTGCTGTTATCCGGTGTCTCATGCATAGCATCTGCATTTTATCTTATGCATTTTCTTTAGCTGTTTCAGCTGCTCTCCGTACTGGGGTTTGACCCCATGTCCCTCTGGGGCTTGGTTGTTTTCCTTTTTGTTTTGTTTTTCAGGGAACCCAGGTTTTACAGCTGGTCGTGGTTTTAATCCAGCTGGTGGCGCCCCAGGAGGTGGTTAGAGTATCCCAGTTGCTTATAGCATATTTATATGTATCAGTATAGTTAGCCAGGGGGATGCCCTGTGCTTTGGCGTTGTATTATATTGTTGGAGTCTGATACATGTTGCTGTTGTTATGCTATACTGTTGGTTGTTTTTATAAACTGGGATATATTTTGAGTATCGCATTATTTTAAATTATATTGTTTTAAACCGTCAGGCCAAAAGCGAAAATTTTACCCGCTTTTTGATAGCTTCCGCATGTTTTTGTGTGTTTGTACTCTGTTCAGAGCACGAGGCCTGACATTTTTGGTATCAGAGCTTAAGCTGGGATAAGCTCAATTTCTTTGATCACACTTGAGTCTAGGCACAGAGTCGTGTGTTGCATGTGCTTGACCTATGTGATTACGTGCTGCATATTTGTGTTATGTGCTATCTATGCTGTATCTGTTCTGTTTTGCTTGATCCTGTTGAGTGTTTTCGTAGATGCCGCCTAGACGTCGTGGTAGAGGTAGGGGGCAGTTTGAGGAATCAGCAGGACAAAATGAGGATAGGCGTAGTGCTCGCAGTCGTACTCGTGTTAGCGACGAGGAGGAAGTTGAGGTTGCGGCGCCTCCTGTGGAGAGGATGGATGTCGTGATAGCACGGTCTCAGAGGATGAACCCTCCAGTCTTCAATGGTGATGAGTCCAGTGAAGATGCAGACTCGTGGCTCCGGAACATCATCGGTCTTTTCGATCGGGTGCAGTACGATGATGATCTTCGACTGAGTTTAGTGACCCTCTTGCTCAGGAAGGCGTCGGAGTGGTGGTGGCGAGGCGCTTCGAGTACCTTGTTGGAGACTGGTGTTGGGATCTCTTGGGAAAGTTTTTGCGAGACCTTCCGGCAGGAGTATGTACCCGAGTCCTATATGAACGCCCGGGAGCGGGAGTTCGATCATCTGGAGCAGAGCTCCATGACTGTTAGGGAGTATGCTCGGCAGTTCTCTTCTTTGTTGGCATACGTTCCCCATGTTTCTGGTCGGGAGAGGGCCAAGCGGACTAGATTTCTTGAGGGCTTGAATGAAGAGTTGTATCAGATGGTGTTGACCAGTAAGCCCAAGAGTTATGCTGAGGCCGTGGATGCTGCTATTGACATTGAGGAGGGCTTGCGCAGTCGTCGTGCTCGTAGGCAGCAGGCAGCGCCGGGTGGTCGTCCTGCTATTCAGGGAGCGCAGTCTTCTCAGTCCTCCCAGTCCGCCTATCAGCCCCAGCAGCAGCAGCAGCCACAAGTGGCGCAGCAGTCTGGCCATCAGAGGTTCCGTCCCCTCGGTCAGTAGTTCAAGAAGAAGTCGGGTTCTGGCTCTTCTGGTTCAGGCAGCTCGAGTAGCAGTGGTTCTCGGGCTGAGTTTTGTGGGTTTTGCGGTGGAAAGCATCCGTTTACGTAGTGTGTTGGTGTACAGGATTCCTGCAACCTTTGTGGTCAGTACGGGCATTTTTCCAGAGTGTGTCCGTCAGCTGGATCACAGCAGACCACGGCCCAGCCTCAGGATCGTGGAGGTCAGTCTAGGGGTCGTTCCCCTCAGTTTCAGCAGTCTCGGTTGGGTGAGACTCAGTTCAGGCCTTTCCAGCAGCCTGGTCCTTCGCGTTTTGGGCAGTCGTCTCAGCCTTTCTACTCTGGACCCCAGCATGCTCAGGTTAACGCCATCACTAGGGAGCAGGCCGAGGAGATGCCGAGTCGGGTGATCGCAGGTACTTGCCTTGTTTTCGATTTTCCTATGCGTTTGTTGTTTGACACCGGTGCATCGCATTCTTTTGTTTCTGATTCGTTTGTTGTTGAGCATGGTCTGTGTACCATTTCGTTGCGCGATGTTGTTTCTGTGTCTACCCTGGCGGTGTGAGCTTGTTCTCCCAGGAGGTTTTGTTAGATGGCGTTGCGGTTTGATGAGCATGTGCTGGTAGCGAACTTGATCCGATTGATACTGTGGGATTTCGATTGTATAGTTGGGATGGACGTGTTGTCCAAGTAGGGCCTTCGTGGACTGTTTCCATGGGATTGTGCGCTTTAGGCCTATTTCTGGAGAGAAGTGGGACTTCTACGGCCAGGATTCTCGATCGAAGATCCCGTTGGTATCAGCTATGGAGATGTTCAGCTTGTTGTCCTAAGGAAATGCCGGTTTCCTGATTTACGCTTTGGATGCATCTTCTTTTTCCCGTGTGCAGCTTAGTGACGTTCCCGTGGCGCGGCATTTTCCCGATGTTTCCGGAGGAGATTCCTGGTTTTACTCTGAGGCGGGAGATAGACTTCAGCATAGAGCTGGTGCCTGGAACAGCTCCAATTTCTCATGCCCCGTATCGTCTGGCGCCTGCGGAGTTGAGAGAGCTCAATGTGCAGTTAGATGATTTGCTGGAGAAAGGTTTTATCCGACCTAGTATGTCGCCGTGGGGAGCGCCCATATTGTTTGTGAAGAAGAAGGATGGCTCAATGCGGATGTGCATTGATTTTCGCCAGCTGAACAAAGCTATTGTCAAGAACAAGTACCCGTTACCGAGAATCGATGATTTGTTCGATAGTTGCAAGGTTCTGTGGTATATTCGAAGATTGATCTGCGATCAGGGTACCATCCGTTGAGATTGAGAGACCAAGATGTTTCAAAGACTGCGTTTCGTACAAGGGTTGGACATTTCGAGTTACTGGTGATGCCGTTTGGTTTAACCAACGCGCCTGCAGTCTTTATGGATCTGATGAACCGAGTTTTTAGAGAGTTCATAAACCAGTACCATCCGTTGAGATTGAGAGACCAAGATGTTTCAAAGACTGCGTTTCGTACAAGGGTTGGACATTTCGAGTTACTGGTGATGCCGTTTGGTTTAACCAACGCGCCTGCAGTCTTTATGGATCTGATGAACCGAGTTTTTAGAGAGTTCATAAACCAGTTTGTGATTGTTTTCATTGACGACATCTTGGTGTACTCGAAAACTATGAGGGAGCACAAGAAGCACTTGGGAATTGTCCTGCAGAGGTTGAGAGAACAGCAGTTGTTGCTAAATTCTCCAAGTGCGAGTTCTGGTTGGATCGTGTTGTATTTCTGGTCATGTCATTTCAGCGGATGGTATTTCTGTGGATCCCAGTAAGGTTGATGATGTTTTGAACTGGGAGCGTCCCAGGAATGTTTCCGAGATTCGCAGTTTCTTGGGTTTAGCGGGCTATTACCATCGTTTCATCGAAGGTTTCTCTAGCATAGCCAAGCCGATGACTCAATTGACCCAGAAGGATAAGAGGTTTATTTGGACCGAGCAGTGTGAGAATGCGTTTCAACTGCTCAAGGAGAAGCTGACTACTGCGCCTGTGTTGGCTCTGTCGTCCGGTTCAGGTGGTTTCATTGTTTGTTCTGACGCTTCGCTAAATGGATTGGGCTGTGTTTTGAATGCAGAATGGTCGAGTCATTGCGTATGCCTCGCGGCAGTTGAAACCGCACGAGACTCGTTATCCAGTCCATGATTTGGAGCTAGCGGCC
>KV016295.1:290386-313588 GCA_001598015.1 Dorcoceras hygrometricum
TGGAGTTGGTCCAGTCCCGGTGTACTGCGACAACACGGGTGCCGTTGCGCAAGCAAAGGAGCCTAGGTCTAAACTGAAAGCATAAAACATAATCAAATTCTGAAAACATTTCTTTAAACATATTCTGGAGCTGTGACTAAAATCACATTTTTGCGCTCTTCTGAAATTATGACAACACTTTAAACATTTTGGTCCAATTCGCTTGATCAAACTCCTGATATCAGTTTCTAGCATTATGGCTCATGGTGAAGGGATATATAGATCCGTCGACCTATACACCTGATCCTTCCTCTGTTGAAAGGGCATACGGTTCGTCAGCCGCACACTCACCCTTCTTCTGGGGACCCTCTTTGTTGTCATAACTTAAAACATTTTCTAAAACATCGTTCTGCTCTTTCTTTTCTTTCTAAAAATCTGTTTTCTTTCTCTCTGTACGTTTACTGGTTTTTCTCTCGTCTAATGATGTTCTGGAACTGTAAATGATTTCTCTGTAAGGCTTACGAAAATGAAAACTGAATAAAAAGGCTACTTGAATCTGTCAGTTAAATCGAATACAAATCTTGGAAATGATTCCGAATTGAATAAAGAATCGAATTCTGGAATTTCGTTATCTGTTAAAGAAAACGAAGAATGAACAATACCAGTCGCAACGAATAGGAATCAGTCGCAAGACAATAATCCAGTCGCGAGGTCTTTAAACAAATGCAAAGTGAAACGATGTCGTTAGCACTTAAACCAGTCGCTACAACCAGTCGCTACAACAAGTCGCTACGAACTATACTTAAAACAATAAAGCAACTGCTGAAATATCAAAATGGAATGCATCTGCTGGTGAACAGTGCATCTACTGAATTTACGAAAGTAATGCATCTGCTGAATACTAGTAGCTGATGAATAAATTACCAACTGAAGGCAAACTATCAACTGATGAACAAATTACCAGCTGCTGAACAAATTACCAGCTGATGAATAAATTACCAGCTGATGAATAAATTACCAGCTGATGAATAAACTGTCAATTGACGAACGAACTATCAGCTGCTGAACATGAAATAGTGCGACTGCTGATCGCAACTACTGAACTCAAACAATACAATAGCTGAAATCTATACTTAGAATATTTTCGACAAAGCAAAATCAGCAGTGGTATAAGAACCAGCTCTCCTACTTAACATGTAGATAACCATGAAATACGAAGGTTACCTTTGTCTGAAGAATTCAAAATATCTGAAGAAATTTCTGGAAATAATCGAATAAGCTACTTGTAAGCTACTTCGATGGAATTTCTGAAGAAAACTTAAGAAATACTGAAAGAACATCATCAAACTATTTTCTGTAAACTTTCTGGATTAAAATCACAGTAAAACGCAACCTTTATAAAAACAGAGCATAAACTTTTCTGGTTTTCCTGAAGAACAGCCGAAGCCATCTTCCTTTCTTTAAAATCTCATACAATCATGCAAACAGAATCGAATATATGCTTTCACTGAGTGAGCAAGAAACAGAGTTTACTTGCCTGAATTCTTGAACACAAATCACGGTAGAAATCCAGCAACTCCTAACGCACCGTCTGTTTCCTTTAAAACTCTTTGAAAGTATTTTGTTCGGCTTCTTGAGAGAGAGCACCGCTTTATATGATTTGATTTTTGAAAGTAATGATGCATGAAGCAGCTTAAGATCCTATTTATATGATTTGTAAATGCCTAAGGAAGAAACGCATTCAATTCAATATGCCAAATTCTGAAAGAAGCGTGCTCTGTTTTAAACCAAATAATGCATATGAAAACCGAACAGTTTTAGTTAAAACAAAGGATTCGATTGGCTCGTAGGAATTGTTTAGACATCTACTGTAATTGCATTCCTGCTATCTGGAATTTAGCTCTTAAATGATAAAAAGCTAACAATACATAGATAAAATCTGAAACTCAATTAATCAAGAGTTGAATATAATAGCATTATAATCCCTCAATATCATATCTTTCTAGTTTGTGGCCTCTAAAAGATCTGGTCGTTACACATAGTGTTCATCCTGGTGCACGAAAGATGTACCATGCGTTGAAGCCGCACTTTTGGTGGGCTGGCCTGAAGAGTGACGTTGCTGGTTTTGTCGCTCGTTGTTTAAACTGTCAGATGGTTAAGGCCGAGAGGATGAGACCCGGTGGTCTGTTGCAGAGTTTGGAAGTGCCCCAATGGAATTGGGAGCACATTGCTATGGATTTCGTGACGCATCTGCCTCGTTCCAGCAGAGGATGCGATGCTATTTGGGTGGTTATAGACCGACTGTCGAAGTCTGCACATTTTATTCCCTATGGGATGACCTTCTCGTTGAAGAAGATGGCGAAGATGTACGTTGATTTTGTGGTTAGACTTCACGCTGTTCCTGTTTCGATTGTTTCCGACCGAGATCCGCGGTTTACTTCCAGGTTTTGGAATAGTTTGCAAACAGCTTTGGGCACCAGATTGGCTATGATAACAGTGTATCACCCCCAGATATATGGCCAATCTGAGAGAACTATCCAGATGTTTGAGGATATATTACGAGCTGTTGTGTTGTATTTTGGAGGTAGCTGGCAAGACGCGTTTTCTTTGGTTGAGTTTTCTTACAATAACAGCTATCAGGTGACGATTGGCATGGCGCCTTTTGAGGCTTTGTATGGCAGAAAGTGCAGATCGCCGGTATGTTGGGAAGAAGTGGGGGAGAAGCAGCTATATGCCCCTGACTTTGTGCAGCAAATGAAGGATCATGTGGATCTTATTCAACGGCGGATGAAAGCTGCCCAGGATCTCCAAGCCAGTTATGCGAATAAGAGGCGTCTACCTTTCGAGTTTCGGGTTGGTGATCAAGTTTTTCTCAAAGTTTCTCCGTTTCGCAGTGTGATGCGCTTTGGACGCAAGGGAAAATTAGCCCCTCGTTACATCGGACCGTATAAGATTGTTGAGAGATTGGCCCTTTAGCGTATCGGCTGTTGTTGCCGCCAGAGTTGTTTTCTCTACATGACGTCTTTCATGTTTCCATGTTGAGGAAGTATGAGCCAGATCCGTCTCATGTACTTAGAACTGACGAGGTTGAGCTAGTCCAGTCGTTGAGCTATCAGGAATACCCCTTGCAGATCCTTGGCAGAAAAGAGAAATAGTTGAGGAATAAGACCATTCCGTTGGTGATGGTACAATGGAGCAAACATGGCAGGGAAGAAGCTACTTAGGAGCTGGAATAAAAGATGCAGCGTGAGTGGTCGCATCTGTTTGAGTAGCTGTTAAGCTAAATTTCCAGTAGTTTGTAGCTTTTGGTTGTATTTTCTTCCCTAGTTGTTGTTAATTGGTTGCTCAGTTATCTTGAACTCTTGGCCTTGTGTTAGGCGAGTTCCTGTTTTGTATTTTGCTGCTGTATTGTGTTCCAGAGTTGTTGTTGTGATTTCGAGAACGAAATCCTTTTTAGTGGGGGAGAAATGTGAGACCTGATTTTGATGTAAGATTAATTGTTTGGATGAATCGGATTTTAAGGATTTCTGGGGATTCAGATATCTGTTTGAGGCTTTGGATTGTATTTTCGGGTCAGATTTCATATTTTAAGCAATTCTGGAAGTTTTCGTATTTTTTAGATTTTTGGGTGAAAGTTGGTTTCGTGGTGAAAGCTGGTCGATTTGGTGAGAACCAGTCGTAGCGTGTTTGTATCCAGCCGCTGCTTTATTTTGGTTGTTGAGGGCAAAACGATAGTGTTTTGATAAGTTGGATACGGCACCGTTTGGATTAGTTGCTGCGACGCCGTTTTGGATATTGCGACTGGTACCAGCTGGGAGCAAACGTCAACGATGGTCAACTCTACTGTAGCTTGCGTCTGGTTGTTTTGCGCGAGAGCTAGCGACTGGATGACGTAGGTTGTGCGTCGTCTTTTTGGTTAGCGCTAAGGAATCCAGTCGATGGGTTAGCGACCAGCTGTTGGGTTTGTGCGACGTCGTTTACGTAAGTTGGAACGCAGTGTTTTGATACAACGACTGGTACCAGCTTTTGGTTTGTGGAGCATCCAGTCGTTGGGTTGTCCAGCTTTTGGGTTTGAGGACCAGTCGCAAGTAGCGAGTGACGTGTCATTTTGCGACGTCGTTTTGTGTTGTTGAGATTTTATTAGTTATGGGATTTAGCAGTTGGTTTGCTTTGCACCTGCTGGTTGTGTTTTCAACGAGTGTCGACTGGTTTTGTCGGTGGGATTTGTTATCAGCAGTTGAGGTGTATATATATATAGGAAGATTTGGTCTTCGATTGATTTATTGGATTCCCATACTTAGCGAAATATTCTCTCGATTGCTGTTCTTCGCTTCGAACCCTGGGTTACTGTTCACCGTGAATTTCTCCAGCGAATGCCCATCGTTTCCGGCCACCATTTGGTACGTGCAAGGTAGCGTTGGACTCCTCTCGAGAAAATATTCCTTTCTATACCATTCTTGGAGGCTGTTGTTGGCTAGAGCGAGATCGCGAAGTTGCTGTTTTCGGTCGTGTGTTGCGTCATTGAGGTAGAACTTTGAATTGTTGTTGAGATCTTAGTCTTAGCCTTTGTTTAAGCTTCCTGTTAGTGGTATTGTTGGAATCAGCTGCTGTGTGAGTTGATCGACTCCCAGCCGTGCTTTCTGTGTTAGTATCCTTGAGATTATGCTTCGTGTTTAGCAGGTTTTCAACCAGATTTCTCGGGATCCTTTTCTGGTAATTGTTGCGCAGTATTGAGGTACGGATTTGAGCTTGATGTAGCTTGGAATTGGCATGAGAATGTGAGATTGCTGGGATTGTTTCGGTGGATATGAATGTTGTGTTGGTAGCTGTTGCATTGTGTTATGCTAGCTGCTCTCGATTGTTTGCATACACGCATTTATTCACTTGAATTTCAGATCCCTTGTATTGTATCTCGACCGTTTGTGCCTTGTGTATTGTGCTGTTGTTTTCTTACCAGGATGTGAGGGCGAGCGACGATACCGCATTCTCATCTCCCTGCTGGGTTCTGTTAGCCACCATGCACCGAGTGGTTAACTACCACAGTTCATGGGCGAGGCAACGGCAGGTTGAGTTGTTTGTTGCATTTGGTATTTGGGTGTTGTGTCAAGGCGAGTGGCTCATTACCACACTTTGAACACACCCCGTGGCCACTAATTCGTTGCTGATCTCGTGGAGCTATGTTTGAGTTCCTTGGCTCCCTGTTCGTTTGTAGCCTTTTGCTGTTATCCGGTGTCTCATGCATAGCATCTGCATTTTTTCTTATGCATTTCCTTTAGCTGTTTCAGCTGCTCTCCGTACTGGGGTTTGACCCCATGTCCCTCTGGGGCTTGGCAGGTTTTACAGCTGGTCGTGGTTTTAACCCAGCTGGTGGCGTCCCAGGAGGTGGTTAGAGTATCCCAGTTGCGTATAGCATATTTATATGTATCAGTATAGTTATCCAGGGGGATGCCCTGTGCTTTGGCTTTGTATTATGTTGTTGGAGTCTGATACATGTTGCTGTTGTTATGCTATACGGGTGGTTGTTTTTATAAACTGGGATATATTTTGATTATTGCATTATTTTAAATTAAATTGTTTTAAACCGTCAGGCAAAAAGCGAAAATTTTACCCGCTTTTTGATAGCTTCCGCATGTGTTTGTGTGTTTGTACTCTGTTTAGAGCACGAGGCCTGACAATCTGCGCTTGAGCTGTTCTGCACTTCATCTTTCTGCACTTGAACTTTGCTCTTATTCTCTGCGCTTGATCTTCGTGCCGCTCCAGATCCAAACCGGTGAACCAGCTTGGTGTTTCCTGCATTCTGGAAGTAAATTGTTGAACCAGCTTGGGCGTCCCCTTACTGTTCCAGCTAGATATCTTCGACCAGTCCAGCTCAGGCTTCCCCTCACTGTTCTAGCTTGGATATCTTCACGTCTACTCCAGTATTAGCATCATGCGCATGTCATGTAGAGCGTTAGTACAATAGTAGCAGATTTTGTGTGAATCAAAACTTAGATTCTGATCTGTAAAAACAGATCCAACATTATGATATTATCTTTGGATCTACTAAACCCAAACTGTGCCAGAAGTTTACGAAGATAATGCAGGACAAGTTTGAGATGAGTATGATGGGAGAGCTGACATTCTTTCTTGGACTTCAAGTACGGCAGCTTGGGAATGGAATCTTCATTAACCAAGCGAAATATACGAAAGAAATATTGAAGAAGTACATAATAGAAAAATGCTTAGCAGCGGGTACCCCGATGAGTACCTCAATCAAAATGGACAAAGTTGAAGATGGAACTGCCATTGAGATCACGTGCCACAATGATATATGGCATGGGGGATAGTTTTGTCATAACTTGAGCAATAACCCTAGTGTCCCTCACTCTCAAGTGGCTGCCACCCCTCTCCCAAACGCCGTCGTTTGGAGAATCTATTCGTGACAACCTACTATGTTTTTTAGTGCAAGGTAGTAGGGGAATTGGGTTATCGACCGTGGACCAGCTTAGGCAATCTCCAATCTCCCACCACAGTCAAACACCAAATATTCGTCTGAAAAGTCAAAAAAACTCGACCACACCTCAAATACTCATACTCATATAGAATTACTCAAAGTAAAAATTTTTAAATCATTTAAACATATTTAAAACATATACGTGGTTCTCGTGATCATATCTGACACTATATTATAAAACACCATAATTTTGATTAACAACTAAAGTTATACTTACTTGAACTATTAGGCATTGCTTGACTCAGATTACTTGATCGGAGTATTAATAATGACTCAATCTTATACCATGTTCAGTTCAAATACTACTCATACATTATTATCTTACAAATATCAAATAACTAATTATTTATCATAAAGTAATCACTTCTCAATTATTTTTTTCACATCAATTAAATCATCAATAAAAATTAAAATATTATATATCATTTTTATTTATATTCATTGGTTATTATGGAGGTTAAAATATAATCTAACTTATCCTAATTTTAATCGATCAAATCTAACATATTACTATTAATCAAAATATTATTTCACATCTAACGAAAAATTTTATTAATCACATTATTATTCATTTCTCGTCCATTAACCAACCAAACTATACCTTAATATACTTAATGAAAAACTATAAAAAGGATTTTTAGTTAATTATACTTATATCGGTAAAAATTAGGGGTGGGGTCGGGTAGGTTTCCGTCCTGTAATCCATGTCCCTGATTCCCATCCTGAAAAGAATTGAGAATATATTTTATAATCTCATACCCGAAAGTGTCGGGACCCAAAGATCCCGTAGGATCGGGAAGGGATATCACGAATAAGAGCAGATACAAGTACATTCGAGATGATATATAAGCATCAAAAAAGAAAAATTTTAATATTTTGAAACAAGTGAGAGTGTCAACTTGGTTAATCCACTAAATAATTAAATTCAAAAAAAATATAATATATAATATTGTATAATTAAACCACAACATCAAATAGTTAACTTCCATCAGGAGGTTTTTGGAGCTTGCATTTGAGGAGATGTATTTTTTTTCATATGCAACGTAGATACATATAACCAACATATGTTATATAAGAATACCTTATATAAATAAAAACTACAAATATATACAAAACACCAATTTACCATTATATAAACTTAAAAAATATCAAGCATAGTTGCACCAACCTACCCAACTAATAAAGTATGAAGCAATATTCCTCTTTATGAACAATAATGACTAAATAAAATATATGCATTTATGTTAAAACAAATCAAATGTTGTAGAAACTAACTTATATTTTGATAAAAAAATGACATACAAAAATTCTAAAAAAACTAGTTTTTTATTATTTGTTTTAACAGATACAAAAAAATATTATTTATTTTTATATTAAATTTTTTTTTATTATTTAATATATTTCGGGTCGGGTCGGGAATCTCATTGTGCCGAGCGAAAAACACCTGATTTTATTCCATACTTATCGGGATGAGAATTTTCTCGAAATTCGGGGCAGGAGTTCTTCGAACTAGGAATTTTTCGAATCAGGAGTGGATTAAACTCAGGTTGAATCGGGATTTTATGTAATTTTTCCATTCCCTTGTTAAAATAGTTTGCTTTCTTCCTTGCAAATAACGGACTAAAATTAATTAGCAAACACGCAATAAGAGAAGAGTATCAGCTGTTCCAAAAAATGAACTTCACACGTGTGCCCACCAAATTTGTCAAGTGTCATGCACGTGCTGCCAGTCGCGTGGCTTATATAATTTAGGCTGGCTGATATCCAGTCAAACAACAGCCCACCCGGTCAAAGCCACAGATAATAGAAATTGTTCCCAGTTTCATTTCCCCCACCAGTAAAACAAAAATCCCCCATCCTCCTCCGCCTCCACCACCGGCACACCGCCGGCACACCGACGCCACCACTTCCCAACCACTCTATATTTATGCTACATTTCAAGATTGTGATACAGCTTGCAGCCTGTTTATTGCCATGTGAGTGTATGAATGTATATAATGGAGATGAATATAAAGTACCAATTATTACTATTTTAATGACAAGATAAATGCTTTGCTAGATCATTTCCACTAATATTGGCGGCACCAATTTAATTTCTCCGCCTCATCTTCGTTTATCCGCCATATATCCCAAACTTTTCTTGAAATGCAGAAACACCAAATTTTCTGAAGAGCAAGGATGGAAAATTTTCAGACAATGTGTAAAGAAAGTGAAGCTAGTGTGGATGAAGAAGAAAGGGATGAAATCGCTTCGATTATTGAACGTGGCGAAGATGAAGAGTACATTCAAGCATTGCTTCATAGAGAGCTAGCCAGTGGTGTGACCCATGTGCAAGAATCCGGCGGTGATTTGATTTTACAGGCTCGTTTGGATGGAATCAACTACATTCTTGAAGTTAGTTCGATTTTGATATTTTTTTCAATCAATCCCATTTCATATTTTTGTGAGTGAGTGGGGGAAATAATTGCTTTTTTTTTATGCAGAAAAGGGAGTTTCTTGGGTTGAGATTTCAGACAGGTTACTTATCAGTAGCTTATCTCGATGAATTTCTTGCAAGAAAACCCATTGCTGTAAGTTTGCAGATGTTCAGAAAGATCGTACTACGTGTTCTTGAAATATTTATGGGTTTGTTTCAATCTTGAAATTTCACAGGCGGAGAAGCCATGGGCGATCAGGTTGCTTTCAATGGCGTGCCTTTCGTTGGCGGCGAAGATGGAGGAGTCCACCATGCCGCCATTGTTGGCTTTTTGCTCGGAAGATTTCGATTTCGAGAGCAGATTCATACGGAAGATGGAGCTTTTGGTGTTGAACACATTGAATTGGAGGATGGGATTGATCACTCCCTTTGCGTTTGTTCATTTCTTTGTCAAGAAATTGTATGGCAACTGTCCAAGAAATGAGGTTTCAAGGATTTTGGAAGTCATTTTACGTGCTGTCAGAGGTTGTTTGATCAAAATCCCTTTTCTGGATTTTGAAAAGTTTGATTGGTAGCTTAGTTAGATCTTTCTTGAGTCGATGATATGAGTTAGATCGGTCTGACAACCGTCCATATTCATTTTCAGAGGAAAGTAAAAATTGTGACATAAAAAATAATATCTCCATATGGGTGAGGTGACGATTTTAGAGACGGTGGTGTTATTGATGTTCTTGTGCCATTTTCTTATTTTATATGCTTTGTAATTATGATTTTGAATCTTTGTGCAGATGTGAAAATAATGTGCCACAGGCCTTCTGTGATAGGGGGATCAGCCACATTGGTTGCACTGGACAGTAGATTGACAAGACATGCATTGGGGATCAAGATCAGCTCTCTAACATCACGTGGTGTTCTTGAAATGGTGAGACACTTTCTATGTTGCTAATCATCATTATCCGTCTGTGTGACCACCCTATTTTGAGAGCCCTAGTTCAGCCCACACTTTATGGTATTTAAAGATGAATCAGCATTGAGTACCAAGAAGTTTGAAACTAGCAAGTTGAATGATGTAAAAAAAAGTGCCCTTCTTTTTAATCTTGTATTCATATGTTTGTTGACTTGTATCACAGGAAGATTTCTTTACTTGCTACGACCGAATACAGGAACTAGACTTGGGAAACTTGATATCAAATCAAGAAATAAAGTCCCCTGGGACATCACCTAGCTGCTTGCACAAAGTTGAAGGTGATGCAAGCTCGTCTGCTAATTTCCTCATTGGTGGTGCAAATCGGAGAAGGCTTGAATTCAATGAAAGTGACCAAACTGATGATCTCTCAAACAAGAATCCGAATGAGTGATGAAACTAAATATAGCAAATAGTTTGCTTTGTGGGATGTGAATACCCTTTTGACGATCTGGTTCGGGATTCCAAGACCCGAACCGGTTGATCGACCTAGACTCGGCCCCGTGGCCCTTAGCCCCAAATTAGCCCCAAATATTTAATCTTTTTGTTGTCATATATAATGTTCATTGGAACCTAACGTTTAGAGTGTGGGCAAGTGTATGCCATTTCCCTTTAGTATCTGAAAAGGCTGATGCAATAGGATTAGGGAAGGCTGCCTCTATGATTTGATACATCAATGTTGCAAAGTTCCCCATCAAACAACAGTGTGTAAAAGGTGAAAGCTAGTGGATTTGTTTGATGAATGTTTTTGGGGGTTAGCCCTTTAGAGGGTGGGCCATGTTCTGCTCTTTTTTCTTGTTTGATTTGGCCCTTCTGTCATTGGCTTCTGCAGAGGAGAAGAAATTTCTTTGCTTTTCATGTTTTTTGGTTCACTAAATCTGATTTTTTTTATAGTAAAAATCGAGTTCTTGATATACTTGTTTATTACTGATATGAAAGCCAATTGAGCATCGGGTGAAAAAATTGTACGAACTTCACTGTTGGTGAGGTTCGATATGCCGTACACATAGTGGAGACGTCACTTTAGTCATTATGTTCACAGGGGATGGCTCGTTGATTAATTAATAGATTAACATAATGTAATATATAATTATTTAGAAATGATATAGTGGGCATCATACATGGATATCAGGTTGAGGTGACACTTCCTGATGTTGTCACGTCAGTCTGGTGTTCACATGGTGCCCATGTGGGGTGCCCACTATATCAAATTTGTATAATTATTTGTCTCCAATTTAGCATAAAAATATTGCTTGGTATGTTTGACCATAAGAAGTTGGAGCATTAATGACTTATCACTCTTATACATATGTCCAAATTAATGTTTTTATTAGTGAGAATGAAGACGAATATTGGAAGCAATTATTTTGTGACTTGGGTTTATTTCGACAGCTTCCTATACTGAAATTATTATAATGGTCCATTCTTTTCTGGCAAACAGGTAGACTTGAAATGAGTGACAATAATGATTTAAGAATTGAAGTTGAATAAACTTCACAGCTATCACTTTTTGACAATGGAAACCAATGAATGGGTAAATAATTATGACCGTCGTTTTATTTTTATCAAAAGGAAAAACATCCAGTAGTTGTTATGCCTCGAGACATATGGATAATATTTAACAATAATTGTAACATAGATGAAATCTCTATTAACTCTTCTCCTCTCATTTGTCTTCTTGCTATGTTACAACCAACAATAAAGTCTCCGGGTTTTGCAAAGTTAAAACAAGCTTGACCATCTTCATGCTCCTTTTCGTGGTTGAGTAAATTTAGACTGATTTTTATGTATATATTTTCCAAATCTTGAACAAAAAAGAGATAAGATTCATTATTTATCTTCTCTGTAGATTTCTTGCATGCTAACTCCCCATGAGTTGCCGTGGTAGCGGTTGTTGTTGATATATATATAGTGAATGAAATGTATAGGACATCGTGAAGGTATACAATCATTAATGAAAAGTTACACGATTATATGAAGGGTTATATTCACTCATGAAAATTTGTACCCATTCGTGAATGGTTACACTCATTAACGAAAATGTTGCACTTATTCATGAATGGTTACACTCATTAACGAAAGGTTGCACTTGTTCAAGTGTGCATTTATAAACAAGACATTCAATTTGAAATCATAACTGTACTTTTCTCTAGAAACATTGCATGCATAACTTATTGCATCTTCCTCCTCTTCCTTCTTTGTTACTTGAAAGTTCTACATAATTTCGTTCGCTAACATACCGAGGTTGGTGTGCTACTTCCTCCGTATTCGAAGTCGGTGTATCTTGAGACAATTGTCGAAAACGTAGAGAACTATTATACGGGTAACTCTGTCTTGGGAAAAAATGATCGTTCCTTGCATCGACTTACTACATTCCCTTTGTGCATAAAGTTCAGATATCCAACAATCGGAAGACAAAGTTTCTACCTCTAATCTTCTGTGCACTTTCAATATGTCTACAAGTGTCTCGTTCACTTCCTTGGCCACATCTGTTTAATCTTAACACACTCACTCTACCCCGGTTTTTAAATGAAGATGCCCCTCATCACTGAAGGCGATACTGACAACTAACGAATGATTGCGCTTGATGCATGGAACCATAATGACTTCCTCTGTAGGAATTACATACTAAATGGTCTCGATGATACAGTTTACATCGTCTATTCCTCAGAAAAGACTGCAAAGGAATTGTGGGAGTCACTTGAGAAGAAATATAAAACTAAAGATGCTTGAATAAAGAAATTCGTTGTTGGTAAGTTTTTGGATTATATGATGATTGATTCAAAACCTGTTATTAGTCAGGTGCAAGATATCCAAATCATTCTTCACGATCTGTTGGCGGAAGGAATGATTTTGAATGAACCATTCAAGTGGCTGCAATCTTCGAGAAATTTCCTCCAATATTGAAAGACTTTAAGAACTACCTCAAGCACAAGCGCAAGGAGTTGAAACTTGAAGACTTGATTGTGAGACTTCGTATTAAGGAAGATAACTGGACCACCAAGGCCAAGTAAAAAAAAGAAGTGTCAGATCTGGTGCTCATAATCCAAGATTCAGTTGTAGCGAAAGTTTAATTAGAAAATGCGGAGCTAACTTGCTCAACAAACATGCATGAAACAAAAGAGTAAACAACATGCAATCTCCCAGAAAACTATAATATGCATGCATAGACAAGTACAACACAACCAGTTGCATATTATATCCACAACTACACAGGGCATCTCCTGATAATGACACGATAATATACACACACATATATATAAATAACTGGGACATTCGATCAATGCCTAAGGGGTTCCACTAGCTGATGCTCCATCAGGCATGCTAACTCCCCATGAGTTGCTGGGGTAGCAGTTGTTGTTGATATATATATAGTAAATGAAATGTATTGGACATCATGAAGGTTTACAATAATTAATGAAAAGTTGTACAATTATATGAAGGGTTACATTCACTCATGAAAATTTGTACCCATTCGTGAATGGTTACACTCATTAACGAAAATGTTGCACTTGTTCATGAAAACGAAATGTTGCACTTGTTCAAGTGTGCATTTATAAACAAGACCTTCAATTTGAAATCATAAGTGCACTTTTCTCTAGAAACATTGCATGCATAACTAATTGCATCTTTCTCCTCTTCCTTCTTTGGTACTTGAAAGTTCTACATAATTTCGTTCGATGACATACCGAGGTTGGTGTGCTACTTCCTCTGTATTTGAAGTCGTTGTATCTTGGAGACAATTGCCGAAAACGTAGAGAACTATTATATGGGTAACTCTGTCTTAGGAAAAAATGATTGTTCCTTGCATCGACTTACTACATTCCTTTTCTGCATCAAAGTTCAGATATCCAAAAATCGGAAGACAAAATTTCTACCTCTGATCTTCGGTGCACTTTCAATATGTCTACAAGTGTCTCGTTCACTTCGTTGGCCACAACTGTTTTATCTTACCACACTCACTCTACCCCGATTTTTAAATGAAGATGCCCCTCATCACTGAAGGCAACACTGACAACTAACGAAGGATTGCACTTGATGCATGTAACCATAATGACTTCCTCTGTAGGAATTACATACTAAATGGTCTCGATGATACAGTTTACGGCGTCTACTCCTCAGAAAAGACTGCAAAGGAATTGTGGGAGTCACTTGAGAAAAATATAAAACTAAAGATATTGGAATAAATAAATTCGTTGTTGGTAAGTTTTTGCATTATACGATGATTGATTCATAACCTGTTATTAGTCAGGTGCAAGAGATCCAAATCATTCTTCACGACCTGTTGGCGGAAGTAATGATTTTGAATGAACCATTCAAGTGGCTGCAATCTTCGAGAAATTCCCTCCAATATGGAAAGACTTTAAGAACTACCTCAAGCACAAGTGCAAGGAGTTGAAACTTGAAGACTTTGATTGTGAGACTTCGTATTGAGGAAGATAACCGGACCACCGAGGCCAAGTAAATAAAAAAGAAGTGTCAGATCTGGTACTCATAATCCAAGATTAAGTACACGATATACAATTAATGCGAAAGCTTAATTAGAAAAAAGCGAGTAAAATTATTCAAAATAGAAATACTAGTTCATTTTACAAACTGTTTATATGCGGAGCTAACTTGCTCAACAAACATGCATGAAACAAAAGAGTAAACAACATCCAATGTCCCAAACAACTATAATATGCATGCTTAGACAAGAACAACACAACCAGTTGCATATTATATCTACAACTAGACAAGGCATCCCCTGGTAATGACACGATAATATGCACACACACATATATATAAATAACTGGGACATTCGATCAATTCCTAAGGGGTTCCACTAGCTGATGCTCCATCGCGCATAGCTGATCCACCTGGATATCATGTAATGGCAATCAACACAACCAAAACAGTCCCAAAGGGAATATGTTCAAACCCTAGATGGAGAACACAGCAAAACAGAAAATGAAACACGTATGATATATGCAATGCATGACGATAACAATAAATATCGGGTACCAAAAACCAGAGACCAACGAAACGGTCAACAGCAACATGTGGCAACGTCATTGGGTGTTGGGGAGCTACTAAGGCGGCCCCAACGGAAAATAGATGTGGCTCATCATCGAGGGTGACAGAGCTACCCGCTATGCCGCGACAGCAAACAAAATTCACTACGACCACCAGCAACCACCTATCCATGCCACAAAAAACTGAGGGGGTGAGAGCTACGCGGTGTGTAATTCCCGGGATTATAGACTTGATGATTTCGAATTTTCAGATTGTAGCTTTTGGATGAAGTGGTGTTGATCAGTTGTTGCGTTAAATCAGCTGTTGGTGAGAGGAGCTTGCGACTGGGTAATCAGTAGTTGCATTGTATCTGCTTGCGACTGGGTAATCAGCTGTTGGTTGAGGAACAGTCGCTGGTAAGAAGCGACGTCGTTTTATTTAGTTGTAACGCAGCGTTTTGAGTGTTGCGTCTGGTACAGTCTTGAGGGATCTGTTGCATTGTTTGATCCAGCTGCTGGGTTAGGAGATCAGCTGTCAACAGAGAGTATGACGTATTCATTACGATGTCGTTTAAATTATTTCACGCGACCAGTCGCTGATGGTGAGGTGACGTCGTTTTGATAAATTGAAACGCAGCGTATTGATTGTAACGCTTGTGACAGCTACTGGCAGCAAGGGTGACGTATCTCATATTTCATCGTTGGGTTAGTTAGTGAAACCAGCTGTTGGCAGAAAAGATGACGCAATTCTTTACGTCATCTGAATTGTTTCGCGTTTCAGCAGTTGATCAAGTTGAGAGAATCTATCATCAGTGCGCAGCGGCATCGTTTTAATTAGTTGACGCGACGTCGTTGTGAGGCACGAAGAGAAATACAACAGTTGAGGGTTGCTGCTGATTCTATCGAAAGGAAAAGCTGGTATCTGTTGAGAATAAACGTTGGTTTCTGTCGTAAGATACTTACTGTAGCAATGTCTGTTTTGTTTAAAACAGCAACTGGTATCTGGTTAGAGATATGTATGAATACAGGAAGATGTTCAAACGGTGTGTGCTTATCTTATTTTGGTCGATAAATGCTCAGCATGACACGTGGAATTTATAGAGATTGCATGGGGAACTCTGCAGATAACAGAGATCTTCTTCTATAAATTAGATTGAATTCGAATCCTTGTAACTTAGACTACAGACACCAGAATTCGACTCTGTGAATTCTCTGGGATTCTTGTGATAAGAAGTTAGAAGTAGTAATTGAAGCAGTTCCCAAAATTAAACGCAGGTATAATTTGACATTGAGAGTCAGGGATTTGAATACTCGAGAATGATATTTCTTGAGTTATCCCGACAAATCACATACTTTATGATTACTGTTCTTGATTTAGAACTTGAAGTTATGTGTGTCGATCCATCACAGGTAGTGGATCTTTTATTTTGATATGAATATGATGATACGAAGAGAAAATGAATTGATTCTAATGCCAAGGTCTGAGGTGACCTTATTTTCGAAGTCAGAGTGATTTCGTTAGATGGATATCCATGTCAAGATCGTATACGAATCTTGATGACGTTGATGTGAAATGGAATCAATTCTTAGTTGAAACGAAGAGAGCTGTTCAGTTATTTTGAGTTAATATCTTGTTATGAACTTGTTTATGTTATTGCATGCACCTGTCTATTATACTGAGATTGTTTCTCACCGGAGTTTATTCGGCTGTTGTTTTGTTTTGTATGTGTGCATAACAACAGGAGGGAAGAATTGAGTTGCTGGGACAGGGGTAGCAAGAACCTAGAAGAAGGGCGACAAACAAAAAGACTAGTAACCTACTGTTTGTTTAGTATCTGAACCAATAATAGATAGTAGTTGATGTATCTGGTTTTTGTAGTGAATGAACAGATTTTGTACCGGTTACATAAGGTGTATTAACCTTTGTACCGTTTTGATTTCTTTATGAATGAATAGCTTTTGGTGACCCACTAGCTGTTGTCAACTTTCGTGGATAGCTATTGACAGCAACCTTCGCTTCCCATAGCGTAATATCTGTTGACAGATACCTACTGTTCATTACCTTTCAGCAACTAGTTACTGATTATGATATAGCGTAATATCTGTTAACAGATACCTACTGTTCATCAGTTACCTACTGTTAAAAAAAATGTGTACGCATAAAACCAGATTCTACTTAGTACACTTATTGATTTAATTAATCGCCCATAAGATGAGATTAGAGTAATTGTGGGAAGAGAGTCTCACAACAGGTGGTATCAGATCATCACTAAGTTCTTGGATTGAGCTAGATGAGCGGGGTAGATCGAGTCTTTTGATTGATTTATGATTGATTACATGCTCGCATGGCATATGTCTTACTGTTTTTGAATTTTGTATCGCATTATTGTGTGATGAAATGGTAAGAATATGCCGGACAGGCTTACGAATTACATGCTCTGTGAAGTGATTAGTAGCATGTATTGAACGAAGTATGAATCAGAACTCGATCTATTGAAAAGTAGCACATTCGTGTGTGCTAATCAGAGGAGGGACTGAGATTTGTTATCGATATAATGAGGAATTATGAACAAATCTGTTTGATTCTTAGATATGCCTCCTCGACGAACAACTACCCGACCAACAGGAACAGTTCCACGAACAGAGCAAGGTAGTACCTCGACTGATGCATTGAATGCCACAGAAACTCCGATGGAAACACTTTTAAAATGATTCCAGTCCTTCAAACCGCCAAAATTGACAGGAACAGAAAATGCAATAGATTGTGAGAATTGGTTGGAAGATATAGAACAGTTATTTGAAGCGTTAGATTATACCGATGATCGTCGGGTGAGATTGATAAATCATCAGCTGCATGGCCTGGGTAAAAGCTGCTGGATAGCGACGAAGAAAGCGTTGGAAAACCAAGGTACTGTTGTTACTTGGTCTGTGTTCAAAACTGCTTTCTATCAGCGATTCTTTCCTGTTTCTTATCGGAAGGACAAAGGAGCAGAGTTTTCGAATTTGCGACAAGGGAAATTGAACATTGAAGAATATGTTGCCAAGTTCACAATTTTACTTAAATTCGCTCCGCACGTTGCTGTTAGCGATGAAGCTCAAGGACAAAGGAGCAGAGTTTTCGAATTTGCGACAAGGGAAATTGAACATTGAAGAATATGTTGCCAAGTTCACAATTTTACTTAAATTCGCTCCGCACGTTGCTGTTAGCGATGAAGCTCAAGCCGATCAGTTCATAAATGGCTTGAATCCCGATGTGTTCACCTTGATGAATTCAGGGCGACCGAATACCTTTGCAGATGCATTGAATCGTGCAAAGGGAGCTGAAGCAGGGTTAATGAGGCAACGAGGAGCACAGTTTGTGCCACCAGCCGCGAGACTATCGCAAGAGAAACAACAGATTCCACCACCCCCTCGATTTGATACTGGAGGCAGCAGTAGTGGAAAGAAAAATTTCTTTAAAGGAAAAGGAAAACAGTTTAAACGTTCAGGTACCAGTAGTTCGTCTAGTTCGAATGAATCTAAACAACAAAGAACTGGACAAAAACCCGACGATTATTGTACCAAATGTGGAGGCCGGAATATCACTGAACAGTGTAGAGGAGTGTTTGGCCTTTGCAACCTCTGTAATAAACCTGGACACTTTGCGAGGGTATGTCCTCAACGTGGTTTTGGAAGTTCACAGAATACTGGAGCATCGAGATCAATGCTACAGCCAGAAAGGCGAGCATCTTCTGTGCATTCATTCCAACCACAGATTCAGCATCAGGGTAGACAAGGAGGGAGCCAGACAGTAAGCCAACCTCCTAGGGTGTTTGCATTGACAGAGGAGCAAGCACAAGCAGCCCCTGATGATGTTATAGAAGGTAATTGCTATCTTTGTAATTATCCTGCTTATGTCTTAGTTGATACTGGTGCTTCACATACGTTTATATCCGAGCACTTTGTTGTATCGCATGCGTTGCTTGTTGAACCCTTAGATGAAGTAGTATCTGTTTCTTCACCTCTGGGAAGGGGTATCTTATCGATGAAAACTGTTAGAAATTGTATATTACAGTTTGAGGGTCATGAGATTGAGATTAATTGTATTGTTCTTGGGTTGTCTGATTTTGATTGTATCATCGGCATAGACATGTTAACCAAGTACAGAGCAACAATGGATTATTTTCAGAAAGTGGTTCGATTCAGACCTGAGAACACTGATGAGTGGAAATTCTATGGTAAGGGATCACGAGCCAGAATTCCCTTAGTTTCTGTTCTTTCCATGACAAATCTATTGCAGAAGGGAGCAGAAGGATTCCTGATATATGCAGTAGATGTGATGAAGACTATCCCGAAACTGGTTGAAGTACCATTAGTTTGTGAATTTGCTGATGTCTTTCCTGACGAGATTCCAGGATTGCCTCCATTTCGAGAGGTAGACTTCAGTATTGAGTTGATGCCCGGTACACAACCAATATCGAGAGCACCGTATCGTATGACACCAATAGAATTGAAAGAGTTAAAAGAACAGCTTGAAGATCTTCTTGCCAAGGGATACATTCGACCCAGTGTTTCTCCCTGGGGCGCACCAGTACTGTTTGTACGAAAGAAAGACGGATCAATGAGGTTATGTATTGACTACCGGCAACTAAACAAAGCGACGGTAAAAAATCGATATCCTTTACCCCGGATAGATGATTTGTTTGACTAGTTGCGGGGTTCGTCAGTATATTCGAAGATTGATTTGAGATCTGGCTACCATCAATTGAGGGTACGAGATGAGGATATATCAAAAACTGCTTTTCGAACGAGGTATGGTCATTATGAGTTCATTGTTATGCCTTTCGGATTGACCAATGCCCTGGCAGTATTTATGAGTTTGATGAATAGAGTATTTCAGAAGTATCTTGATGATTTTGTGATCATATTTATTGATGATATTTTGATTTATTCGAAGAATCTGTGCGATCACGCTAATCATCTTAGAACTGTGTTGAGATCTCTACAAGATGAGAAATTGTATGCCAAGTTGTTGAAATGTGAATTTTGGTTGCAGAAAGTGGTATTTCTTGGCCATATTATTTCAGGTGATGGTATTTCTGTTGATCCGAGCAAAATAGAAGCAGTGATTAATTGGCCTAGACCGACATCTGTGCCAGAAATTCGAAGTTTTATGGGCTTGGAAGGTTATTACCGTCGATTTATCCAAGATTTCTCGAGTATTGCGAAGCCTATTACTCAACTGACACAGAAGAATGCACCTTTTATTTGGTCTGAAGCTTGCGAAACCAGTTTTCTTGAGTTGAAAAAGAGGTTGACAACAGCACCAGTTTTGACAATTCCTTCGGTTACTGGTGGTTTTGTTGTTTATTGTAATGCTTCTCACCAAGGATTGGGATGTATTCTCATGCAGCGAGGACATGTTATTGCGTATGCCTCGAGACAATTGAAGCCACATGAGATCCGATTTTCAATTCATGATCTTGAATTGGCAGCCATCGTATTTGCATTAAAGATATGGAGACATTATCTTTACGGTGAGAAAATTGAAATCTTTTCTGATCACAAAATTCTGAAATATCTGTTTTCACAGTCTGAATTAAATATGAGACAACGAAGATGGCTGGATTTATTGAAAGATTTTGATTGCGAAATCAAATACTATCTAGGAAAATCGAATGCGGCAGCAGATGCCCTTAGTAGGAAGGTTTGTGCTTTATCCTTGGCTACTATGGGTGTATCTAGTTTAATAGAAAATTGCTGTACGTCTGGATATCTATTTAAGACAGATATGAAACCTATGAGGGTTTATGCTATCAGTGCTGAACCTGAATTTATTGATTCGAATTAAATAAGTACAAAAGAGGGACCTGAGTATCCAGAAGTCGATTGAAATGGTTAGATCTGGACATAAATCTGAGTATCGGGTAAGTACTGATGAGGTTTTGTATGTGAATAACAGACTTGTTGTTCCAGGTGTAATAGAGTAGAAGCAATAGATATTGAACGAAGCGCATAGAAGTAGATTCAGTGTACATCCTGGAGGTAGAAAAAAGTACAACGATTTGAGAAAGCAATACTGGTGGAAACAAATGAAGTCTGATGTGACTGATTTTGTTTCAAAATGTTTGAATTGCCAATAGGTGAAGGCTGAGAGAAAGAAACCTGCTGGTTTATTACAAAGTCTGTCAGTTCCTGAATGGAAATGAGATCATATTTCCTCGGACTTTGTGACGAAGTTGCCCAGATCATCCCGATGATGTGATGCTATTTGGGTAATTATCGATAGGTTAACGAAATCTACTTGCTTTATTCCTTATCGAATGACCTATCTACATGATCAAATGGCAGATCCCTATATTCGAGAAGTGGTAAGACTTCATGGTATACCAAAATCGATTGTATCGGATCGAGATCCGAGATTTACCTCACACTTTTGGAGTAGCTTGCAACAAGCTCTAGGTACAAAATTACATTTGAGTACTACTTATCATCCTCAAACCGATGGACAAACTGAACAAATAATTCAGACTCTTGAGGATATGCTTAGAGCTGTGGTATTAGATTTTGGTATTACATGGCAAGATTCATTACCGCTTGTAGAATTTTCATATAACAACAGTTATCAGGAGAGTATTGAAATGGCTCCGTTTGAGGCACTGTATGGAAGAAAATGTCGTTCACCGTTATATTGGGATGATGTATCAGAGGTTCCTGAATTGGGACCAGATATGATAAGATAAATGACTGAGAAAGTGAAGGTAATTCAGCAGAAAATGAGAACCGCACAACATAGACATACTAGATATGCGAATTCCAGACGTCGACCATTGTGCTTTGAAACAAGGGACATAGTATTCTTGAAAATTTCTCCTTTCAGGGGTACAGTACGATTTGGGAAACGAGGGAAGTTGTCTCCACGATTTATTGGCCCTTATGAAATTCTCGAGAAGATAGGCAATCTTGCTTATCGACTTGCATTACCTCCATCTCTTTCAGGTATACATGATGTCCTTCATGTATCGATGCTGAGGAAATATCTGCCTGATGCATCTCATGTTATTGTTAGAGTAGATGCCCAACTAGCCAACTTGTGGCGTGTGGGTTTATAGACTCTTGTATGAAATGATCTTTATATATGACATTCGCATTTCTTTATGGCGTTCTTTATTTTCATTATGCTTTATATAATGTTAAAAATTGTACTGGATAAAGACCTAGAATGCACCATAGTGTATGTTAGATGTGATAGTGGGTATGACGGCTATCATGAAACACATCTAATAGTCACTGTGTATTCTGAATTCGTTCCTAGTCGATTGGGCCGTCAAAATGAGGATAAGGCCGCCCGAGCTTGAGACTAGCATCTGCGATGCGAAGTACCATGTTTTATTGGTAGAGAACATTGTGATGTTCTGAGCATGCAGATGGATAGTGACCTGGTGATCTATCGAACTACCCTCGTTCGAACTTTCCAAGTGGTTACCATTTGTCGAGTGGATAGTCCGAGGTCTTGGTTGTACTAATTAGTCCTCATGAATCGAAACGTCATTGAGACTCTACATGATAGGCGTCTCACTTTGACCCGTTTGCCGACTCACTTGGGGTCATTAGGTGGCGGGATTGGGTGAGGTCCCGATGCATGTAGGAGTCGATGCTTCGTTGTCGAGGATTCACCGCTCGCTCTCATGCGTGGATATCCTATGCTATATGAGGGGATAATAGTGTATAAATCTCTGGCCAGAGTACTAAAAGTGTTTTAGGTAAATGGGTTTACCTAGTTACACTCGTGATGTCACTATTCGATCTCCAAGATGTATGCATAGCTATCGGATCTCTAGCGACTCTCGATTTACCAATGGTCGTTGATCTGATCGGGATATATGTGATGAAAGGATCGTACTGTACGCTAACCACGACCAACTGGTTCTTGCAGGAACTATCAGTGATACCTAGGGGATCATGGCGCGATGTTGCTAGGCGCTTTACCATGATCCGTTGGGCAAGTCCGAAATTGTGATTTCGGAGCCGCAATGGTTGCGGGCCCACGGCTAGCTGTATCCCTGAACCATTGAGGGTCACACAAGTACTGGATTCATGATTTCCGCACGGAAACTGAGCTCAATGTGTTGAGAATACGAAGATGATTTTAGGGAGTGCGACTTCCTAAAAGTAAACAGGGGTAAAAATTGCGATTTCCCGCTGTTGAGGGGCAAAACTGTCATTTTGGACTAAGTAATCTGAAAAATTGTTTTTGCATCATAATACTCGGTTTTGGAAACTGTGTAGATCGGTCCGATCAGATCATCGATCGGAGATATGATGAAGTCACGCTGATAGGGATGAACCGAATGTTCATACGTTGGACTGGGCCCGC
>KV016295.1:339290-364346 GCA_001598015.1 Dorcoceras hygrometricum
GGTTCAAGCCCATCACACCTATACTTAGTCTTGAGCCTAGGGTTGTATGACATAACACAACTCACACAAACCCTAGACTCCCTAGTTGGCCCGCCGCCCCCTCCTCAAAAGCCTCATGCCGCCGCCGCCTTGCGCCGCCGTGTGCCGCCGCCGTCCGCCACCCGCTTCGTGATCGGACTTGTTTCGATCACCGCGACGAGGTGATTCTGTCCGTGGCAAATCCATCAGATTTCTAGTGCAGGCTGATTGGAGGAAGATTGAATCCGGTCGTGGACCTGATTGACGATCTACCGCCGCCTACAGTTTGAAGTGCCGGTTTCCTCGAGAAACTGGTCGGAGCCAGGCGCCTAGACGCCAGTAAGGTAACTATCTAAGAACACCCTATGAATGTTTGTAGATTTTATTGAATGTATTGAACACTTTTCGGGCAAATTTTTGTTTTTCCGCTGCGCCCCGGGAAGTGGGATCCGGATCCGCCACCGCTATTTCCCAACAGTTATTCGTGCTGATGAAGCTGAACTTGATGAAACTCTCAGTTATTTTGAACAACCGATTCAGATACTGGATCAAAAAGAAAAGCAACTCCGAACGAAGATTATTCCATTGGTGAAAATTCAATGGAATCGACATGGAGTTTAAGAAGCTACGTGGGAAGTTGAAGATGACATGAGACAACGATTTCCCTATCTATTCCAATAAAGTGGGTTCTTATCGAGTTTCCGTTATTTCAATATTATTATATGTACAGAATGCATATACAGACTGCTGATGAGTTCGAGGACGAACTCATGTGTTAGAGGGGGAGAAATGTAATGCCCGGGATTATAGACTTGATGATTTCGAATTTTCATATTGTAGCTTTTGGATGAAGTGGTGTTGATCAGTTGTTGCGTTAAATCAGCTGTTGGTGATAGGAGCTTGCGACTGGGTAATCAGTAGTTGCATTGTATCTGATTGCGACTGGGTAATCAGTAGTTTCATTGTATCTGCTTGCGACTGGGTAATCAGCTGTTGGTTGAGGAAAATTCGCAGGTAAGAAGCGACGTCGTTTTATTTAGTTGTAACGCAGCGTTTTGAGTGTTGCGTCTGGTACCAGTCATGAGGGATCTGTTGCATTGTTTGATCCAGCTGCTGGGTTAGGAGATCAGCTGTCAGTAGAGAGTATGACGTATTCATTACGATGTCGTTTAAATTATTTCGCGTGACCAGTCGCTGATGGTGAGGTGACGTCGTTTTGATAAATTGAAACGCAGCGTATTGATTGTAACGCTTGTGACAGCTACTGGCAGCAAGGGTGACGTATCTCATACGTCATCGTTGGGTTATTGGCAGAAAAGATGACGCAATTCTTTACGTCATCTGAATTGTTTCGCGTTTCAGCAGTTGATCAAGTTGATAGAATCTGTCATCAGTTGTTGGCCCGCAGCGGCGTCGTTTTAATTAGTTGACGTGACGTCGTTTTGAGGCGCGAAGAGAAAAACGCAGCGTATTGATTGTAACGCTTGTGACAGCTACTGGCAGCAAGGGTGACGTATCTCATACGTCATCGTTGGGTTATTGGCAGAAAAGATGACGCAATTCTTTACGTCATCTGAATTGTTTCGCGTTTCAGCAGTTGATCAAGTTGATAGAATCTGTCATCAGTTGTTGGCCCGCAGCGGCGTCGTTTTAATTAGTTGACGTGACGTCGTTTTGAGGCGCGAAGAGAAATACAACAGTTGAGGGTTGCTGCTGATTCTATCGAAAGGAAAAGCTGGTATCTGTTGAGAATAAACGTTGGTTTCTGTCGTAAGATACTTACTGTAGCAATGTCTGTTTTGTTTAAAACAGCAACTGGTATCTGGTTAGCGATATGTATGAATACATGAAGATGTTCAAACGGTGTGTGCTTATCTTATTTTGGTCGATAAATACTCAGCATGACACGTGGAATTTATAGAGATTGCATGGGGAACTCTGCAGATAACAGAGATCTTCTTCTATAAATTAGATTGAATTCGAATCCTTGCAACTTAGACTACAGACACCATAATTCGACTCTGTGAATTCTCTGGGATTATTGTGATAAGAAGTTAGAAGTAGTAATTGAAGCAGTTCCCAAAAATAAACGAAGGTATAATTTGACATTGAGAGTCAGGGATTTGAATACTCGAGAATGATATTTCTTGAGTTATCCCGACAAATCACATACTTTATGATTACCGTTCTTGATTTAGAACTTGAAGTTATGTGTGTCGATCCATCACAGGTAGTTGATCTTTCATTTTGATATGAATATGATGATACGAAGAGAAAATGAATTGATTCTAATGCCAAGGTCTGATATGACCTTATTTTCGAAGTCAGAGTGATTTCGTTAGATGGATATCAATGTCAAGATCATATACGAATCTTGATGGCGTTGATGTGAAATGGAATCAATTCTTAGTTGAAACGAAGAGAGATGTTCAGTTCTTTTGAGTTAATATTTTGTTATGAACTTGTTTATGTTATTGCATGCACCTGTCTATTATACTGAGATTGTTTCTCACCGGAGTTTATCCGGCTGTTGTTTTGTTTTGTATGTGTGCATAACAACAGGAGGAAAGAATTGAGTTGCTGGGACAGGGGTAGCAAGAACCTGGAAGAAGGGCGACAAACAAAAAGACTAGGAACCTGCTGTTAGTTTAGTTTCTGAACCAATAAAGATAGTAGTTGATGTATCTGGTTTTTGTAGTGAATGAGAAGATTTTGTACCGGTGAACATAAGGTGTATTAACCTTTGTACCGTTTTGATTTCTTTATGAATGAACAGCTTTTGGTGACCCACTAGCTGTTGTCAACTTTCGTGGATAGCTATTGACAGCAACCTTTGCTTTTCATAGCGTAATATCTATTGACAGATACCTACTGTTCATTACCTTTTAGCAACTAGTTACTGATTATGATATAGCGTAATATCTGTTAACAGATACCTACTGTTAAAAAAAAATGTGTACGCATAAAACCAGATTCTACTTAGTACACTTATTGATTTAATTAATCGCCCATAAGATGATATTAGAGTAATTGTGGGAAGAGAGTCTCACACGGTGCGTCCTCAGTGTTATCCCTTGTGAGTATGAACATCAAAAACCACTCCATGAGGAAGAAACTCAAATCAAATACCAATGCATCAGCTAACAAGGGATTATCAATACTCAATATGATATGTGCGCTTTCGATGCCGCGATATGTTCAAACATGCAACACAAGTAACAACACAGATCTAAACACATAGCATGTATACAACACAAAGCACATACTCATACTCTGTGAAAGCTGTAAATACCAGTTCCGATCCGTACCTCAACTCCTGACCAACAATAACTCACATCGGTTCATGGGAAGAACAAAACACCAACACGGAACAGATCGCGTGAACCAGCACTTCAGCTAACAGGGTGGAGAAAAATCATGCCAAAAACCACAAAAATCTCTAGTAGCTCGGGAATCTTACACCACCAACTACAATCTGCTCAAACCTAAATGAAACCAGCTCGAGGAAAACAACCACAGCATGGCTTAGGTCAAATAAACTCAGAATAGCTCAAGCCTACTATAACCTAAACCATACTGGTCTCAAAACAAAACTAAGGATAAGGGTATCGACTTACAACTCACGGCGACCTGAACTGGAAAGCCAAGCAGTAGGAAAATGCAAAGAACAACTCGTCTCTACTAACGTCGTGCTTCTTCTTCGACCAACCACTGGCTCCAAAAATGGTAGGGAAATGACGGGTTTGGAGAGAGAAGTCCAACGATACCAACCTTACTCCAAACTGAGCCGTCTACCATTGGCTATTGGAGAAGAAAAGGTTCGGCTGAACAGTGTCGAGGGTTTCGCGATGGGAAAGTCAACTCGGGCTCTCACCGCATACGATATATCTAAGTGTCGGGAAATGGCTAACACTTGGTCAAAGTCTAAGTATATAACTTAAGTTCTCATGATTTGATCTACAGTAACCACCGACCAGCCCAGGCCTCTAAGCTAATATCAGCTCGAGACATCCAGTACTACTCCAAGCTCACTCTCCATTCAGTTCTTACCAAGTCGATACGTTCAACAACACATTAGCTCAGCGTCAACAGATCAGCACGGGACTTTCAGATCAGCTTAGCACTTGCCAAACAACACGAACAATATCAGCACGCTACACCATCCAGCTGAGGCATCAGATCAGCTTGCACTATTCAAACCAGAACACGCTACCTAATAGTACAGTACTACCTGACCAGCTCAGCTCACGCCAGATCAGCTTAGTTCACACCAGATCAGCATGGCTCGATCAGCATGGCTCGATCAGCACACAACTCGATCAGCTTAATGCAGCTCGATCAGGTCAGAACGATCTAATCCAGTTCAGTACTATTCCATGATATCAGCATGCTTCAACAGATCATCTCATCACTCAAGCAACCAGTCCAGGTTGTGACTGGTCTGATCCATATAAACTGATTAATCCCACTAATTGACCCGAACTGATCTTCGAGGCCTCACATTCTCCCCACTAAAAGAGTATCTCCAAAATTGAAACACAACCTATAGAATGCCAAGTAACAAACCAGAATCATCAAAACCGAAACAAAAGCACACCAGAGCACACAACATAGGGCACTCCAAAGCTCTCAGAACAGCAAACTACCAGTAGCTAACTCGTCCACTTGGAGAAAACTGATGCATGCTCAAACAAATGAGGCCACTCTTGCCGCATTTTCATTTCTAACTCCCAGGTAGCTTCTTCTCTTCCATTCTTGATCCACTGGACCATCACCAAAGGAATGGTCCTAAGCTGTTTCTCCTCACTTTTCAGAATCCAAACATATAACTTAGGGTTCGATCTAGCTCAACCTCATCGGCTCTCAACACATGGGAAGGATCAGGCTCGTAATTCCGCAACATAGACACATGAAACACGTCATGTATCACATATAGCCCGGGTGGCAAGTGTAAACGATAGGCTAATGATCCAATCCTCCAAATAATCTCCTACGTACAAATGTAATGAGGAGCTAAATTACCCTTACGTCCCTGAAAGGAGAAACTTGTGATGTCTGACAAAGACTTGTGATGAGATTGTGTATGGTTTATGTGTTATTTGTTAAATTACGTGATCTTATATGCTGACTTGCATATTATCAGTTGGTAATTGATGTGCAAAATAAAATATTTTTTTCGTCAACACACATTTGATTTTAATCAGTCACACCAATGCTATTGAACACATCATATTGACCCTATATTTCTTTGATAACCGTGTATATTCGGTTGAGATCCGTATATGATATTATGATGTGTGTCATGAGGATTTTGGACACCCTGATTCAGTACGGTTTAGGTAGTTGATGGCTTCGGGAGTGGAGCCATATCCCTTGGCACGGTTCACTAAGGGTGAACCAGCTCGAGCATATGGATTTGCTATATCGATTCTTTAATTCCTGATATCTTGAGATGTTGTACCTGTACATGCATTGCATTCATGCATGACATCATTGCATTTCTATGTCTTACGTTGTGATTTTCTTTGAAGTCTCGTACTGGGGTTATTGACCCTGAAAGGGGCTGTCGTGTCTTTTGTGTGTGGACATGGCAGGTAATACAGGTGGGTCTACTTCAGGCGCTAGAGAGGAGGCGTCAGGAAGTACCAGAGCTCCGTGAGAGTGGGCTCATTTGTTTTGGATATATATTTTTGTTGTCTCCCAAATAGTATATGTACATAGTTGACGTTGGTTTTTTGTACCGGGGAATGCCCTGAGTAACTGTATTATGTATTTAGCAAGCCCCATCGGCTTTATAATATTTTGCTGGGATTTTATTGTTACGATGTTTGGGTTGTACTGGACTAACTTGGTATGTTTGCTGAGAATATATTTGAGTTATTTTGAGTATTTGAGTTTTCTGGTATGTCCGATTTACGGGGAGGTCCTGCCGAAACAAATGTTACAAGCCCAAAAAAATGCAAAAATTTTAATCCGTTTTTCCGTTGTTTAGGAAATAATCCTACTTGTATGTTAATAAATTATGATTAGGATAACAGACCCTCCCATATTCTCTCCATCCGGTGTGTAGCTGTTCTTTCGTATATATTTCTTCATCCGATAGCTGGTCTTTCGTATATCTTCTTCATCCGATAGCTGTTCATTTTTTCGGCCGATACTTTTTCTAGAATCTTATCTTTCTTGTATATATGAAATACATTACATAACTTTATAATTACCAAAAATAACTAACAATATTGTTACACATTAAATTGCACTTGCTCAGTTTTATAATCATATAGTCAATATGTTACAGGACCAGATATTAAGATCCAATAAAGGTGTCAATTTTTCTAATGTATAAGGCGATTTGTTTACCCATTAGGAACTTGTACACAAGCTCTTCGGCTGTGTATAGGATAACTGAATGTATTGTGTTTAAAATGGAGTTATGAGATGTAATGTTTAATTATTATTTAAAGTATACAATTTGAAAAAGTTCATGAAGAGTCGAAATCTTTATCCGGATAAAGAATATGTTATTTAAAATGTTTATCCGGTTGATATGTTCAAAAAAATTAAACTCTGATTAAGAATAGGTTTATATGATCAATATGATAGAAAATATATGGCCCACTAGAAATGTGAGGTCAGGGGCTCAAAAGAGGGCGGGGAGTGATCGTCGGTGCCAAGAGGTTGCACGCACAATGAGCGGCTCCTGGCAGGCTTCTAGAGGCGAAGGGGCACATGAATGAACCGATCCCACATCGGAATGAGAGGGATTACGAGACTGGGAAGTTATAGATGTAATGGAGGTTAGTTGAGGAAGGCTTATCAGATTTAATTGGTACTACTCATACAAACAAGGTGCATCTTCTTTTCGGGAGCTCATCACTTAGGAACTCCAAAGTTAAGCGTGCTTGACTTGGGACAATTTTTGGATGGCTGACCCTCTGGGAAGTTTCTCAGGGTGCGTGCGAGTGAGGACAAAACACGCTGAAAAGACCAGTGTTGGTACAGTGGGGGCAGTCGTTAAATTTGGGACATTACAAGAAAATTCTTACCAATTAAGATAACGTAGAGCGCATATATTGTGCGTTAGGATAGGGCTGTTAGGCCCATGAGTTCGAGGAGGGTGCGTGTTTAACTACTGGTGTTGTCTCATTTCCCTTAGATAGAGTCTTACCCCTCACCCTGCCGCCGACCCAATCCCCAATAGAGTTAGTATTATCTGTTAAGATTTGTCATCACTTTTACAGCCGACCTGGACAACCAGATAAAGTGGCACGACGTCAGCAGCTTGACGTACGAAAACTTCCCAGGAGGTCACCCATCCCAGTACTGCTCTCATCCATACACGTTTAACTCAACACACTGGACTGCTTAAACCTTTCATTAAACTCATTAACAGTTTCTCCAATCTTCATTTTGATATTTTCAAACTTCTGGATATCTAGAGTAAGCTTCTTTCCCTTTGTTTGATCATTTCTTTTACATAGCTGGATTAAATTTTCCCAGATTTCCTTTACAGCAGAGCACATTTTGATATTTCCGAATGTGTTTTTGTCAAGAGTTTGTATAGAATTTCCTTTGCTACATTATCTAAATTTGCCTTCTTTTTATCCTCTGATTTCCATCACTCCTTGGTGTTTCTATCATTTAAGGAGCTCCATAAGTTTTCAAAAAGTAGTATATACCTGCATATAGATTTTTCAATCATCAAAATCTTTCTTTGAAACCATATAATTTTACTGAAAGATGCCATAATAAATATTATGGATATAAAAAATCAAGAACAACTAGCTCTGATACCACTTGTTGGAGATCGATATGTATTTAGAGATGGTGAATAAGCACTTATCAATTGTTAATTAACAAGATGCACTCTAAATTTGTCTACTAATAGGATATAACTTATGAAAGTATGTAATATCCTAGAAATGGTGATATATGTAAACGGTATATATGTTCAATTTGATGCAGTGTAAAACGGTAGAGTAACTATCATAAGATTTTTATGGATGTTCGAATATTCAATACTCCTACACCACTCACTCTTCCTTTACAGGAAGGATGCACTTTAGGCTTTACAATTCTTTTGTAACAATCCACCTCAATTAGGACTTATCCCTTGCCCATAGGAAAAAGAACTCCTAGTACAACAACAAACAATGCTTGATACTACAAGCTTCTATGTGTATCCTCAGATGATACTGAAAATACAACTACAAAGTTGAGAACAAATATGAAAGATGAGTAGTTGTAGTGAGAAAGCCAGTTGATCCTCTTGATTCCAATGATATCAATATACGCCCATCTATTCATTAATGAAAGCAAGTTCTGTTCAAAAACCTCTCCGTTGATCCTCTTGATTCCGATGATATCAATATATCTGGGCAGTTGAGAGCATTTTGATTCTTTTTTGGTAATTGATGTACTTAACACACCTTTGAGTAGGAATCAATGTGCAAAGATAATGTGCTCGAATTGTTTTTTAGAGCTTTTTGATTCTTTTTGGCAATTTAATGTACTTAACATAAATAGCATTCTTCCAATAGTAATATTGAAACATTCGATTTATGTTTGTTTGCGTGCATTAATAAGCTTTCCCTTATTTTGTTCTACTGATGATAGAATCTTTGATACATCGAGAGACAGTTTTTCCTTTGCGACACATCTTCATCCATATGTATTTATGCTCCTTCTCAATCTTTTAATGCTTTTTAACTATCGTAGAAATCTAGCCTTCAAGTATATGTCTTTGTGGCAAGACTTTTAAATCATAACTTTGTGTTGGAGTGCAATAATTGCCCCTGCTAGGTAGAGCGATCGAACCGTGGCACTTGTGTTGCTATACGGTTTAAAAGATTGGAGTTGCACCGTTACCACCAGCTATAGCTTTTGGTAAAGAGGCAGGCGCTCGATCCTACAATTGGTATCAGAGCCAAGGTCACGGGTTCGATTCCCATTGATTGCAAGGAGTGCAATTATTGGGAGGGGGATTGTTGGAGTGCAATAATTGCCCCTGCTAGGTAGAGCGATCGAATCGTGGCGCTTGTGTTGCTAAACGGTTTAAAAGATTGGAGTTGCACCGTTACCACCAGCTATAACTTTTGGTAAAGCGGCAGGCGCTCGATCCTACACTTTGTATTCGGTCGAAGAATGTTGAATAGCAATAAATTATCCGGTAGACATGCTTAGGATGTAATCCAGTATGAACTTGAGCTTGTCTTATGTTTCGGTTCCTTGGTCTAGTCTATTCTCTCCATCCTGTGTGTAGCTATTTTCCGGCATATCTCTTACGTCTGGTAGTTGTTCTTGTTGGAATTGAATGAAAACTCTTCACATGCCCGTGACTCTTCACATGTCAGTGACTCTTCACATGCACGAAGAGACACAATTATATTGATTGTGTATTCAATATAGGCAACTAAAGAGTCACATACTTCCCTATATATAGGACCTACATTTCTCATTCCAAGGACACCATTCTCTCAATTCTCTCCATTCTCTCCACGTTCCCACGCTGATACAGTGCAGGTGCTGTTCAGTTCTCCGGTTTAGCGTAGCCTCGTACTTTCGGTTAGCTGCTCGGTTCCGTCGTTGTACCCTGAGAAACAGACACCACGCGCAGCTTGATCCTTGGAAGCACTGGTGCGGGGTGAATCTGTTTTAAGGGAACTGTGTTAGAACACAGGCCTCGATTTACTTTCTGTTCCTGACGTTGTTCTTCAATCTTATTATTTCGTGTTATTTTGCATTGTGTATGTTATTACCATTCTTTTGCCTAACAGTTCTTTCATATGGCTTTCTTCATCCGATAGCTGTTCATTTTTTCGGCCGATACTTTTTCTAGCATCATATATTTCTTGTATATGAAATACATTGCACAAATTTATAATTACCAAAAATAACTAATAATATTGTTACACATTAAATTGCACTTGCTCAGTTTTATAATCATACAGTCAGTATGTTACAGGACCAGATATTAAGATCCAATAAAGGTGTCAATTTTTCTAATGTATAAGACGATTTTTTTACCCCTCAGGAACTTGTACACAAGCTCTTCGGCTGATGTATAGGATAACTGAATGTATTGTGTTTGAAATGGAGTTATGAGATGTAATGTTTAATTATTATTTGAAGTATACAATTTGAAAAGTTCATGAAGAGTCGAAATCTTTATCCGGGTTAAGAATATTGATGTAACCGAATTTTGTCCAGCCAATGAGCTACCGCCACGTGAGATTGATCAGGTCGGGAGGTCGACTAATTTTAGCTCGGGAGATCGGGCTGTGCTTCACTTGCAATATCCTGCGAACACAAAAACTAGTCAAAGGGTGTCGGGAGGTATCCCGACGAAGGCCCTCCGATGTGTAAGTTAGAATAAGTGTTTGGGGGTAAAGAGTATGTACAGAGTAGAAGAAATGAAGTTACTGAAGAATAAAATGGAGGATCTACCTGGGTATTTATAGGTGAGTAGAGTGGTTGGAGTTACTTGTCTGGGTAATTATGAATTGGAGTGGGCCTGACATGTACTCTTACCTACTCTCTGCAAGTAGGGATGACTTCTTCCGTATTTGTCAGTGTATTCATCATGGATTAATCAAGAGGGCCAAGTTGATTATGTGGGGTCGGACCATCATTCGTTAAGTTATTAGGTCGGGATGCTATACTAGCCGTGCACCGAGATCCCGATGTGTCGTGTCTGGTCAGCAAGATGCTCTCCCGAGCTGGTAGTGGTCTAGTGGAGCCAAGATGGAAGGCTGTTAGTATCGTTTCTAAGAGAAGTTTTACCTCGGATTCCGAACTATTTAGTGGTATCAAATATAGTTTTAAAATGTTTATCCGGTTGATATGTTCAAAAAAAGTAAACTCTGATTAAGAATAGGTTTATGTGATCAAATCTGATAGAAAATATATGGCCCACTAGAAAAATCTTACCAATTAAGATAACATATCCAACGTACGTCTTAGCTCAAAATTAATCATATGTAAGATCGTTCCTAGGGGCACAAACGAGTTGGTAAGACCTGAGGTGACGTGAGAATACCTTCCCCGACTTCACGGGTTCGATTCTCGTGTGGAGCATATTCCCTACTAAAATATTGTGGGATATGCTTTGGAACTTAGTCCGTTATATGGATCTTCTGCTCCGGGCCCCGACTTACTCATGCATATCACTCGATTTATCACCTGGATGGGTCAAGGTCCTCTGACCTATTCAGGGGTTAGCCCATTAATGTCAAAATTAATCATATGCAAGACAATCGATTTGAACGAATTTAATGGTTCAAATTTTCGTTCCAATTTCGTAAAATACCAACATTGACATGATCTAGAACAAAAAGAGAACTGAAAAGGAAGACTATTTTTGAGCAGATGGCACATGTATTCATAGCGTTGAACACGAACATTGATTTCATACATATATATAGATTAATATAATACGCGTAAAGAACAAGTCAAAATAAGGATTCATTCAACTCAATATTTATTAATCAACAAGATGACAGGATCGTATAGAAAGAATCAAAATTCTAAGCTTTACTCAAAATTTTAAAATTAAATTAATGGGTTTGATCCATTAACTTTTCTAATTCTAGATTTTGGCATATTAACTTTAAAATTTTAAATTTTGACTATTTGGTCCAATAGTATTTTTTTATGCTATGTCAACATTTTTGTTTATACTAGGTCAGTATTTCGAGGTCTATGCACATTACAGACCAAAATAACCATAAACTAAAAGTTTGTCTACTACAACCGAAGTTTGAAATATAAGGGGACCAGAACCAAGATTAAATAAATTAGTCGAAAAAATTATTTTCCACAATCCAATTTTATACTAAAAAACAACAAGAAACAAACGCATGCAAAAACTAGAAAAAACAAGACAAGAACTTGGCAGATACATATATACAACGCCAGAAATTTACCATCGCATCGATTTTTCGTGAGCTTTCGAACAAAATAATTTACACGGATCTATCGATACTGATTATATTTTTCGGTCCTCTCTAGATCCCATATATAAAAAAATACCCTAAAAACTTGAAAAATAAAAAAAAATAAATGTAAGAACTTAACAGCACCAATTTTCTCCATCTTCTTCACTGGCCACTATGATTCGGAGAAGTTGAATTAATCTTCGTTATGTCACTCATGAATCTCCTATCCAACTCCTTCCTTTTCGGCTTTTTCACGTCTGGCGATGAATTCGAGCCGTCTCCTGTGACTCTAGGGATCAAATACCAACCAATCCAAGAGCATAATATCGCAAAAGTTCTCCCAAAGATAGCCAGACAGAGCAAAGCCAAGACCACCATCAGCGGAAAAGAGCAGCGAGGTTGTCTCAAGTTTTCAACCTTAAAACTCTCGCTACATGTGAGACATGACTTCTTGTTCTGCATGGCTTTTTCGTCGAATTCCCGACTCTTCTGATCTTGATGAACTTTTTCGGATCCTATCGCAGAACGACACCTGCGAATTACGGGGTTCTTCGTAGCAGTAAACACGGGTTTCTTGGCTAGGGTCGCATTAGAGTTAGCAGCTTCTTCTTTCCTTTCCTTAACCTTTATGACTATCGGCTTGATATTGTCCGAGTCGTTGGAGTAGACGAACTGCACGAAGGCGATCGCCTCGGATCCCATCCGTGTGTAGATCATCTGCCGTTTCTCCTCGAGTTCGGACAAGAGGGCGTAGAACTTGTCCAAACCTCGGTTGGCATAAGGGTTCTTGTTGGTGTAACTCTTGCCCAGTCGACAGAAACTCAAGCTCTTTCTTGTTGCCCGCTTCGGGACCGGATACGAGCTGAGTACTCGATCATCATCGTTCTCATGGCTGAAGCTTGCACTACCACAGATGAACATCTGATCTTAATGTGTGTGGTTTGATTTGGTTTGATGTTTTTTGATCGGTGGGATGGTATTTATTTTGTTCTTGATATGATTGGATTGAATCGAAGAAAATGAGAGCCAAGCAGTCAAAATCATTTGTATAACAGTGTTATCTAGTGTGAAACTCTTGGAGAAATTAATTAAACTTGTAAAAAATTTAATTATTCTTCTATAAAAACAATTCTTCTAGATGAATAAATATATACATTACTCGTCCTTCATGGGTTTTCCGGAGGATATGATCAAGAAAATTGGGTAGGTAGTTGTCAAAGAAATGCCAAGTCATTGCCCAAGAACAAAAATTCCTAAGAAGCTTCTATTGGTTTTCATTAGTTAATTAATTCTTAGTATTTTTGGGATAGATTTTGGATGTAATGGTTGACTTCTAGAACGAGGGTTTAGTTTACTAATTGCACCATTTATATATTTCAATTTTCATTTTCTTAGTTTTCTGGAAGGTTTTTCAGCTACAAGAAATGTATTGTAGTTATAGTGTAATCTGGGATACATGGGATCTCAAAATAGAGTTGGCAATTTTCATATAACTTATTCTATATCATGATAGATCATAGATGCTGGGGCTTAGTATTTATTCAAAATTAAAGTTATTATCACATTCATAGATTTTAAAAATATGAAAGATATCTTATTGTAGTTATTTTTTGTCATAGAAAAGAATCATCTCTAAATTTATTCCAAACAATCAACTTTAGATTTATATATTTACCTATAATATCTTTCCTTGTGCAAAAATTGCTTAAAAATGTTCGAAGAAAAACATTGTAGGATCGAGCGCTTGCCGCTTTACCAAAAGTTATAGCTAGTGACAACGGTGCAACTCCAATATTTTAAACCGTATAGCAACGCAAGCGCCACGGTTCGATCGCTCTACCTGGCAAGGGCAATTGTTGCTTCCGACAATCCCCCTTTCAATAATTGTACTCCTTGCAATCAATGGAAATCGAACCCGTGACCTTGGTTCTCATATCAATTGTAGGATCGAGTGTTTGCCGCTTTACCAAAAGCTATAGCTGGTGGTTATTAGAGTAGGTGCCCAACTAGCCAACTTGTGGCATGTGGGTTCTTGTTGACTATATGTAAAACGATCTTTATTTGAAATTCGCATTCTTTATCTTCATTATTATGATTACAATTATTGGATAAAGACCTTGAATGCACAATAGTGTACGTTAGATGTGATAGTGGATTTGATGGCTATCATGAAACACATCTAATAGTCACTGTGTATTCTAAATCTGTTCGTAGTCGATTGGACCATCCAAAAGAGGATAAGTACCTCCCGAGCTTGAGACTAGCATCTGCGATGCGAAGTACCACGATTCATTGATAGGAAACATAGTGATGTTCTGAGAATGCAGATGGATAGTGACCTGGTGATCTATCGAACTAACCTCGATCGGACTTTCCAAGTGGTTACCATTTGTCGAGTGGATTAAGTCCGAGGTCTTGATTGTACAGATTAGTCCTTATTACTCGAAACGTCATTGAGATTCTATATGATAGGTGCCTCACTTTGACCCGTTTACCGACTCAGTTGGGTCATCAGGTGGCGGGGTTGGGTGAGGTCCCGATGCATGTAGGAGTCGATGCTTCGTTGTCGAGGATTCATCGCTCGCCCTTGTGCGTGGATATCATATGCTATCTGAGGAGATAATAGTGTGACAAATCTCTGGCCAGAGTACTAGATATATTTTAGGTAAATGAGTTTACCTAGTAACACATGCGATGTCACTATTTGATCTTCAAGATGTATGCATGGTTATTGGATCTCTAACGACTCTCGATTTACCATCGTTGATCTGTCGGGATACTTGAGTTTAAAGGACCGTACTGTACGCTAACCATGACACTGGTTCTTGCAGGCACTATCAGTGATACCTAGGGGATCATGGGGCGATGTTGCTAGACGCTTTACCATGATTCGATGGGTAAGTCCGAAAATGTGTTTTGGAGTCACAAATATTGTGAGCCCACGGCTAGTTGTATCTCTGAACCATTGAGGTCACACAAGTACTGGTTTCCCAATTCTCGTACGGATATGGTACTCAAAGTGTTGAGTATAGTAGGAGGAAGGTTGGGAGTATGACTTCCTAAAAGTAGCTAAGGGAGTAGGACTTCCATATTTAGCTAATGAGAGTAAACCTGTCATAAATAGATTTAGTGGTCCGAAAATTTGATTTTGCATCATATTGATCAGTTTTGTAAACTGAGCACATCGATGATATCTGATCATCGATCGGGATTATGATGAGACGACAATCGATGGAGTCGAAACGAATATTCACTGTTTGAGTTGAACCGAATGTTCACTGTTCGAGTTGAACCGAACGTTCACTGTTTTGTTCAAATCAAACTCTATCCCTCAATCTATAAATATGACAATGAGGAGACACTTTCAAGAGTGAGAAAGAAAAACACCAAAAGCTATTCAGCAAACTCCTCCCCTCTCCCTTCTTCCCTCGCCGCCGCCATCGTTGTCGGAATTTGTTCCGACCATCTAGGCGAGGAGATTCCGTTCGTGAAATTTTCATCGGTTTTCTAGTGCAAACCGGCGAAGGAGTTGAGATTTTGGTCGTGAACCGGATTAGGTGTCGATCCAGCCGTTCAACCGTTGAAGTGCCAACCTCGTGAAATTGGTCGGAGCCAGGCGCCTAGACGCCATCAAGGTACCTTCTGAACATTCTATAAATGTTTTGATTATTGTATAGGTGTATTGACATTCCCGAGTTCCAATTTTTAAATTCTTCCGCTGTGCCCCGGGAGCGGGATCCGGATCCTCCGCTGCGCCAACAGTGGTAACGATGCAAATCCAATCTTTTTAAGTCGTATAGCAACACAAGCGACACGATTCGATCGCTCTACCTAGCAAGGACAATTGTTGCACTCCAACAAACATAAACTTTTAAAATCTCTATTATTTATTTTATCACAATAAATATTATTATAAAATTATTTTGGAGTAATAATAAATTAAATAGCAATTAATAAATTAAAGAACAAAAATCAGGAATATGAATATACGACTCAGTGATATTTACTGCTGAGATGGTAACAAATGGTAGATTGCAAGTGCTTTTTTCTTTTAGAACTGAATAATTATTTCGAAAAATAAATTTATAAAAATGAAATTAAAATTAATGCATTGCTAGAATGAAAAAAATAACTAATTAAATGAAAAATAAAATTACCTATTGTTTGAAGTTTGTTAAGTTAAAATTTAATCAATATTTTGGTGATAAACAAAAAAATTTGTTCAGCTAGAATAGCTCGTAAAACAACTCGCGGTATAAGAGCATATCAGACAAAAAAGAAGCTTGACTTAGGATATATCTGATCAGTCGTTTAATAGCAGATCAAACTAGAGTTCAGCTCAAACAGCTTGCCAGATCAACAACATAAAAAGAACAATCTAATCAGATTAGATTTGAGCATTGACTTTGAAGAACATTTATAGACGTTGGAATAAGTAATGAAACAATCATTATTGTGATTGGATTGTTTGAAAGAGTTGCTTTAATGATCTTAAAAAAAGAAGCATTTAATACATAAGTACGGATGTACGGACTTAAGTAAATGCGTCTTCGTTCTTAAGGCCGAAGCTTGCACTACCACCGATGAACATCTGATCTTAACGTGTGTAGTGTAGTTTGATTTGGTTTGATGTTTTTTGATCGCTGGGATGGTATTTATTTTGTTCTTGATATGAATGGATTGAATCGAAGAAAATGAGAGCCAAGCAGTCAATGTCATTTGTATAACAGCGTTATCTAGTCTGAAACTGTTGGAGAAATTAAACTTGTAAAAAATTTAATATTTCCCTATAAAAACAATTCTTCTAGATGAATAAATATATACATTTAAGTGATGGGTTTTCAGAGGATATGATCAAGAAAATTGTCAAACAAATGCCAAGTCATTGCCCAAGAGCAAAAATTCCTCAGAAGCTTCTATTGGTTTTTATTAGTTAATTAATTCTTAGTATTTTTGTGGGATAGATTTTGGATCTAAAGGTAGACTTCTAGAACGAGGGTTTAGTTTACTAATTGCACAATTTATATATTTCAATTTTCATTTTCTTAGTTTTCTGGAAGGTTTTTAAGTTACAAGATATGGATTGTAGTTATAGTGTAATCTGGGGGTGATATATGGGATCTCAAAATAGAATTGGCAATTTTGATATAACTTACTCTATATCAATCATAGACGCTGGGCTTGGTATTTATTCAAAATTTAAAGTTATTATCACATTCATAGATTTTAAAAATATGAAAGATATCTTAGTTTTGTAGTTTTTTTTGTCATAGGAAAAAATCACCTTTAAATTTATTCCAAAACCGATCAACTTTAGATTTATATATTTACCTATAATCTCTTTCCTTTTCCAAAAATTGCTTAAAAAAATGTTCGAAGAACAATCTCTCTACACTTGGCATCACCTGATTCATCCAAAAATCAGGAATACGAGTATACAACTCGGTGATACTTACTGATGAGATGGTAACGAATGGTAGATTGCATGTGCTTTTTTCTTTTAGAACCGAATAATTATTTTGAAAAATAAATTTATAAAAATGAATTTAAATTAATGCATTGCTACAATAAAAAAATAACTAATTAAATGAAAAATAGAATTATCTATTGTGTTCAACTTTGTTAAGCTAAAACTTATCTAAATTGTAGTGATAAACGGAATAATTAGTTCAGCTGAAATGGTTAAAGCAGCTCACGGTACAAGAGCATATCAGACAAGAAGAAGCTTGACTTAGGATATACCCGATCAGTTGTTCAATAGAAATCAGAGTTCAGCTGGAACATCTTGACCAGATCAGCACTGTAAAAAGAAGAATTCTGGTCAGAATAGATTTGGCATTGATTTTGAATAGCATTTATAGACGTTGTAATAAGTAAGGAAACAATCATAATTGTGATTGAAATGTTTGAATACGAAGTTGCCTTACCGAGCTTAAAAAGAGAAGTATTTAATGCATAAATACGGAGTATATTCAGTAAATATACATTAAATATTAAAATACAAAAGTATGAGGATTAAGTGGCTTAGAGTGCTTATTAATATTTATTATCGGTTAATCTCAAACTCAAAAGTAGTTAGAGTTTGAAGATTTAAAAAATAAGGGAAGAGAAAAAGTGAGAATCAATCTATGTTTTCAATTGCTTAAAGTATCTTTTGTATTAACTCTCAATCACAAATCCTTGTATGTAGATATTCGACTTAGCTGAATCATCTCATGCTGAAGGTAATATAGAAAATTAATTAGGTTGAGTGTTATTCGTAAACTGAAAAACGGTTGTTCTTTTCGGTGTGGGAATACTATGAGAAGTTCAGTAGAGTGTTGAGCTGAGTAGGTTTGGTTAAATAATGTAATCAAATCAAGGTCTTCTAATGGAAATTCTCCCAACTCAGAAGAAGAGGAGACGTAGAAGTTTAGACCTCGAACTTCTATACAAGCATTCCTTTCCCCTTATTTGTTAATTCACTACATTTTAGTTCACTGATTAGATCAAGCTATTTTCACACATTTTATTGTAGTTTGAGATATCAGCAAGGACGAGATATAAGAACTGTAACGACCACGTTTTTCGAATAACAATTATAATAAATTGAAGGTTCAAATTTTTACTCAAAATTTGTATATGGATTGTTGTAGTTATAGTATAATCTCGGGTGATATATGGGATCTCAAAATAGAGTTGGCAAATTTTGATATAATTTACTCTATATCATGATAGAGCATAGACGCTGGGGCTTGGTATTTATTCAAAATTTAAAGTTATTTCACATTCATAGATTTTAAAACTATCAAAGATTTCTTATTTTTGCATTTATATTTTGTCATAGACAAAAATAATAAAAATCACCTTTAAATTTATTCCAAAACAATAAACTTTAGATTTATATATTTACCTATAATCTCTTTCTTTTGCAAAATTGCTTAAAACAAAAATGTTTGAAGAAAAAAACATAAACTTTTAAAATATCTATTATTTATTTTTTATCACAAACAAATATTATTATAAAAATGGTTTGGAGTAATTAATAAATTAATGAACAATCTCTCTGCACTCCGCATCACCTGTTTCATAAAAAAATCAGGAATATGAGTATACGACTCGGTGATATTTATTGCTGAAATGGTAACAAAAGGTAGATTGCATGTGCTTTTTTGTTTTAGAACTGATTAATTATTTCGAAAAATAAATTTACAGGAAATGAATTTAAATTAATGATTGCTACAGTGAAAAAATAATTAATTAAATGAAAAATAAAATTATAGTATAATCTGGGGTGATATATGGGATCTCAAAATAGAGTTGGAGAATTTTGATATATCTTACTCTACATCATGATAGGTCATAGATGCTGGGGCTTCGTATTTATTCTAAATCTAAAATTATTATCACATTCATAGATTTTAAAAATATAAAAGATATCTTAGTTTTGTAGTTATTTTTGTCATAGAAAAATGTAACCTTTAAATTTATTCCAAAAACAATCTAACTTTAGATTTATATTTACCTATAATCTCTTTCTTTGTGCAAAAATTGCTTAACACAAAAATGTCCGAAGAAAAGAACATAAACTTTTTGTAACGTCTAGGATTCCGTAAAATCCACGTAGATGAACTGTAGATTCTTAAAGGATGTTTTATTTATTGTCACTGCTATTACAATTATTTGAACATTTTCGTCCGTGCTGATCTGATTTCAGATTAGGGGCACGGTGTAGAGGAAGAAGCCCAGAGGAAATACACACGAAGCACGATCCGAGCCGCTGAGTTTTTATATAGAAAGAATTTAAACATATCAGCCATCCTCTAGCAGAAGTATTTAAAACAGCTCTTTAAAAAAAAGAGAAGAAAGTCTTTGCGCTTGAGGAAATGATTAGCTAGTGAGGTTATAATCGAAACACAGTTTGATGCTAATTGGAACCAAAATAGTACTTTTAATTATCAGTTCTGGTTGCCTCTGCCTCTGCCTCTGCCTCTGAACTGTAAATTGATATTACGTTTCCCTCCAACTTTACATCAGCTCCACCTTTACGTTGCCTCTGTCGTGTCTGGCACTTTGGTGGTTCTGGGTGCTGTTGTTTTGCATTTCCTGACACATTGAAGGAATAAAACTATGTACATCCCCATAACTGGCGGTGTTCAGGAGATCTGCCTCGATGTTTAGGCACTGGTTTCTGACATTCTTCTGGTTGATGCTCAAGCTGTCCCATATCTATTAGTTCGCATCATCATTATGTGCTGGCTTATCTTGTCAAGACTTGCCTTGCACTAGTGATGGCTGTAGCAGCTACTCTCGAGGTTGATTTTCATTCATAGATGAGTTTCGAGAATCTAATATTGCATTTGGCTCGACTAGATTCAAATCAGAACTCACAGCCACAACTTGAATGGAATTCTGTGATTGTTCAGGCCTTGACTTTGTTCTCCGGCTATATACTTTTATTTCTTCAGGCTTGTTCTCAATTGTATCTGACAGTACTACATCCAAAACACGTGCTTCTAAAAGTTCGCATGGTGGCTTCTCATGCAGCAAATGCTGTTCGGTGTTTGGAGAGGAGACAGATTCCTCTCGCTGATCCCGAGGCATTCCCGCATCTGATAGCTTCAACTTTGGTAACTGATGATCGATGGACTCACAAGAAGTATCTAGTCCTGTTAAACTAACTGCCTTAGATGAACCAAGGCTCCAACGTCGGCGCTGTCTTTCCGTTCGCTTTGATGTACAGATTTCCTCAGCTGATGCTGATTGTATACCAGATCCCCACCTAGGGACATGTGCATCAGGTATGACTTTCTCATCCGGACACTTGGAAATTTTGCGTCTTCCGTAAGAAGCAAGTGATGTATTGGACGCCGGGTTATTAACACTTTTAGGATTCCCCTCTTGCACTAACATAACTATTTCAAGTGCCTCAGAAGAGCCCTTCACCTCTGATAGCTCTGTAAGTTCTAAAACGTTCTCAGATTTTGATAATTCGAGGTTGGAAGGTTCCCTGGGAAAATCGAGCTTCTTATCATCAATGGATAAATCAAGAGGCTCTCTTTCTCTGTCCACCATGTTCTGTTCTTGTGAAGAAAGACAAGTTACCAAGAAAATCCCCGAGTCAGATAAGTTTTCAACTATGATCGACTCAAAACCGGGAGGCCTTTCAGGGCTTGAAACTGCCAGCTCATCAATGTTAGCTTGCCCCACTTCCTGCTTTTGTTCTTTACTTGCACCACAAATGTGACTATTCATAATTTCTGATGCATTAATCTCAATTTCCTGTGGCATATCCCGAGAGTGTTCCATGTCATTAATTGCCATCATGACTTCATTTTGCTGCTTCTCACTGTTCACATCAATTTCAGTCAACTTCGGATCAGATTGCTTAACTTCATTGATACGATCGACTCTGCTGCCTTTTGGATGATTTCTTTTCTTCCGCTGTTTGTTTCTCTCTCTCTCCCATTTCCACCTCGATATTCTCTTGCGTTTTTTCTTCTTATCTTTTGTATTTGAAGTCAGAAACTTATTTTCCTCACCAAGCATGTATCTCTTGCTTCGAGTCAGTACAATATCGCCAGATTTACAAAGAGTTGCAAGATAATGTTCCAGTAACGTCAAATGTGCCCATGGTAAAGCTACATACTCTTGTATGATAAACTGAGATATCTTGTCTTTGGTGGAACCATTCTTTTCACCCAACTCACTAAGAGCTCTTTCTATCATCTGTGAGGTTAAAGGAATCATTATGTGAGAATATTTTTCATTGCGCTAAACCTGTGTATATGATGAAAGATAATAGAAGAGATACAAATGAACCAAATATTTTGTTTGGTACATCTCCATTGAAGTTTACACCTAAAACAAAGAATACTGATATACTAAAACATGGAGGCCAGATGACCATTATACACTGATTTAGCAAAGATGACCAGTTAAAATATCTCTAGATTTACACATCATATAAGACATGAATATGCAATGAATTCTCGTTTTCCATATACACATGACAACTACCATAGAAAGCTAGGAACTTCTTCCAAAGACTACCATCACAATCCATCTATTTACAACATGTGGAGACGCACATGTTTGCGGCAAAGGAAAAACCCCAAGCGTCCAAGAGGCTTAACGCGAGGACAAACCCTGTTTAGGAACCGGGGATTATTAGTTAAATCTTTTGTGTCAGAGACTATTTCCTAACAATCCAACAAGTGTTTAATAAAATGCGACAGAAATTTTCATTTTTGAAGTATCCATAAACGGTTTGGACAACATAGAACTCAAATAATTCCAATATCATTATATCGCATGATGTTTTGGCTTCAGTCTCATGGTTACAAAGAATAAACCTCAACAGGGTTTCTAGATGTTTGATCCTTCATACTTGCAGAAAACATGATCCTTCATACTTGCAGAAAACATTTATGCATGGGTACGACAAAACATCAATAAACTAACGACATCAATTCACCTAACAGTTATACCCGATGGTTAAGAGGGAATTGACACATATACATAACTATCTGTACTCTACTCGCCAGACAGAAACCAACAAAAATGGTACCCTTTTAATTGAGATAAGTTTAAGAAATTACTTAACTGCGGGTCATCAAAATTCCCATCCAAGAATAAAATAAATCAATGTTTCATTTACAATCTGATTCTTTCGGAAAATTTCAAAGGAATCTGGATTAACATAGCAATCGCAACTTCTCTGAAACTCTTGAAGCGCTGAAAGAAAAAAAGGAAACCATCTCGACATCCATAGAGGCACACGCACCATCACAATAAACATGAGAATTCCTTCGTTTCCAATGAAGATAAGCTCTAAATAAATTACTTGAAAGGCATATGCCATATTGAACTGCTTAAACAAACATATAAAAAAAAAAAAAACCATTGCTTCAACACATTTCCAGAATTTCACTTAATATGCATTTCCACACTCGCTAACACTGCCGCATAGCGAAGTTTCAAGTTTCAACCTGCGCATCCTATGTGACCACATGCATAATTTTTCAAGATCTCGACGAAATATAAAATAACACCAATTTCACGTGTACAATAAATAATACGCAACAAGTAGAAACAATCAGCTACTTCGAATTCAAGAAAGCGACAGTCAAGCATAAAAGATTACACGCACACATAGACGTACAAAATCAATAAAAAATATCTATCTTTTCCTATAACAGACCCACAAATCCCTCACCATAATAAATTAGAAAATGCACGAAAACAGATAAGCCCAAAATATGAAAAACGAGTTTCACACGACAAGGTAAAAAAAATAAAAATAAAAACAGAGAGATGGGTTACCGCGGAATACGGAGGATGATCGGGAGTCTTATACTCAGAAAACCACTGGTTCAAGCGGTCTTGGAAAAGGGTTTTCTGCGCTGGATTTGATGGTGCATCTTGGCAATTTTCCGCAAGTTTCATCACAAATTCTCCAAACTTTTCCATTTCGCCTTATGATTGTGATGGCTCGGTACCTTGAATCTTGATAACAAACAGCTTGTAACTGGTAAATTCATGAATCTGCATTCTTCTAAATTTGATACTTCTAGAAAAGCCCAGTAATAAACCTTGGGCCTGTAAAAAATTTGGATTTGAAGTGGGATAACAATGAGATTTTGGGCAAAATTAAATTAGTATTACCGGAAAAAAAATTTAAAAAGCGGATATAAAAACTAACTGCCATGTTTTCAAAAATAAAGCATAAAAACCCCTTGCAAAAGGAGAAATATGTTTGAACTTGACAAAACACAACGTTAAATATACTCGTGGGGTGTATTCAAATGATGCCATTTAAGTTTTTTTTATAGATTTAATAAATTTAGAAATCCAGAGGTATTTAATTTAGATATTTATGAGCTCCATGAAAGTCTGGTGGTATCCAAAGTAGATTTTAATGTACTTCTTTAAAAAAAGTGGTATTCACTCTCAACATTTAAAACTCCATAGAAATCTATAGATATCCAAAATTACTATAACTTTATGTCATTCTTATGGAATCCTTTATGTACAAACCATAAAGCCATGGGTACAACCACAAAAGATCAAAAATTGTCTTCTTTTCACCGTTTAGATTTGGTGAGACTTTTATCTCATATTCAAATTCATCCACATTTCTCTGTCTTTCATAAATACGTAAATAAAAATTTAATTAATAAGTTATATATATATATATATATAGATAATATTAAGTAATAATAATATATAATAGTAAATAATATATTGTATTTGATATATTAAAAGTGGAGATGCAATGATAATATATAGTCGTAAATATTATGGTGGCGACATAGTCCACCGATTTTACCAAAACAGTTCTCCAAAGTACGAAGGAAAGCGTACAACTTTTTCAAATTTAGGATTTGGAAGAAGGCATACAATTCTGTTGGATAATTTATAAGTTTTGGTGAAAACAAAAAGAGATTAACTAATCAGATCAAGGATTTATCAACCATTACAAGACGGAGCTTACTGTGTTGATTGTGGAAATCAGATCAGAGCTAAGCTGGTTAAGGTCAAACCAGCTCAGAGACGTTAGTTCGAAGCTAAGCTCATTAAGGTCAAACCAGCTCAGAGACTTTAGAATAGAGCTAAGCGGGTTTAGGATAAACCAGCTCAGGGAGTCTAACCAAGCTTGTTAAAGACAAATCAGCTCGAAAGAATAGAACAAGAATCTAATCAGTATATCAATTGATAGAAGAGCAGATTGAAATCAGATCAGTTTACAAGAGTAGAATATCTGGACAGAACAGAGTAGAACATAGTTTGTATTTCGAACAGTTGAGTAAACAGCTCAGAGCAGAACTTGTTCAGGGATAACGTTAGTGAAGGACAAGCAGATTCTTTTAGAAGAGATGGATGCAATCAGGAAGGCTTGTGTTTCTATAGGAGAAGACAATTGTGAACAAAGATCACTATCTGGAATAGTTTAGAAGCTGATCAGCTTAGAACCAGATTAGAGAAGTTCTACGCAGAGACCAGATTGGGAAACCAGCTAAGTAAAGACAACTTATCAAAATGGATTTCAAAATACTTTGAGGTTTTGTATGTGAGGATTGAGAAGTTCGATTTGTGATTAATTGATGGGATTTGGGTTTAATAA